>VXAB01011661.1:59493-162908 GCA_013399175.1 Odontophorus gujanensis
CTTACCATATTTGTCATATTTACCTATCTTAAGTGACATTTCCTGTAAGAACAGGCTTGTCTTTTTCAGTGCAATTAATCATACCTGCATTGCCAACTTCCAAGTCTGCATAAGGTGCCTTTACCTTTGCAAAACTGTGTGAAGACATTGTCTAACACTGTTAACCTTTTAATGTATGCTTGGTGAATTCTTATATGGGAACTGGATAAGAAAACAAAAAGAGCAGGGCTAATAAAAGGTGTCCTTCTTTCATCAATTCTGAACTCCTGAAAGGCAATTCTAGTCCACAGATACGCTCATGTGAGCATGAGGTATAGGTCTCTTTGTTTCACTTTTCCATTAATGGAACCTGGAGATGTGGTTCTTTTTCAAAGCATTCTGGCTCTGTCTTTTCCCATGACAGAAACCCCTTCTTCATTCAAGGACACCGCTACATTCCTTCAGGTATGAGAGCTTATTTTTGCAAGGTGGTATCAAGGCCTTGTATTGTTCATATCAGGAACACTTTGTAGCCCAAGGCAATACACACCCATCTTCCTTGTTTAACTGGAACAGCTATGTTTATAAAGCTTGGAGAATGAGTTAGATTAGCAATGCAAGTGGCCAGAACTTTGAGGTAAAGACACTGCTGGAGCAGACAGTGTTAGCTCTGCAATCCATTTGCTAGAGTTCAGATATTTCCCATTTACTTCCCTCCAGAATTAGTCAGTGTTCATCATTATCAATGAATTCCAGTCTTTCATAACTAAAATTATGAATGAAAAACTGATAGCGTATACGCTAAGTTGAAGAGCAACACACAGGAACACCAAGAAGTTTGTTTTGAAATGCCCGCTTGATTATGGCTTTTTCTATCTTAACAATTTACTGGTATAAAAGCAGTTTGCTCTTCTAAGCTTGCACAACAGAAACGTGACATTTGTTTCTAAACAGACTGCAACATATAGCCATGATTTTATCAGTCATGCTCACTGTCTTTAAGAAATTTGTTTTCTTAAACCAAAATTATTTTTAGTCATCTTTGCTAGCACTAATACAACTTCAAAATTTCAGATGGCCACCCTGTATATTTTGGTGCTTCCAGAAAAAAAAAAATATATACATTATTGCCAATAGTCAAGGTGAGGAAATGTAGCAGAAGCACAATGATGATGCACTGAAATCCATGGTCCTTTTTTTTTTTTCCAACTAAGTTTAGGAAGCAGACATGAAAACAAATTTCTAAACAGCACAGTAAGAATACGCAGCTAAATATTTGATACAAAGAACTGAGTCTCAAAAAACAAATATCCATAGTAAAGCTACTCCAGCCAACATTGGTTAATGTATAAATGTAATTAGTAGTGTACTGACGAGAGTCTACTTATCTGGCAAATGAATGCAGACATTTTGCCAACATTGCCATCCATGACGCAGGCTCAGGCACAGGAATAGAGAGGGAAAAAAAAAAAATCAAAACCCACCTCATCTTGAAAACAGCCATTCTGAAAAAAAAAAAAAAATTATATCCAGAAAACACTGTATGGTTATCTTTGTGTCTCTTCTGGCATACGTCCCCAGGTGGCAGCATGACAAAATGTTCTCTTCATTCAGCTTCCATCTGTATTTCCTCTTCCCCTGCAGTGCGGCCATTCCGCACGGCTTCACTCGTACTTAGCTGTGGGTTGAGGAGAGGTTTGAGCTCTGATACCTGATCCCACTCTTCCGGCAGTCTGTTTGCTTCCATCTACACATACTTCCTCTTTCCCATACACCCTGAACTCAGTTTGGAAAACAGATTTGCATTACTCCAGCCTGTGTTGTAGCTTTGGAGAGAGACCCTGTGCTGCTGCCGGTAAAGCCCTCAACAGTGCAGCCAGCATTCCTGTGTTACTCATCCTGACCTAGCACACCCATACACACACGCAGGTGTATCTATACCCTCTTCAGCACCAGGAAATAGTTCTCCACCATGCAGCCCCCAGTGAGGAGGTACACAGAGCAGCTTTCCTGCCCTCAGAATTTATTTTGGCCAAACAGAAGATCCAGTGATGTGTCTTTTTGTTCTTCTTCTGACTGAACTAGCCGGTACCCCAGTAAGTCCATCGCATCCTTGCACACGTTTTGCACTTTTTCTATTTTCTTGAAGGGAAACGTGTTCCTCCAGGCCTCAGATGTGCTCAATGCATCTCTGGATCCAATATCAAATGCTTGTCCACCTTTTCCCTTTCCGTGGGTAATGTTGTGCACCCACTTCTGAAGCTCTGGTGTGAAACGGAGTCCTGCAAACTCATACATCTGAGCTGCCTTTCCTAGTGGATCTCTGACAATGTCCTCATAACGAACTAGCAGGTAGCGGTCTTTCAGAAAGCTGGGAATAGCCTGGCTGCCTACCTTGTAAATCTCAACATGGCTTTTGCAGATTTCTTGCATTGTGTTGTAAGGTCCCATTTCTCCCTTCATCTTCTGGGACCCCACAACAATGTTACTATCACGTTTCAGCTCTGCCATTGTATTCTCTCGGGACCTGAACACAGCCCGAGGATCACGGACCAAGTGAATTATTTTGAGGTTCAGGGATGGATCGGTGAGAAGGGGGTAGAGGACCTTCAGGTCAAAGAAGCGAACCTCCTTGATTACAATGTGGCTGTAGGTTTTACAGGCTTCCTCCACCTTGCTGAATGAGTATTTGCTGCAGAGAGTTCTGCAGTTTCCTGCAGTGATTATGTCATTGCGACTGAAGAAGTCACAGGCAGGGGGAGAGCACAAGGCTCGGCTTGTCTCCCACTGAAATAAGTCAGACTTTTTCTTCTGGCTAGACATGTAGGCATCAAAAACAGACATGTCACAGAGAAAGACTGACCTGACCAGGTCCCGCACCGCCATGTGCAAGACTTTGGCACTGTTCTGGTACATTGTAACCCATACATGCCATGCAGGCTCCATCAGGTAGAAGACACTGGGGTGCTGGCTGAAAAGCTGTCCAGTGAAGGATGATCCTGATCGCCAAGAGGAGAGAATGAGAATGTGAACCGGAGAAGATTTTAATTCCAGTGAGGTAGTGTTGCTGCAGGTTGGGAAGTGGAAGCGGATCAGAAGGAAGGACAGAACTGCCAGAATCAGAAGCATCTGCACCCTTCTAGATTTCATCATGGTTGCAAGGGACCTGCAGAGATAGATAGAGGAAGTTCAGCATCACAGGGTCGTAATGAAGGCAACTGCGGTGTATTAGACTTCTGCTAACCCTGCTGCAGGCTCAGGATTTTGGAAAGCTGCCATGCTACTATGACACTGGGAAAATCACAGCACACATTATTCTTCTACAGCCAGATGGAGAAAGAGAGAGGCCGTGGCTGCAGGGCAAGCTGAAGGCCAGCCAGAACAAAGTAGTGCCACAACCCAGCTTCCCATGACAGCATACATCACTTTTGTGCAGCCCACAGTTGCACTGAACTCAGGCAGCCATGCCCTTGAAGATTAGCTTCCTCTCTGCTAAAGTAGCAGAGGTATAAGGTGCGACCTAGCTGTCCATGATGCAGACACTGCTTATCATCTTGTCTTCAAGGTTCATTACAAAGCTTGAGTGTTCCCAATTAAAATTTCTTTAACCTCCAACTTCCTACTTACGCCCTGCCTCAATTTCCCTCTGCATGGAAGCCTTCAAAATAATTTGCATGGAGGTGGGGAGCTGCATCCTCCCACAACTTCAGTTACTGTGGCACTGTATACATTTCCAAGTGCAGTCACTGCTGTTTATCAACTAGGAACCAAACCTCTCTGTCCAGCATGTATGCATACATTTTCTTGTCTATTCTCTCATCTCTACTCTGTGCTCTCTTGTTGAGTTTAGGGTTCATAGGGCAGCAATTACCATTTCTCAAACCAGGATAGAAAACAGGTTTGCACATTAGGTTGCGTACTACCACTATGCTCTACCAAGTAAATTTTATTTTTGTAACATCTTGCAAGAATGAGGCTGTGCAGTTAGAGAGGGACCACATTCTTCTAATCTCCTGGACAAGAAGCCCATTGATTTTTTTGGTCATTTAGATCATAGATTTATAGAATGTTTTGAGTTGGAAGGGACCTTTCAAGATCACTTAGTTCCAACCCCCTGCTACAGGTAGGGATACCCACTAGACCAGGTTGCTCACAGACCTATCCAGCCTGGCCTGGAAAGCTTCCAGGGAGGGAGTATCCACAGCCCCCCTGGGCAACCTGTCCCAGTGTCTCAACACCCTCATAGTAAAAAATTTCTTCTTACTATCTAGAAGTCTACTCACTTCTAGTTTAGAAACATTTCCCTTTGTCCTGTCACTGCCTGCCCTGATAAGAAGTCCCTCCCCAGCTTTCCTGTAGGCCCCCTTTAGGTACTGGAAGGCCACTATAAGAGCCCCCCCAGAGCCTTCTCTTCTTTAGGCCAAAGAGCCCCAGCTCTCTCAGCCTGTCCTCATAGGGGAGGTGCTCCTGCTCTCTGATCATCTTGTGACCCTCCTCTGGACCCGCTTCAACAACACCATGTCCTTCTTGTGTTGGGATCTCTGGAACTGGACACAGTACTCAAGGTGGGGTCTCATGAGAGCTGAGTAGAGGGTCAGAATCACGTCCCTCAATCTGCTGATCACTCTTCCCTTGATGCAACCCAGGATACAGTTGGCTTTCTGGGCTGCAAGTGCACACTGCCAGCTCATGTTGAACCTCTCATCAATCAGCACTCCCAAATCCTTCTCCTCAGAGCAGCTCTCAAGCCCTACTCTGCCAAACCTGTTTCGGTGCTTGGGATTGCCCTGATCCAGATGCAGGCCTCACACTTGGCCTTTCTGAACTTTGTGAGGTTGGCATGGACCCATCTCTCAAGTCTGTCCAGGTCCCTGTGGATGGCATCCCTCTGCATAGGTCAGTAAAGTTCAGTTCTGACAAGAAACTGATTTGCATAGTTATTCAGACCAAGCCTAGTATCAGCTACAAACAAAGACCGTTGTAAAAATAAGTCATGTCTCAGCTTCCTCCTTGCAAATGAATACACCAGTGTTTACCAAAAGTCCTGGCTTCTAAATGTACTTTGATGCTATCACTTCCATCTTGCACCACTAATATCTTCATTCTAATTCCCAACAGAGTTCCTGGACTATAGCCAGACACAAATATATACATATATATATTTAAAAAAAAACCTGAGAGCAGGTTTCAGAAAGGGAAAGACTGCTGCACACAGTATGGTGGAGTTTTGCTAGTCATAAGCATGAAATCACCAGCTTTTATGGAAACACACAGAGATCTAGAGAGAGTCTGATTCTGACAAAGAAAGAGCATATTCACTGTGACCATGGCTGGCACATCTCACAAGAGATGCATCTGATCATGCAGCCTGAAACACCTTGTACCGTCTGAACTGTGGCTTGGTATTCTACTACACAAATACGGGGAAGATCTCCAGAACTGCACTGCTGTACTGGGACTGGAAGCAATGAGTACCTGGTGCAGGAGACCTTTGATGGCAGTGATGGTTGCTCACATTTTTGTCGTCTCCTTCTTCAGTTTGACCTTGTTAGCTTCTGCAGAATTAGAATTGGCATCTGCCCATTCAGAGAAGAACATGGCATGGCTGGCACTAGTGAGAAATACTGAGAAGGCAGTCTAGAGGAGCAAGAAGTACCCTCTAAGACAGCCCAACAGCCTCCATCTGCACAAGGAACCATACAGCACTTCACTGACATCCAAACATCTAGAGTGCTTTACAGAAATGATCTCCCAGTTCAGGCTGCTGAGCACAAGCAACAAAAACAATTCTGAGCACAAGGGCATTCACACCAGTTACTAAGAAATATTTGAAAATCTCACCTTAGTGTATCTTCTTGAAGCACTACCAGACTTGATTCAAGCAAGGCTTCCTTCCTGTATGTATACTTCATCAGTATACGCTCCTTCAGGTAGCCTTATAAACACCTGCACGTTTACATACAGGCACTCAGCCTTCATGCTAGGCTCTCACATACATATGTACTCAGCTCTTATCTATACCTGCATGTTACCTTCTCTACCTTTCCTTTATGCCTGAACTCTGACTACTGTGCCTGCCTACTTCTACCTGTCATAAATTAGAAAACTCCACCCTCCCCCGCTAACAGCAAAGCATGGGAATTGAAGTTTCTTGCAGGAGCACAGATGACCACAAGCTATCAGCAAATGAGAATGGCCATGAAATTCACGAAGGCAACCAAGAGTTGATTTTGTTGAGATCTATTGCAGGCCCCAAAAGTCCCTGTTGTCCTTAAAACATAGAACAGGGATCTGACCTGCTTGAGCTGAATTTTTGGGAGCCGAAAACTGTCTGAAAGAAGAAGCAGTAAAAGGAGCAGTTGGACTTGTCTTGTTAATAATTCAGAAAGATGCTGGAGCTGCAGTGGAGCTGTGCCAGGTAAGGTGGTAAAGAAGAGCAGAGCTGGACTTGGGGGAAATGCATGATATCCTGCAGCTGTGAGAGAAAGAGCCACTTCAGGTAATCCCTATTCCAAGTGTCATCTTTTCTGTTACACTTTCTGGTGAGGTGCTGACCTCTTGATGGTGCCCTCCGTTCCTGCGCTGCTCTGAGGACTACTAGAGTAGAAGAATTGGTAGAAGCAAAAAATACAGGCCCTTCCAGCAGGAGGGACAACTTGAACAGGGAAGGGAAGTCCATGTTCCCTTTCACTTGCTTCATTACAAACACAGATAGTAACTTTAAGTCAGGAAACCAAGTTGGAAGCTGAAGTGGGACAGATATGGCCCTGCAGAGAGAAGCAAGCAATATTCCATGCAGGCTGGATTACAGCTACAAGTTCCTGGGCCCTCACAGACAGCATCTGTAGGATGGATTTATATGTATGTCTATAAAAGTTACAAAACTGGTATCTAAGGTCACACCACTGAGTAGCTCCTCTTGAAGCCTAATTTCTCCCTACCAACACTTGCATGAACAGAGACATATGAAACTCCTGCTCCACCTCTATGTAGTTTGTCCAGGACATGCTGATCCTTTGGTACCAGTATTCAGGCTCCATAACAGCACTGAACACTGCTGTACAGTGCTCCAGTCACAGAGCTCAACGGACTTTTTCATTTGAACAGATCACAAGTACGAGCTGCTTGGCTGAGCTTTCCAGAAGGCAGCCTCTGTGGCATAAGCAGTCGTACATAGGGGAAGAATGTACTTTTCTTTGGAGACAAGGCTTGGGAAGGCACATAGTTCTGGCACCCTGCCCTCCTAGAGACCTGCACGCTGTGGAAAGTGAAGGAGAATACTGTGGCTCTTGAACAAAGGGCCTGCTTCTGCCTGTATGTCTGACTGATAAGCTTTAAGTGACAGATGAAACAAAGCACAAGCATACTTTGTATCAAATGAGACCAGGAGCAATTTCTCCCTATTCACATTATTTATTGCTATCCAGGATTTTAGCAACTGCCCTCACATGCCCTGAAGAATACAATTTACCTTATACTGTATTTACATATAAAGCAGTTTTCCTCTTAACCGCTTGGCAGAAAGGCAGATTTAGAAGACTACAAGCAAGTCTCACTATCATGTGTTTGTTAATATTTATTTAGAAAGATCAGTTAGTTCTTGACTCATGTTTCCTGCATCCCAGATGTATGAAATCAGAAGGTGCCACGTGAATCAGTGTGGTGACAATGAACTTGTAAATGCTTGCCACAGAAAGAGATCTCTGACTCAAGAGAGAGGCAAGAGGGAATTTAGGTGTTTTCTAGCTGACAAGACTAAGGCTGTAGAGAACAGAGAAAGTTTTGATTCTGCTAGATCTGTGACAGCTACAATGTGGCTGCTCACATAAAGGCATGCAGCAAACCCTGCTGTTGACCACTGGACTTCGAATACTGCTGGATTTTAACATTCACAGGGAAAGCCTGGCTTTCTGCAGAAAATAAACTCATCAGTAGTCTCCAAAAAAAAACAAACCTGTACTTCAATTGCTTGTTACTTTCCTAGGCCAAAGGCAGCAGAGCAGAACAGAATTTTTTAGCTTTTGGAAAGACCTTTTTGGCAGGGATGCTTTGTACGTTCACTCTAGTTGCATAAGAATTGGTTGTTCATAGGAGATGGAAAGGAAAATCTACAGTCAGGTAAGTGCCAGAATGCACAGGTGCAATACCCATGCTAAATGCCAGTTAGAGCTTGTTCCTCCCGAGCCAGAGCAGAACTCACCCCATATGATTTCCAGAATGAGGAAAGACAAGATGACTTTAGCAATGTCCTACATGAGACATCTCTCCATAGCAATTCTTGGGCACAGTTTGCTGTGATACTGGATTTCTGTTGCTACAGCCTTTCCCTTGAGTTTGAGATAAATTATGAAGTTATAATGTGAATTATAAACACTTTAAGGTAAATAGACAAGCCTGAATTGACACAGCTCAGTCCCAGAAGATAAACTTGATCTTCAGACTTTGCTCCTGTTTCACTTGATTATTTGCCTAAAATGCCAAACAGTTTAGGGAATGACTTACAGCTTACTCATGGAACACTGATAATGGCTGGGAGTAGAATTTTCAGATAATAGGTACATGCAAGTACAGCAAGCATACAGAAAAAAATTACCCAGAGTTGCAGTAGGCAGAGTAAAGATGATGACTGACTCTTCCTCCCTCCCTGCTTCAACCCACCCACAGGTGTGTGAACCATTGCGCTGGGTTCCCAGACTGAAGGCTGATAAATAAGACATAACCCCAACCTTGTTCTGAACAGTTGGTAAGCTTAGCTAGCCAGTTTTTAAGTGACAGTACCCCTGTTGACGATGCATCTTGTGTCTTGTCCTGTTAATAGCAAGACTTGGCCCATACTGAGCCTTCCTTCTCCACCAGAGCTACTCTACTTTCTCACAGTCTGATTTCAAAATCGCTCCTAGTCACCTCAAGAAAATGCTGCCCCCCAGCCTCCTGCTGCCACCTCCTCTTACATCCATTGTCTTTACTACAGTCCTGGACAGTTCTTTCTGTGGAATCCTGTCCATGTCTCCCTTTGACGCGTACTAAGTATTTCCTTCCTCCAGGACTCATGAGTAATACTGCTGAAGCAGGTCAGCTCGTCTGGGGTCAGGTTCTGACAAGGCCTGCTGCTGGAGCACCTCTCCTATGAGGAAAGGTTGAGGGAACTGGGCTTGTTCAGCTTAGAGAAGAGAAGGCTCCAGGGAGACCTCATTGCGGTCTTCCAGGACTTGAAGGGAGCATAAAAACAGGAGGGGGAATGCCTGTTTACGAGGGTGGATAGTGATAGGACAAGGGGGAATGGTTTTAATCTGAGACAGGGGAGCTTTAGGTTGGAGATTAGGAAGAAGTTTTTCACACAGAGGATGGTGGCACACTAGAACAGGTTGCCCAGGGAGGTCGTGGATGCCCCATCCCTGGAGGCATTCAAGGCCAGGCTGGATGTGGTGCTGGGCAGCCTGCTCTAGTGGCTGGTAGCCCTGCACATGGCAGGGGGATTGAAACTAGATGATCATTATGGTCCTTTTCAACCCAGGCCGTTCTATGATTCTATATATCTTGCACAAATTAGGCTGTGTGCCTCCCTTCCTGCATAAACAAGCTTTGCATGACCACTTTCCCCTAGCATCACCTTCCCCATTCCACTCCTGAGCAATGCCAGGACCTCCTTGACCATACCTTGATTGCCTCCATGCGATTGCCCAGGCTCCAACCCAGGACAAACCCTGATGGATCCAGATGCATTCTAGTGAAGAGAGGGATGGTCTAGGCAGTCTCTCATGGTTCAGTGCCACAGCTCCATGGTGGGAGGCATTCAGTAACTGTTTCAGACAGCAACCCAATGAAGGGGACACTCAGGGCTCTTGGAGGAGATACTGGATGAGGAAAGGACCAGGGAAGTGGCTGAATCCACATTCTTAAGGTATCTGGATGAAATGATGGCCTAACTGCTGGCAGGTGTGATTAAGCCCAGCCCAGCAGGGCAAAACATGGCACTGCAGGTAGGTGAGTCCACTACCAGTTCCTTTGGAAGCTGAGAACATTTAATTTAACTTTTTCATCTGCCTAGGAGCTGAGAAGTTCCTTCATTACTATAGCAAAGCATAAGTGAGCCCAGGTGTGAGGTTGCCTTACCACCTAGGTCTCTGCATATAAGGTAGATCACCCTCCTCCTAAATGTGGCCAGCCCAGACAGGGCAGAAAATAGGATAAGCATGCTGCAAGCCTGCTCCAAGGAATACAGCTTGTGCTCCCCAGCAAAGACATAGAGGGTGGGCACGGATCAGTTATTTAGAGTACTGAAAAATTCTACCAAAGCACTGCCAGCACACAGTGTCATGTTTACAATAGATGATGTCAACAGAGGAAGTGGCCTTGAAAAAATCTAAGTATATTGAGATTTATAAGGCAGTAATAAAGAGACATATGCCTCTGGCTACTAGTCAGATGTTTGCTGGGCTAAGAGGAATCAAAATTACATTAAACGCTACAGAGTAGCTGCTTGTTAACAGACACCTCTACAACTCTGGAGGAAAAGGGTCTCACAAAGGGAGAGGGATCTCAAAGGACCAATGCAGCGAGCGTTACAAAGAAAGAAGAAAATGGAACGCTCACCCATCTCCAAGGACCTAGGCTTACAGGAAAAACTCCACAGAGGAGGAATCTCCAACAAAAGAAACTTCCACAGTGGCAGTCAGCCCTTAAATGAGGTCTAATTGCCTTCACCTTTGCTCCCAGGACTGATCGGGTCTTTTCACCAGGTGCTCAATCAGTGGTTCAGGCTGTGACTCAGCAGTTACCATACAGAGCAGCCTTGTTTAAAAATGGGAAAACTATTCATTATTAATGGAAATTAAAGCCTGAGAACCCAAGATGCCTGGGGAAGAGTTCAAGAAGATAAACTTGACAACTGCAGTAGGTGCAACACAGTACAACAATGCAGCAGTGTCATCCTGTAAAGTCCCCTGCCCCAATGGACTCCTCACACATCATTTGTCAATCTTTGTCTCAAGCAACTTGTGTTATCTGTTTCTATTTTGAGGTCTAGTGGCCTCATATCTCAGAAATTTCTCTCATTCCCTCACAGCCCAGCTTCTCTCTTTTTTTCTGGGATTGCTTTGTTTGGAAGGAAAGGATGTAGCTTTGGATGGTCAGCTGATGTGTACCTTTTCATACACTGCTATTTTTTTCACATAGCTTCCTTCAGCGTACTGGTACTCAGACTTTGTGCTGGACAGAAGAGGAGTCCACTGAACCTGGCAGAAGGTCTGTCAGCATGTAATTTAGTGCCAGCCCCTTTTTCAAGGGAAGTCAAAGTCAGCCTATGAGCCTCACATCACAGTAAGACAGATGAATAGAACTGCAGGTGACAGCATGAAGCACACTGTACATCACTCCTCTGTGACAAGAAAATGTTCCTCGAGCCCCTGACTACAGCAACCAGTCTGATGGGCCCATCTTTCCATTACGTGCCAGGTCATCAGTTCTTACTTTATGGGGCTTTTGCATTCAGCCATCAGCAACCTGGGCGTGGTGGCGTGTCACAAACACTTGCACAGTGAAAGCATTTCAGAGAAGTACCTTTACTGCTGGAGTGGGAAACACCCAGCCACCTCGACCTTGGACATCTGGAGGTTGGTGCCTGGTACTGCCCACCCAGGCGCCAGTGCACATCACTCTGCTGGAAGCCTGGGAGAGGCTATAAAGATCAACAAGCAGCAAAAGAGGGAGTGAGCTGTGGAGGGGCTGAGCCACTGCTGGGAGCTTCTAGTCTCACTGGAATGCAGGCAGTTGGCTCTTGCCTGTGCCAGGTTTGCAGGGCCTGTCCTACCCTGCCCCATCCAGGCAGCTGCAGGGACAGAGGAGAGCACGGGGCACCACAGGCTGAACAAGCGACCCACTGGGCACGGGCCCTTACTGACACACTAAGGGGACTGCCATGTCAGAAGATTTATTAATAAAAAAAAGTCACAATAACTTACTCCCTTTGCTGGACAAAGGGCTTGGTATAAAGCGCTCTGGCCTCCTGAAGTAAAGACAGGTGAGAGGTGGGTGAGTGTCTCTTGTCCTCTGAGATTGTGGCCATCTCCTGCCCCAGAGTGGGAGTGCAGGCAGTGCAGGAGCTACTGGCCACTCAGGGTCAATGCCTGGTGCAGGAGCAGTCAGGAACCCCTGCCGGTGGCTGGTCTGTGTCCAGCGCAGAGACCACTATGGGGTGCAGATGAAGAATATATGGAGACCACAGGCACCAGATGCCAAAGGATGCGAGAGGTGCAGTGGAAAAGGAGAGAAGATCTGCTTCTTTCTATGGTGCTGAGGGGTTTGTGGAGCAAAACAGTTGAAGCAGCAGGACAGCACCTGCCTACAGACAAGGGGATGTGGTGCTGGCTGGAAGCAGCACTGCCTGCCACCTCACACAAGATCCAGCCTGGCAGAGGCAGGAGGTTGGCTGTGGCTACTTGTCACACTCAAGATCCTGGGCCCCCTCAGCACCCTGGTAGTGCATCTCGCAGAACTCCTGGATGCGATTGCAGGCCTCCAAGATCATCTCCTCAGGTACAGTGATCACCACACGGAAGAAGTTTGGGTACTCAAAGCACTGAAATGATAAAGAATGAGACTGGCTGATTATTTGGGATACTATTTGTGTATCACAGCCCTGCTCTGGGGCCATATTCTATATCAGCAAATGAAAATGGTCAGCATAGAACATAAAGTGAGAGTGGAACGGCTGGACTCTCACTCCATTAGGCTGATTGTTCCATTCCAAGCATATCTCCCAGTTCTCTCTCTAAAACTTCTCAGTGGAGATATAATGCTGTGCAGGCCACAGACCAACACACTGTATGGACTGTGTAGGAACCAGGGAACAGTCCCTAAGGAGTTAGAGACTCCTCCCTTCTCCTCAAAGGCTTAGAGAGTCAGAGCTGGAGAATGTCAGAGGCCTTAGGACTCAGTGCAGGAAGTGGAGTAGGATAGGGGATAGACATAGGCACAGACATGATTCTCAAGTCTGTAGTCTCTTCCTACAAGTGTGGGGGACTGGAAATGGAGCATGTGAAGGAGCACAGGTAGGAACAGTTCCAAGGCTTCTGAGAGAATGACTTCTGCAAGGTATGGGGGTATGGGGGTACGTACAGTTCAGGGATACAACTGCCAGCATGTGAAATAAAGAGCAAGTTTGAAGCTGGGTCAATCCTGGCAACTTGGCCAAGGACTGTTAGTGAGCTAGAGCTTGCCAGTCACCATCCCTACACTGTATTTGGGCCTCACAGGCAGTACATAGACACCATTACAGACCATGGACATTGCATACCAGATTCCCAGACTGTCCCCAGCTCAAGGCTGCAAAGCTCTATTTGCCTCTCTCCTAGTGCTTAGACATCCCTGGGACTCCCAGAGTCAGACTCACCGTAGCTGGCAGGCAAAACACAGACTGTTCCGAGATGAGCCGCTCAGTGAACTCCACATCATTTTCAAACTCAGGAAAATGCTCCATTTCAATTTCAACCTGCAGCAAAGGAATGAAGCGTGGCAACCAATACTATATACCATGTAGCTGCTTACCCACACTGCTCAACAACTGCCCAGCAAAGTGCAACTATCTGTCCTCAGGAAATTTGCCCATCATTTGGGCTGAGTAGAATGTGAGAGACAAACAGAAAGATATAAATGAAAACTGGAGATTTTTTAAGAAGTAAGCTTAATGTAAAACTAACCGCCAAAAGGTGGAATTTCAGTTAAGGACAACTTTAGTCAAAAGCTGGTAGCAGAGATGTTGGAACCAATTAGAAATCACAAGGGATAACTAAGATAAGGAAAAAAAAAAATGTGTGAGAGAACTCTACCCAGTATCTATTAGTAATTCCATCATGCAAGAAATGCAAAAGGTAAGAAAAAGAGATGGAAAATAAATTAATGGATTGGGTTTTTTTTTTTTTGGGGGGGGGGGGGGGAGCTGGTGTTTGTTTGTTGTTTTTTTTTTAAGATAGCGAGGTCTAGAATACTATGGAGAGAAGAATCCTTTGTGGCTTAATAAGTGTGGATGATGTAACTGTTAAAAAGATAAAGAAAATAAGAAATGTTCAATCAGTATTTCTGCTCTATATTTGGAAAGAAGAAGACTGTCCCATTATCACATAACCAAAGACATCTCATGAAAATATTCATAAATAAAGGCTGTGAGAGAGAATTTGCATGCAGAAGGTCTGAAAAAGCCAGTGGAAAAAAATTTTATCAGCTGATTTAATATGGAATGTGTGTTCAGATACTATGGAAATACTAGAGGGTGAACAAGCCTTGAAGCTATCGCTCTACGTAAGCAGCATAGGAATGACTACGTAACTCTGGGCAAGACTGGCTACAAGTAAACTGATAAGAATTTATCTATCGAATATGAGTGAGACTGATGTTGCAGTATATTTCCACTTCTGAGTCCACCATTTTTAAAACTGATAAAAAAGTAAGACATTCTGAGATCAAAATGAAAGATAAAAACATACTGAACTTGGGGCTTAAACATTTCAGTGTTGCTTGTTGAGAAAGGATATTTCACAATGCTATAAGGAGTTACAGAAAAATCAAAAAACAACTCAAAACCAAACCTAACAGATACCAGAAAAGGCAGAAAAAGAGGTAACAGCATAGGCAGAAGACAGCTGTGTAGAAGGAAGGTTACACTTAAAGAAGCAGGTGCGATAATCTGGTGTGGTAAAGGAGCTTACTAAGGTACTGTCATCTTGTTTCAAATCCAGGTAAAACAATATTCTTTAGCAAAGGACAAGTTCTTGAGTTCTTTGCAGGTGCAAGAAGATGAAATTTACCATCTTCTGCTCAGTGAGAAGTAAGCAACATATCCTGGCCTTCAAAAACAACCAAGAGATGATTCCACTGTGCTGGGCAACATGAAGGTGCATGAAGTAGAGAGCTGGTGTCAGACGCTACCCTGAAGCCATTGGTAACCACCAGTAAAGAGTTCTAGGGTAACCACTAATGACTGGAAATGACATTTCACTCTCCTCACTTACCATGAGGTACATGGCTCCAGCAGGCCGAACAGGCTGGAGGCCTGGGATAGCTGATAGAGCAGCATAACAAAGGTCAGCATTGGACTGAAAAGTAGAAAGGAGAAAGTTCAACAACAGGAGAAATTCTAGGAAGCTGATTAGCAAATGGAAGCCAAGCTCTGGACCAGGACTATGAACAAGTTTGCACACTGCAAATAAAGGGGCAAGGAATGCAAACAATATGGGTGATTATGGCCTTGAGTAAGGCAGACACCACTGAGGTGAACTCAGCAAGTCAGGGCTTAATGCTTCACTACCTGGGTCACCAGCTCCAGCTACAAGGCTAAGCTACCTGTCATGGCCAATACTCCTGCCATGACAGTGAGCTAGAGAGATACTGATTCCCTCACTCCAAATAACACACGAACAGACTACTGACCTGATTACAGCTTGATTACCTTGAGGATGCTGAGGGTGTTGTGGTAGAAGTCGGGGGGTGTTCTGTGCAAAATACGTTCCAGTGCTCCTTGGACAATTGTACAGGGTCCTAGGATCCTTTGGCTCAATCTCAGAAGGCCATCCCTGATCTGAAAGAAACAGGTGGTATTTGCAGGCTGTGCTCAGACTGCTTTTCTGAAGGGACAGCTCCAAGGCCTGCTGCCTGCACTTCTGCAGACTTCTACAGCTGTTCACATTACAGAGTCCTTCAGAACATTTACTTGTCTACATGCCAGGTGTCTGCAGACTATTTACCATGTCATTCCCTGTTCCCCCGTTCTCTGTTATCTGTCTGTTGAGAACTGTAATGCCAGCAGAAATATCCTTTTGAGCTTCCCGGTCTGACTCAAAACAGCTAATATTCTGACCAAATGAAACCAGAGCTCATCCAAATACCACTTTACATGTCCATTAGGTTTGTGTCCACAATCCACACTTTCAAAGTCAGCTAAAGAGAACCAACATTAGATTTTCTGCTCACTCAGTTGCCTTTCTTCTCTCACTTTCCATGCAGAAATCCTGCTGGGTAGAAGGGTCATTGCAGTAGTTACACTGTTTGCCCCTATTACATGTATGAATAGCCAGACAAAACACGGACTACACAGCTTGGAATTTTAGTCCCACTTTTAAGAGAAAACTTATGCGAGTACACAGACCCCGCTGTCTGCTGATAAACCATGCAGTACCATTAATGCACACTGGAGCTATTTGAGAAGAGAAGACACTAGAAGCACACAAACAAGACAAGAGTAAAAGGCAATATATGGGTGTGGATGAAGTAAAGAAGACACATGAAAAGCCAGCACGTGAAGAAAAGCAAGTAAGCAACTGGGTGACACCCACATGAAAGCAAAAGAACAGAACAGTATATGCCTCTGCCAATCAAAGCTCTGCCAATCCACACACTGAAGACACTGCAGATCTGTTGCCATGACAGTGACACTTGGCAGTTCTCACCTCATTACCAAAGATGTCTCTCCTATCGTGGATTAAGATCCAGCCCATCCGCCAGCCAGGAACTAGCCATCGCTTTGCCAAGCCACCACAGGACAAGATTGGCACATTAGTGCTGAGTGTTGCAATGGGTTCATACTTGCAGTCAGCAAACACCTGTGATGGGTAGCCGTATTAGGATTGTCTCTGTGTCTCACTGTGAAAACTGGGGGGACTGTGCACGAGACACAAGAATTGAAGCAGGACATGAAAATTACACCCAGGGCTGGATGTCACGGGCACAGGCTCAGGCACAGTACGGGACAGAGAAGCAATTTCTCATCTCTGAAGAGCTCGCTGCCATGGCCAAAGGGCAAGTGCAGCAGAAAGGGCAGGTGGCACAAGGGTGCAAAGGACTGTGGTGGACACTCACCATGTCTCCATAGATCTCATCAGCAAGGATGGGCACGCACTGTCTTGATGCCACTGTGGGAGAGAGGGCATTCAGCCTAGACATCCTGCATCCTCCACGGGAGCAGACTTGCCTTTTTCTACGGGGCCTGGAAGACTGAGGGAAATTCTGCCCCAGGGCAGAGGGTCCCCCTCTTCCTCCTACAGGGTGATCACTTGGAAAGCCTTGCCCTGGCTAAGCCTACTTCTGCTCAAACCTATAGATACAGGTAGCACAGCTCCTGGATTGGTAGACCTGTGCTCAGGAGCCATCATAGGGCTCCCTGTGAACACACTCCTGTAGAGCCAGAGTGGAGAAGTAAGTGATCCAAGCCACACTGGCCGTCTTAGAAATACCAAGACGCATATTCTACATGTTCCTGTCCAGAAAACGCAAACTCTACATACTGAGCGTGTGGTCCAAGGCTGCAGTCAGTCATGAGGTAAGAGTCAAACCCCAGGACCACAGCACTGCTTCACACAGTACTGCTGTTACATTGCAGAACAACAGCCTCAGCCTTGCAGAAACATAGTGATCAAGGCACTGGTAGTTTGGTCAAACACTACACTGTAGCTGAAGCCCAGCTATGTACATGTGGTCTCACCTGCCAGGATCTTCTGGAGGTGGCTCTTGCTGAACACAGAGCCACAAGGGTTTGAAGGGTTGTTCACAATTACACAAGCTGTTTTCTCATCCACCAGGGACTCCAAGTGCTTCAGATCAATTTCCCAGGACTTTTCTGGCTGATGGAAGAAGAAAAGGGGAAGTACAGTGGGGGAATTGCACTTACTACGCAGTGAAGTTTGACAAGGTGCTTGAGGGTGCTCAGATCATATTTACCCATTTCCCAGGCAGCGTCAAGACTTTTATTTATTTATTTATTTATTTTTAAGGGACAGAGGTGTTAGGACTGCCCTTTCCAAGCTTGCCACCACTCACCAAGAGATTGTAAAGCTTAACTTCAATTCCCATGGACAGTGCCAGAGTCTTGTAGAGAGAGAAGCCAGGCCGTGGCACCAGGATGTTCTGGCCTGGGTTAGCCAAAACTGCCAAGGCAAGTTCTATGGCCTGGCTGCAGCCACTCGTTAAGATGACATCCTGCAAAGAGCACAAAGGAGTGAGTGGAAAGTGCAACCACTCTGAGGATCCCCAGCCACATGGAATGAGTGTAGAGCCTAACTGAAGGCAGGGAACCTCCAACAGCTAAAGAACTCAACCTCCTTCCAAGAAAGGTGGAAGAGAATGGTCCAGGGCAGGGAAAGGGAGCAGCATGGTGGTGCAAAACAAGGCCATGAGCTAACCACAGGTCCCATGGCTGGACAGGGAAGGACAGGAGCTGGGGCAGGGTCCCCAGGCCACATGGGCTAGGCATGGGCAGCAGCACCCTGCCCGTGCTGTGGTGGCAGTACCTCGGCTGCAAACCAGTACCTGGGCCTTCAATGGTGCCTCTGGGCAGCTGTAATACACAGCCACTGCTTCTCGACAGGACTGGTAGCCTGTGGAGAGAAGAACCACACATGTCTGACAGGTTTTTACAGAACATCTCATTTTTCTTGCCAGGACAAGGTTCACAGGTGCCTGCCCAGCCACCGTAAGCCCATTTGTTAATGACACAGTCCCAGGACAGAAGAGACCATCCTTCCTCAGGCCAGGCAGCATGCAGCCCCAAGACTGGGCCAGGTATGACAAGAGAAGAGACATGGCCCTGGACAGAGGGGTGGTTTTTGCCCAGCATGTGCTGAACATGGAATTCAGTCGAGCTGGGTAGAATGTAGCCAGGGAGATAATTTCACCCAGTAGGAAGCCAAGTCTTGCTGCATAACCTTCACTGTTTAGTGGTGGTACAAGGGCAGCCCTCCTTGCACTGATTCTTCATTGTCACAATGCAGAAAGAATTCTGTGAGGCAGGTGTTATCTACGCTCTGCATATGCTGTTAGCACTAACAGTAAACAAGGCTCATTCTCTGTAAAGGTGGGAATGCAAGAGGAGTCCTGATCAACGTGTACTAGGAGAAACTTGGCCGCAATCCATGTCCAGGAGATACAGTCCTAAGGCCTTCTGGGTCCCTGAAGCCCTGCTTGCTCTAACGGATCAGGAAGCAAACGCAGCTGTTGTGGGAGAATCTGAACCTTGGTAGTATCTCAGGGAAAACACCTATGTGATGCCTTCTCAACCAGACCATGCAGGGAAGGGCACTCATGGCATCTGGAAGATATACATTTGTGAGCTCATGGGACTACTGACAAGGGCAGCTGCAGAGTGCTACTGGAAAGATATCTGAAGGTTCCATACACCTGCTGTGGGGAAGGACCTGCCGTATGTCTAAACTATGTCAGCTTACCAACAGATGGAGCATAGCCATTGTAACGTCCTGAGTCCAAAGCCTCCTTCATAGCTCGTGTGACCTCATCATTTGTGGGAAGGTTTCCAAAGACCGTTGGGTCCCCTTTTCAAAGATTGAAAAATAACAAAAAACAGCAAAAAACAAACAAACGAAAACCCTCAGTTTTCACTGCTCTGTGGCAGTCAAACACACTCTGTGACAATCTGGCACATTCTGCTATTTCCCACAAGCTTTGCGATTCAGAGTCCTGCAATCTGGCAGCCTCACAGGCCACTTCACTGCTCAGAGGCTTCAGCAGCCATAGCACCGTGCTCACCTAAGGACAAGGAGATCATGGCTTTCTTTGGGTTGGGCTCCACCTTCATGCTGTCTACAATGGCTCTGACAGGATTGAAAGTCTTCTTTGACATTTCAGAAGCCCTGACAGCCCATCTTGGCTTCCAGCCCTTCACCTTCCCCAGTGACATGCTGTTTCCATTGGTCTTGAGATGAATATCCAACAGGGGGACATGATCTCCTTGGCCATTCACTTGGATCAGGTACGAGTCCATCCTGAAAGTTAGTGGTAGATGGATTTCCTGAGCTTAGTTAATACATGCCAGATAAAGGCTCTGCCTATCTTGAAGGCATTGCCTATGACTCTCCAAAAACAAAACATCTGAAAGCTGCAGAACTACCTACTGCCTACATGCAAGTCAGTCACTTACGGAGGTATACTTCAGTCCAAGGAATGAATCTCCACACATAAATGAGGTAACAATGGAGCAGGAAAGAAAAAGGCATCTCCCTGTGTTAGTCCTATTGCTTCTTAGTATAGGGGCAATTGCTGTGCTGGAGAGGAGCAGCCCCACTAAAATCATAAATTCATTATCTAGTAGTTAGCAACATACTGTAGTCATTGCATGGCTGTAGATTCAGTGTTCCACTGCTAGAAGGGCCAGGACTTGCACTGCTCCTTTTGCCTGCCAGCTATTAACTTGTAGAACACCCAGAAACTTGCATAATACTCAGAAAGTCCCTTCAGTCTGCAGATAGAAATACTGTACTGTTAAAATTAAACCTTACTTTAAAAAAAGTAGTTCTGATTCCATTTTATCAGGATACAGTTAACAGTGCTAGGGTGTAGGTTATGGACACTTGTCTCTGTCAGCACAGAGCAGCACTCCAGTCCAAAACAAAGACTCCCGACCAAAAGTGCTTAAAAACAACAAAGAAATGCTGGTGGGGTCATGAGGGAAATCAAGGTGATAACACCATCCCCAGCAAAGTGCCTGTAGTCCTCCCTGATGTTGGGTAACAAGCAAGGCACAGCAGAGGAACAGCTGCCTTCTAGACCTCCAAAAGTAGGCAGGAAAGTGGCTTACACACGTGAGCATGTACAACCAAATTACCACCTAGTCCCAGCCAGCAAAAGCTTAAGAGCTGCTGCTAACTTAGGAGGAGGTTAGGGACAGAGCTGGCAGAGACATCCTTAGCCACCAAGCCTATTCTCAGTGACATCAGCATTGTGCCCTCGTAATCCTTTCACCTCCTGCCGATACTCTGTGTCTGCATAGCTCTTTTTCTCTGCTCTGCTGAAAGACAATTCACTGATCTGTGACCCATTCCTGTTGGCAGTTACATAGCCCTGTCAGCTGTTAGTTGCCATCTTCATAGATACTCCAGACACAACAAACACGGGAGCTAGCTGACCCTCCCAACATTGAAAGAGTTGTTGTATTACCTGGTTCAGGTAGAATTTGCCACATGAACAAGTATCACTGATTCAGTGAGGTGTGCTCACAGAGATGCCTCATGCTGCTGAAGTTACTCTGCCAGCAGTGCTTCCTTACCCTCTTTAAAGCAAAGACAGATCTAACAGGTGGTAGTGATGAAAGAAGACTGAATGCTCCCTGCTTCTAATGCCTTCTGGGTCTCCTTTGTATCAGAAGAAGGGTACCTAAAGAACCACATAGATTCTTCATAACTGCATAAAAAACTGAGAAAATAAACGAGCCATGAGTCTCTGTTCAACAACAGAGATGAGTCCCAGTGTACAACACACATCTCAGCAGAGCCTTCATAACACCTTGCACATGGGAAGCCGCATGTGCAGACAGAATAGATGCCTCCAGCATAAGTAGACAGGGAAACACTCCCCACACACTAGTGGCACCAAAGTAGGTACCAGAGGACTGCACCTTACCTTCTAACAGCAGAGAGAGGGGGCCACCAACCAGCGTGAAGGTCCAGTCCCTACTTTTCATCCAGGACAAATCTTGAGAAGGAATTCCTGCAAATTCTTCCCCAAGAAATAAGCCCCCAGACTGGGCGTTGGGACAGAATCCTTTAGCCATTGGCTCACAGAGAGGGCTGCTCTCTCCACCCAAAAACGCCCTCTACCCTGTAACCATGTTCACTTCAAATACTTGGAATATGCCTGCATATTAACTCTTTCTGAGTTAGCCTACAGAGGGCCACAGCTCTGTTTCCTGGAGGCCCTAGGCCACCACCCTTCTGAATCACTTCCCTCTGAAGTCAAAAGTTTACTGTTGGGGGAAGAGAAAGCATCCCATACAGCAAAGCCCAGTATTCCAGCCCTAGCATCTTGTAACGAGCCAAGAGTGGGGCGGTGCACTCTGAAACGAGCAAATAGTATTGGTATGTCCTTCCTACTTTAGAGGCTCTGAGCTCTTAATGCTGAGAAAGGACATTGTGGCATTGTTACACAGAGGGGATATCTTTGCCTGTAGGATGAAGGGAGGGAAGCACTTACCTAGCAGGCACCAGGAGCTGAAGTGTTAAAGGAAGCTCAGGCGGCCTTTTTTGTTGTTGTTTGGTTTCATTGTTGTCGCAATGCTCAAGCAAACTCTCATCATTTTGGCAGATAACAGAGATGACGAAATTCCCTCCTCTCTGATAATGCTACAGAGCACAAATGATGCCATCACCTGAAGGCTCTTAAGTGGTGTAAAATCTGCGCCTTCTTGTCCTTTGCCTGCTACAGACCAGGGATAAATAAGAAAGCCATCTGCACCCTTTCTGTCTCGCAAGTGCTGCTACAAGTCTTCCCCTACTGCCCTGGTAGCAAATAGCTGGAGATCAAAGAGTAGCTTAGAAGCAAGAGGCATCCTACTATCTCCTGGCAAACCTCCATGGCAGAGGTCAGCAGTAACTGATTTATTTATTTATTTATTTTCTGGTCATGCCTATTCTACTCTTGTGTGGGAGGAAGGAGGATCATCTGAGCTTAGCACATACCCACTCCATTACCAGTAATAAAGCTGCATCTCCCCAGGTGCAATGGCATTTCCCCTCAGCCCTGGTCATGGGGCTGGGGTAATGCTGCAGGGGAGTTGTGGCCTGCTATTGGCTGCAGTACTACACTGGGTGCTGCTGAGGGCACAACAGGTGCTGGTGACATGGGTGCTGGAGACAGGTTGTGACCTGGTGGGTTGCAGCTGGTGGGACTGGAGAGACACTCCTGTCCCAGCTTGACTGGCAGGACTCCCACAGCAGCCACCCCTGGGGACTTTGGGCAAGGAATAAAGCCTTTCAAAAACATCTGACATAGAAATACATAGAAAAACAGCTTTGAAGCTGTTTAGAGAGAAATCTGTTGAGAGTTGCACAGCTCTAGATTTTCTCTCCTTTTTCTGAAGTCTGAAATAGATAACCTTCAGAAGTTCAGGTGTGTCCTCTCCAAGCACCTGCTGGTATTTTTCTCTCTTCTCCTAGCTGGTCTCATCACTTGCCATGCTGCAGCCCTGACAGGGTTAAATGTGCTGCTGGGAGGTCTCAAGGACGCTGCTGCATGTTCTGCCTAACAACAACCCTGAACGCGATGCAACCAGAGCTCTACCCATAATCCTACACACTGCAGTGGGGTTCAGGGCAGGGCATGGTGGGGTGGCCTGCTGCCAAGAGGAGAAAAATGTGGCTCTGGAGGCACAGGTAGACTCAGTTACATAAGGATGAGAGCCTGTCCAGACATGGGAAGGACACAGTGCAATGGGGTCAGTGGGTTTATCCTGCTATTGCTATGCCCTTCTCCTCTCCCTGCCTAGCTCCAGTCCTTATCTGTACAATCCCATGTCATACAGTCCTCCCCATCACCCTGTGCCCATGGAGCCCCCCAGGACCAAAGCATGAGCACACCACTCAGCATTTCAAATTCTCCAAGTACAGTGAAGCCAATCCGTGCATAGGGCAGCAAAAGAGGTGTCCATACTCTGCAGCACATGTTTCTGCCAGTAAGGCAGCTTGTGGTTCTCTGTACCCCATCAGCTCTCACACCACCCTTTGTTCCTCTTTCTCAGCAGCTCTTACCTATGGGTTTCTTGTTTTGTACCTCTTAGTCTCCCTTTTTCTTCTATAACATCAGCAATTGACCTTTGTCTTACTGGAAGAAGAAACTGAAGATGGCTTTGATGTTCCCTTGGTACTGCCTTGCTCTTGTACCACAACTGCTCCAAAGACTGTTTCTATGAACGGAGTTTAAACTTACAAAAATAAGCAGTTCCTGCTTCAAAGGCAAGCCACAGTTATGAAGGAGGACTGACAAATGGGTGCTGGAGTGGAGCACAGACGCAAGCGTTGCTACCCTGGCAAGTCTATGCCTTCAGTTAGGCTGCAGGTAGGATGTGCTCCAGTAGAATTTTGCACGTATGCTCTGCACTACCATTCAGGGTATGCTGATCCAGGGACAGACAATCAACTGCTCTGCACAAAAATCTAGCAGGATCAATTGCAATTCACTCCAGTAATTACCTCCTCACATTCTGCTTGTCTTTCCAGCAATTTGTCTGCTTCTTTCTGCAGTTGGCACAGCCCTAACAGGGTCAGGGGTGCTTCGCTAAAAGTCTGTTGCCTGATCGCTGTTTAGACCTTTCTAATAGTATTGTTCTTTAATAACCAAATGTGTGATTTTTCCCATTACTTTTTATTCTTGATCAATTTCTTGTTAATTACTCCTTTAGATGTACAAACAGCTGTGAAGACTCCTTGGCTCCAGTGAATTTTGTGACTGATTACTGGCTCCCAAGACATTTCTAACACTGTGGCTGGTCTCTGGAAATGCAGGAGACAAAAACACCAAATGCTTTCACCAGGGACTCCTGTGAGCCTCCTGAATGTCAGTGTGGCAGTGCCATGGCCTAATGCTGGCAGTGCGAGGTAAGCCAAATGACTCAGCATGCAGACCACTGCAGCACTACAGAAGGAAAGGAATCCAGCACCTACATGGTTTCTTGCACTGCTCAGCCTTGGCCTTAAGTCCATGTGCAGGACACTTGCAGAACACTGAGCAAAGCAGTGAGAACCCCAGGTTCATGGAGTGTCAGCAGCACTGGTGACTACAGGCACAGCAGACACAGTGAAGGGTTAACTGGCCCTCATGGAGCTGCTGCAAAGAATGCTCCACAGAAGTGGCCATCTGAGTGGTTCCTGGGTGCAGGCACTGGGAAGATGAGCACCATGACAAGCCTTGTTCTTTGCCCACCTCCAGACAAGCGTTGACTAAGTGCGTACCTCATGTTTGAGGTATGACTTCAGATATTCGTGCTGTTGCATCGTTTGTTGAGGCAACTGCCCCTTGGATGGCCTTGAAGCCATGTGACCAGCCAATGGGGACGGGATGGAAAGGAACGTGATGGCTCTGCAGGACAAGGGAACAGCATGAGCTTGTGGTGAGTGGCGTAGGTAGCCTGAGGTACTTTTCTTTCAGAGCACAGAGAGGTCAACTACTCCCACGATTGAATATGAGCTCCAGTGATGGAGAACTACCACATGCCCTGCTAAGCTGCTCCAACAACAACTGCCTTCCAACTTAGGAAGTGATGGAGGTGCATGTCTTCTTTTTTTTTTCTTTGACGGTGCCTAAATCACATCTCTTCTGCTTCAAATTAAGGTCACTGTTTCCTGATCATGCCAATGGCAGATAGGGAGAACAAAATATTCCCCTTCTCTTGTCAGTAGTTTTTTAAAAGTTTGCAGGTTGTTAAAGTGCCTCACTGACCAGCTTGCAAGTTGTTAATAGGCACTTGTTCAAGACAAGGAGAGGACTGGGCTAAGTCTTTTTTCATAGGTTGTGTTTCCAGAGCTTTCTTTTGCTGTAGAAAAGAGCAAAAAGTGGGGGGAGGAGGGAGCATAAGAATTTCTTCACATGTCCTACATGTGACATTTATGTTTATACACCCTAGTGATGTTAGCTTTTTTCGCAACAAGATGACACTGTGGACCTGAGTTCAGTTTGCGATTCACAAAAACCTCCCGTTCTTTCCTGCAGCACAGCTGCTTTGTCATTGTGCTGCACAATGTTTTCATGACTATTTATTTGTGTGAGAGGGTAAACCTTTTCGTGATGTTCAGCAGGGATAGTGCTGCAGCTCCTAGCTGTCTCGTGCTGGTGAAGTATGAAGCAGTTCACGACTTGCTCTTTCTACCTCACCCTGTGAATTCCCAGGGAGGGCACTGAACCAGGTCAGAGCTGCTGGCCCATGGCAGCCAGGCCCAGCCCTTCCCTCCCTGTGGAGAGGCAATGACATCAGGAGCAGCCAGAAACAGAAGAGGAGAAAAAAAAAAAAAGAGAGAAAGAAGCCAAAACAAACGAGAACAGCTTGTTGCTCTCTTCTCCTGACTGCTGCCTCTTGTTGCACTGAGAAGAGGAACTCAACAGGCAGTGTTGACCAAGCTCGGGTGATTTACCAGCTACGAAAATTTGAGCACAAGTGATGTAAAACATTTTGGTAACAGTTCTCAATATAATCACAGAAACTGAATACGATTGAGTCAGACCAGCAATGACCTGAAGTTTGTACCTGGCAGCAAACATTCTAATAGAACATCGATGTGTCACCAAATCAACAGCACTTCCCAGCTCTTTTCTTTTTTTTTTTTTAAATAACTAATCACAAACATCACAAAATCCAAAGGTGGTTTTGGTTCAGGTTGCTGGAGGACCAGCAGCAACACTGCATGAGAAACAACTATTTGATCTCTTATTATTATTCACAATTCAGCTTGCTTGTTCACATCCCATTCACAGCAATTAACAGCTCTACTAGGCAAAACTACACTGCCTGTGATCCTAAAATTAAATGAAGGGTTGCTAACAACTTTTATGCCCATTCTCTTCACAGCAGCAAGGAGGTGTCGGTTCTAATGCATGAACACAAGGGACTGAAATATGAGCACACCAAAACATGTGCAAGAGTTGATTGATGAGCATCTGCACTGTCTCCAGAGGCCCCATCCTGGGCTCCACATGCTCTCCCAATTTCCTGACTTCACATTGTCCTACAGCTCCTGCCTCCTCTATCTGAAATGGAGGAGAACAAGAACTCATTTTGTTTTGCCTCTCTCTAATCCACAAACAAGGCAAGTTTGCAGAGCTCCACTTCATGGAGCTGTGCGAAACAGGCTGGAGGCTGTTGTCCTTCAGCGCTGAGGCCGCGGCACAGCCCACCCTGTAGGCCTCCCAGTGCACCAGGCTGCAGATTTGTTGCTGTTTCTCCTGCAAGGAGTGAAGTGATCTCACTGTTCTTACAGATGGAGGAAACATATTTTGCACCTTAGGGCTGAAATGGGACTTCTCATCACGCATTCAGACACTGAGACCTCAAGGAGTAATCTGTTTCCCTGAAAGTCTGTTTTCCTAAATGCAACCAAAGCACTTCTTTGCAGTTCTAATCCTTTTCCAGGAAGCAGTTGGGCAAACTCCTGGAGAAGAGCATTCTTTCTGGCTGTTCTACGTTGCTCTATGTTTTATTCCCACATACACTCACCTCCGCTCCAGCAACTACCAACCAACAAAGGATCAATTAATTTCCTCCCGGCTGCAAGGTGACAGCCGTGCTCAGCAGACTCCGGGGTGGAGGCAGTCAGTCCTGGTGGGCAGCGGGACACTGCTCTGCATGGAAATGGGGCAACTTGTGAAAACATCACATAATATTGCCTGAGGTGGCCTCCAGCAAATAGATGCTAATGAGGCCTCTGTAGTTCAGTGTTCATAAATATGAGGTAATGTGTCTGAAGAAAACTACTTGAACACATGCTAGAGTGCTATACCGGAATCTGGCAGCAGCACTGAAGGACATACCCTAGTGTTGGAGACAGCCCCATGCGTATGGGCAGCGGGAGGAGTAGCATGATGCCTCGTGTTCCCAGGACAGGCTGAAGGGAACGCAGAAAGCCGCTTCCCCATTAAACAGCAACACCAATGCACTTGCATCTTGGGTGCTGCATATGAGTCCAGCTACAAGAAGGGTAATTGGGAGGGTGCACAGAATGGCCACACCGCGAGAAGCTGAAATGCCCGGGAAAGGACAGAGGCGGCAGAGGATGTGGAACACTTCCTGCAGCGCGGGAAAAAAAGGGATCCGTGGGAACCAACTGCCGCTCGGTTTCTCATCGGTACGAGAAAGTAATTCCGTACGGCAGATGAACTCCAGCGCCGCGCGCAGTTTCGGCGGAAGGGAGCGGGCAAAACCCCAGACCACGCGCACCGAAGAGCGGCCCTCGCAAAGGAGCGGGGGCGACCCCAGGCGGAGGAGCAGAGACCGCAGCACCGGGCACCGCCCCGCGGCTCTGCCCCGCTCTCCTCCCCCGGCGCCGCGCGGGGCTATGGCGGACGGGCGTTGCCCTCGCGCCCCGCGGGTGGACGGGCGGTGAGCGGCCGGGGCTCTGCACGGCACAGCGGGGCGGGCGGTGGCCGTGAGGGGGCGGGGGGAGGCGGTGCAGAGGGTGCTGCATCGCGCGGCTGCTGCCGCCGCCCCTCACCCGTTGTCTCCCGCCAGCGCTGTACCTGGATCGGGGCCGCCGCGGGGCCGCGCCGACACGCCGGGGCTGCTGGAGTGCCGCCGCTGCCGCTACCTGCGCACGGGCCGGGGTGAGCGGGGCCGGGGGGAGGCGGGAGCCGCTCCTTGTGTCCCGCAGCGGCGCTCGGTGGCAGCAGCTTTGCGCTTCTCCTTGCAGCGTGCTGCCAGCTGCTGGGAGCGCTGCTCGCCGCGCTGATCCTCGTCTGCAGCTCCGTGTCCTCCGGCTCGGCGGGCGGCTACACCGGCGTCCCCAGCCACGGCGGCATCTACTACTACATGTACGGCGGGGCGTACAGCGGCTTCAACGGAGCAGACGGGGAAAAAGCCCAGCAGCTGGACCGGCGTTTCACTCAGCTCAAGATGCCCATAGCCAGGGCAGCGATGGCTGTGGGAGGAGCCCTCATGGTCTTCTCTTCTTCGCTGATTTTGGTCGGCGTTGTACGGCTACCGTGGCGTTTTCCAGCATGGCTCCTACTGGAATGTGTCCTGGATGCAGTGGTTGCAGTGGGTTTGCTGTGCGCTCTGTACTATTTCTTCCATCATCTGCTGGGGGTTTATGATTCATCAGTGTGCAAAGAGAGAGCACAGCTTTACCAAAGCAAAGGCTATCAGGGCTTTAGCTGCAGCATGCATGGGGCAGAGATTGCTGCTGGCCTGCTGGGCTGCGCAGCTGTCGTAGCACACCTGCTTGGTGCTGCCCTGGCTGTCAGAGGGTACGGAATAGTTCACAAACTGAAAAAAAAGCCAGAACACATGTATGAGCTGTAGAATTATTCCTCTGCTCTAGTGGATGTCCTGATTTTTGCCAGCTTCGTGGCATGCTTTTACTCGCTTGTGGACAGTGCATTCTTAATACTGTGACAGAGCATTCACTAGGAGTATAGCTCCAAATATAGTGAAACCAAGCTGTCTAATAATTTAACAATGCAAATTCAAATTTATGGACACACATCCCACTGTCTTCATCTGGTAGCTGCTCTGCCTCTCCAGCATGCATCAGAGATGGAGGATGCATTGCTTACTGTTGTTCTTACAAACACAGTAATGCACAGGCTTTGTCTAGATTGCAAACTTGGGTTTAAATGTTTGCAGGCTCTGAGGCCTGGGAAGATAATTCAGCCTTGGAGAAGTCCTTGTTCCTAAGCATAGGTGATTGAAATTACGTACCTCAGCTCTGGGTTTCCTTTTGTCTATATACTTGGGGTACTAGGACAGAACTTATGGGGAACATCATACCCAGACTTCCTAGCAATAAATAAGGTAGTTTACATCCATAATCGCTCAGAGTATGTCAAATAGCATGGCTGGGGTCTGTTGCAGACGTGCTGGTGAACAGCTTCCTACAGCAGTCTTTTACAAAGGGCCTGTGACTGTCCACTGAGAACGGAATTCTTAATAGCGAGCAATGAAGCCCATGGTTGTGGCTGCTGGTAGGGTACAGAGAGCTGCCCAGTATTTGACAGTACAAACTCCACCCTCAGTATTCTGCAAGTAGGTTTTGTATGGAAGGCTGATGAGTAGAAGTAGCACACAGCTCAAGGAAAGGGTCCTTAGCACAACTACAGCTAGCCACAACTCTGTGCGACTGGGATATTGCACACGCTCCCTCCAGTGCAGTAACAGACTCAGAATATATTGTTAGACAAAAGTAAAAATCTTTATTGCTACATCAGCTGAAAAGTTGATGCAAAAATATTCTTCCTTCCTGAACTGCTCTATACAACTGAGTAAAGAATCATCAGAATAGTGTTTTCCAGCAATGGAATTTGCCTCTCCAATGCAGTACACACACAGGCCACTGTGCTGAAGGTGCATTCACAGAACAATCTATTCCCGTAGACTGTAGAGGAGGAATTATTACAGCTGCATGCTAGACTGGGATACATGAAATGTTTTCCTTTTTAAAATAACATGAAAAAAAGATTGTAAGTGGTGTGCTGAAATATTCCTTTAACATGCACTGGGTCATGAGTAAAAACAGTAACATTTTAAAATGGAAAAAAAACCAACAAAAACTACACCGAAGTCTTCAGACTGCAATGGAACAGCAGGCAATGACTGCACAAAATGCAAGAGGTGAACCTACTGTCCAGAAAAGGCCCTTTGGCAAGTGACATGAAAGACATCACCATCCAGGAGGAGTGCAGAAATGTCTGGAAGTCCCAGGGCCTGAGCTGTGTCTTAAAATCCTGGGTACTAGAAGTATTATTTCAGGTCTCACAGCATACCTTACCCCAGACAGGAAAATACCCACTCCTTCCTGGAACTGAATTTTTCCCTCCTGTCTGCTTGGGGATTCTGATCAGTATCTAGCAGTCTGCAGTGTTGTCTCCACCAGGTCTGTTCCAGGTGCTGGGAGCAACTTTGAGGCTATGCTTTATGCCCAATACTCAAGCCCAGACCAGGCACCAACATTGCCTTCACTGTCTCTTTTTGCTGACATCCTTCCGGTCAAGACAGAGCAGGTGGGTCAGTGCCTTCAGCATGCCTGTTCTCAGCATGTTTGGGAACAGGGCCAGAACAACTGAAGGGACACACAAACTAACTCACCAACCTAACCTGATCATGGCCACCTGGAGCATGGGAGCTCCGGCAGCAGTCAGAGCTCAATGATCCCACACTGAGAACCTCTAGCAGTAAGAAAGAATGGAAAATCATTAGTGATGTGGCTCTATGGAAATTATGTCATCTGCAAGAACCACATGCAGAATTCAAGGAAGAGACCAGAAGACAACAGGAGGAGAACTGAGGGAACACACCTTCTATCCTCTGCTATAAGGGCCTCACTAGACTTTCACATGTGTTCAACCTCCAGCAGCACCCCTCAGAAGTCCAAGATGCGTGTCAGTGTTACTAAGGATGATCAGGAAGGCAAAGGAAGTTTGGTGTCTTCTGAGACGCCAAGAAACAAAAGGAGGTGGTAGAGGGTGCACTCAGGCTGTACTACCCAGAATAAGAGCAGTAGTTCTTAGTATCAATCTAATTGGAGGCAGTGGTGGACTCTTACAGAGTTTTACAGAATAAGTCATATCCTGCCACAAAAGTTCATACCCGTAGAAAATGAACTCCCTTTCTGCCTCAAAACCAGAAACAGCGCTGGAGAAAAGGCTAAACAATGGTTCTGTGCACTCCATTCAGAGGAGCAGATCAGAAAACTGCAAGCTTCCTTATGGAGCTTCACTTAATCCCATCCTTTCCCTACTGAACTAAGCATGGTAATTCACAACAAATTCCCCATGGCCATACCTATGTTCCACACAATGCTAATGGTTGAGGCTGGCAAGGACATAATGGATTTTCCACATCAGTGCAGGAAAGAGCCCTGATTTGCATTGACATCTACCATTCTAGCGCAAAGTTCATCACAATCTTATTTGGAAAGAAGTGTATGTTCCAGCACCAAGACTCAGAGGGGATCTGATCCACATCTAAGGAGCAGGAGGGCAAAGGGGCGAGGCCTGACTCTTCTCAGCAGGGTGTGGCAATAGGATGAGGAGAAATGGCCACAAACTGAAGCACAGGAAGTTTCACACAAATGTGGGTGGGAACTTCTTCACAGTGCAGTGGTGGAGCACTGGAGCTGCACACAGAGGTGGCAGAGTCTCCTTCTCTGGAGACGTCCAAAACCTGCCTGGACGCCGAGCTGTGCAACCTGGGCTGGGAGCTGCTTGGCAGAGGGGTTGGACTTGATCTCTGGAGGTCCGTTCCAACCAATACAATTCTGTGATCAATCCCACACTGAACAGAGCAGGTAGCAGACAATGTTGGCCTGGGTACAGATACTTGGTGATGTTATTGCCAGTGAATGAACTGAAGGTTACTGTCAAATACTTTGAGGTGAGCCACTTCTGCATACTTAATACGAAGAGAACCTGAAAGAGAGTTGAGTTTTAGTCTCTAAACTTTTCTGCTGAGGAAACTGAAATTAAATTTCTGAGGATTTTAAAATGCTGTTTCTATGATCATAAGAGTGAGCATTTCTCTCTAAATAAAACAGACAATTAAACACAGCCAAAACTCATGAGTTTGGAAAAAACTTGGGTTGTTTCGTGATTACATTGTAACTAGTACAAGGTATATCCCAAAAAGTTGCTCTCAGGTATGGTAAGAATACGTTCTTTTTCTCCAGTGAGAAACTGAAGGAGATCTGAAGTCTAAGCATAACTCCTGTAGATTTTGTCTAAAGATCTCTGTCGTTGGAATCCCACAGGTTGTCTGCACATCATTCCTTCAAATCAAGGCCTGAACTTGATATAAAAAAAAAATATATATACAACTTGAGCTCCTCAGAGATCTTGAGAAGAAACTTTCACATTTCCTTCATAAATATAATAAAGGCACTAGCCCTTAGTCTGCATTATTGCACCATTGATGTGACAGGGGCAGCTGCTCTCCAGCCCTCTGCCAGCTAGAGAAGACACCTACATGCTTTGGGGGCTAAGATCCTTTCTCAATGCTGCCACAAGATGATTACATAGAGAGCTCATTTACCCCTTGCACCAAAAACCTTAATGGAACCCTGTGACAACTGCAGGCTGGGCATTTCACTGTTAGTGGTGCCATTTTAAACATCTCTTTCCCAGTGGTGATAAAGACGGTTATTTTTTTAGGTGAAAAGTTGTTTGTTTTCCTCCTTTTCCACTGGAAAAAAAGAGTAGAAACAAAGATACTTTCAACTTACTTGTGGCCAAATTGGGCACATCACCAAACACAGGTTGCTCTGGAATTGGATCACGACTCCTGTTTTTAGATGCAAGCAAAGACACTGTGGCTGACAATGCAGTTTACGTTGGTGGAAAAGAGCACTGAAAAGCTTCCCCAGCATACAAAGAGCAGAATCACAGAATTGAAGAGCAGCCCAACTGCTTGCTCGCCTTAGAGCAATAGACCACTTACACCTTGACTTTCTCTTAGACTGAAACCAGCAGGAGCTCATGGTTTCATGTTGGGTCTTCTTGATACAGGAAGCCTCTACTATGAGGCACCTGTGATGAAAGTGGACAAGCTGCTAAGCTGGATCTGCGCTCTGCAGCTAGAAATACTAGCTCTACATATTACTTAATCACTAAGTCCAGAGCTGATCCTTCCCATGTTCCATGTAAAATGCATCATGAGACACCCACTTGTAACCCAGCTGAGTTTTCTCATTCTGCATCAACTGATCCCACTGTAATTTTCACTCTACCCTGCACCAGTGCTCGTCAGAACATCCATACCCTGAATCCTCAAATGCCCTAACAATAGCTACTGAGAAAATGAGCTTCCTCTGCTCCCTCCCACCTGTTGTGGACAGGGTGCACTGGAGTGCTCTCTCCCTTGACCCTAAGTAATAAAGTGCTGTGCTGAAGGGGAAGAGAACAGTTTAAGTGCAATCAATAAAAGTGCTTGCAATTCACATAGGAAACCATTCTTGGGTCAGCTTCATTCCAACTGTCTGTATTCTTTCAAGGAATAATGAAGTCAGGTGCTGCCAGGAGGGCCTGTGTCAGAAATATTCAGACTCCAAACACTGCATATTGGCCCCTCAACAGCTTTCCCTTTCCCCGTCCCCCAGCCCCTTTCCTGCAGAGTTGGCAGAACCTCAGGTTTTAAGGAGTAAGAGGGAGGCACTGGAACACCTGCCTTCTTCCTAGTACTTGCCTAATTTCCACACAGTTCGAAACAGAGCACTGCTGCTGATCTGAGCACTTACAGGACAACAGACTCTACAGCAAAAAGTAGACAGCTCAGACCTTAGCACTCCCAATTTTTTCTCTATTCCATTAAGGAAGCAGCAGATGCCTGTACGCCTTGCAGGGCTCAGCTCCCTTTGGGGGCATGACAGCCCTTACAGGATAGAGCTTCCTGGGACAGACAAAGTGAGAGCAGTACTTCTAGGATTACAAAGCTGTGTCAAACTCCTCTGTCAGAGCCACTGCAGATTCTTCTTTCTGCTCCTGATCTGCTCCGTTCTCCTGGTGCTGCTTCATTTGTTGCTTCACTTCCTCCTCCAGGTCAGGTGGCACCACAAATTGATCTTCTGGCTCCATCTGGGATGGAGCGGCAAAATAACCTGTCTTCTTCTTGGGTGCCTCTGTGGCTACTTCAATTAAGTTAAGGCTCTCTTCCAAGGGCACTATGGAACCATTGGAAAGCTTCTTTCCATACAGACAGCACGTGGAAGGAGATTTCTGCAGTTCACACTTTTCCTTGACTCCTCCATGCACAGCACTGCTGTTTATGCTGTTCTGTCTCTGAATGACGAGGACAAGTCCAGAGTCATCCTCTACACCTGGAGCAGAGGAGCTGTACTCTAAAGCAGGAGGTTCAAACTCCAGGCCCTTTCCTTTACAGCAGTGGATGTCCACCTCCACCTCCACTTTACTGCCATTTGTCATCACACCTTCCACAGGCTGCTCATCGTCACTATCCAGGCCATTGTCAGACTGGTTACTGGAGAACGTGGCACTGGAAGGTTGGCGCTGAAAGATGCTTGAGGGGAGCAAAGGATGTAGGCTGCAACGTCGCTCTTGTCGTGGTAGCAAATTGCCATCAAGACCAACAGCATTATGTTCATCTGAAGCAGTAGAGCCCACCTCACTGCTAACCTCAGAAGCAGACAGTTCACTACCAAACTCTGAAGCAATTCCACTGCTAGAGGAAGGTGTTGCTGTCTTGGCAGTCGTGGAACTAAATCCCCCGGGGCCTGGTAAAGAGAGGCCATGCATCTCACATGTGCAGTTGTCCTCGCTGATGTTCAGATACACCACCATTGCACCTACATTGTCCTGGCAACCATAGCTTTGGGCTAATGTGCAGAGTTTCTTTGCAGCAGCTAGAGGGTCATGTAGATGCCGCACAGCTGAGACAGCCTCTGTGTAAGACAGGTGTTCCCAGAGTGCTTTGTTCCCTAGAAGCAGCAGTTCATCTTGTACAGTCAGTGGAACGGAACTGACATGTGGCTTGGGCAGGATCCAAGGGTGCAAGTATGTGCAGCCTAGCATCCGAGTACAGCAAGTTACCCCATTTACCTTATTGTCCTGCAGACAAGAGAAACAAAGCAGTAGCATTAGATCTGGTATTAGATCATTTGGAAAACGCACTTTTTCCCTGCCTGTGAACTGCTCTGGAGCCTTGAGAAATGCCAATATGCAGGTAACATCAGGCACAGTGTAGGAGAAAGGGGTCTAGGTCCAGGATTTAGTCTCAGTGGTACTGAGACTACAGAATGTGGGAGAACACAAACAGGTTATTCCTGTCAGAAACACTTCTGGTAGATAGCCTCCAACTTTTTAAAAGACCCATTGTGCATAAAGCTAAAGAAAGGCACTAATTTCTCAGTTCTTTACTGACTGCATTATTTTCCAGTTCTTTTGAACTCCCCTATTACTTAGAAGCTTTTAAAACGTTAGACTTTGAAATGGCTTCTGGAGAATTCTCTGATGTGTTTGCATAAAAAACACCGAACAATTCAGCTCTTTTTTTGTGTAAAATTTCCACCTGTTCCTACTTGACATCCACTTTCATATGTCTCAACAGCCACTAATCCCATAGACTATCCACCAAGGACAAGAAAATATAAACACCATCACAAATATGTGAAAGACTAGTGAAAAGAGAAACAATTTGACCAAAGGTATGTTAAACGAGATAATGTGCTAGTGTCAACAGAAGAGGAAGGGAAACTGCCCTAAAAATACGGGCTCGTTAATGTCTATTAATATATAACATACAGAATGAAAACACGATGATAATGAGGTAGCAGCTGCTCCCTCCCAAATCCAGAATCTTCTAGCCCCATCATACAGATGCTTGTCAAGAATAAAACAGAGTAACTAATTAGAAACTATGGGAAATAGTTCTGTAAACAATCACACATAAATAACCAGGCTTTTATTTTATGCTTGCTTTATGAAAGATTGTCAAGCACCTAATTCTGTGCAGAATTAAAATAGAAACCTTCATGTGAATTACGACTGTACGCTTACTTGCTACGTGCACCAGGCACGAAATCACTCTTCAATGGGAGTAACACCTTCAGAGAGTAAAGCGTGGAAGAAATCCAAAGAAAGACATCCGAGTCATGCTTTTCATGAAACACCAAGGATAGACAAGATATTTTGTGAGTTTTGAGACATGATGATTTCTCACGCCCTGCTCTGTTCCTTAGTAACTCTTCTGCACAATCACCCATGTCATGGGCAGTATTATGAACCACCTTCCATGTTCCCATTTATTTCCACATCTACTTTCTTTTTTCTCCTTCTCCCCTCATCCATGGCATCCTGTACCTGTAATTCTCAGGCTATGATGGGTATTTAAGGAACATGTAATTCTGAACAGCTAATTAGCAAGAAAAATAGAGCAGGAAGCAACAGATAAGTCATGTGATGACCTTCATGCCATCCCCTCTTCCGCAGGATTGTGCAGGCAGGAAAGATCAGAATGGCAAATACTTGAAACAAGGTTTGACTGGAAGGGGAAAGTTGAATTGAGAAGAGTCCAAACCAACCTCTGTTATAATTGCTTTTTGTTCCTTGATTCTCTTGGCCTCTTCGGTACACTGCTCAAGACTGAAGACTTTGGAGAGGAGCAGTGGTTTTCCACTTCGGCACAGAACAGCTTGGCACGTTCCCACATTGGCCACAGTCAGAGAAAAGGTGCTTGCTGAATCAGCCATATCGTGATGAATATAGCAAAGGACAGCAGAGGAACCCAGTTTCTGCCCAGCCATGCCCAGCTTCCTGTTGAAGGAGAAGATGTAGGAAGGGTTCCAGACTTCATGACAGGCATTTCGGAGGGCTGTCCCACCCCACTTAGCACATTAACTGATGCACCTATACAGGCCCCACCCAGGACCAGCTTGCTCATTGTCATACCTGTGGGAGACTAAGAAGGTGTTGGACATGAATACTGTGTCTGACTGCTGTACCTCCTCCAGGAGCACATCGGCCATGGTGCACTGCAGCAGGCGTGGCACCTCCTCGTTCTTGTCACCATCAAACATACCATACACAGCCTCCACTCCTTCTGCAAAGCTGTCCAGTGCCAGGGATGACACACACAGCCTGTTAGAAAAGCATACAGGCAAAAATAATCTGCATTAGAGGATTCTATTGTCTCCAAACCACAGCCATCAGGTATGTTGCCATGAGTACTGCTCTCACACGGCAGTAAAGCCACTGTCCTGACATCCACTGCCCCACGACATGTTCAGTTGTTATTACTGGAATGCCTGAACCCTCTTTGGCTGTACTAAGAGAAAAGTGGACGCAGTCTGTATGCAACAGCAGAAGCGTCTGTGCTAGAGCAGAAAGCCTTCAACAAGGGTCCCAAGATAGGCATGACAAACTAGGGTAAGCAATGCTGACACTAAGCAAGAGATTTGGAGAGACGGAAATGGATGAGCTACTCAGCAAAACATGTCTGCTTGGGTGCTTACCAATGGACTCCACCTAGCACCTTGTGGAGACAAAGCATCAGGGACCAGCAGACCACAATACTCACTTATTTCTTTGCCCTGCCATCTCAGCTACTCCATGACTCCAAAAGGTAGAAGTGAGTGCCGAGTCTGTTGTGAGGGAGGGCTTAGCATCAATCTTCAGTGTAGTAATGTGACTACAGAGAGAGAAGAAAAGAATTAATTCTTCTCTCCAAGGTGCCATGCTGTACAGCTTGTTGCGAAAGGGCCACATCCACTCAAGAATTTTAGACAGCAGCAGAGAGCGGAATTTAAGGTCTTGGCCTTCTGAAGATGTCAGACTATACATATTCCAGACACAGCTGGGAATATCTCCACTTGAGAAGTTTTTGCTCTGATGATTGGAAACCAGCCCCCTCCCTTACTACAGGATAGAAAGCTCCAGCTGCCTCAGGCAGAGAACACTGTAAAATTACACAATATTGCGCTACATACATTGCTATCCCATTTCCTCTCCTGGAAAGAGTTCCCCATTCCTGTGCCTATCACTACTGGCTTTGCAACTCCATGACTCTCACCTGAAGATATCCAGTGTCTTGTGTTCTAGCACCAGGTTTGTGTTTCCAGTCAGGTCCAACTCTTGCAAAGCAGCTGGCAGTGCTTCAGGGATTAGGATTTCATTTAATTCATTGCAACTCAAGTCCACAATCTGCATATAAAAAACAAACAAACAAACAAACCTGATGACAAAGAACACATTCTCTGTTCTTTCATGCGATCAATTATCAGTTATTCTAGTCCTAGGTCACAGACAGTGACAACGAATGAGAACTGTGCCATCTTCAGTCAGTTAAAACAGGCAACAAATCTTGAATGTGTATTATGTGCCCTCTTCACAAGCTGACTGACCAAAATAATGAGATCTCCAATTCCTCTTGTAGCAGTTACTCTTAATTCTCTTAACCAAACTTCTTCCTGGCACCATATTACTTTTAGGTAAGAATACCTGTATATGAGGTAAATGCAGGATCTCCGGAAAGATGCTGATGTCATTAGAGTGTGCAATAAGTGTATGAAGTAGCTTGCAGTTTGCCACAGTTGTGGGAATTGTTTTCAGTTTGTTGCCACTCAGATTCAGCTCTTCCAGGTGTTCCAGCTTACTGAGTTTGCTAAAAGGGAAAACAACAGAATATAATATTTCAGAGGCCAGAACTTATCACTTTCTGGACCTGTAGATACAGTTTCCACAGACAATGCCCTTTACAAGCTACATTTCTAATTCGCTGATATGAGAGTCTGTAAGTCATATATTTACCTTGCAGGGAAAGCCTGTAGGTTGTTGTTTGCCAGATGCAGGATCCGTAGGTTCTGGTGTCCCACCAAGACAGGGATGCACTGATCTGTGAGGTTGTTATTGGTCAAATAAAGCAGCTGCAGCATGCTCAGACTCTCCTCACCTGTACACGCAGAGGGCAAGGACTCCAGGCTATTTGCAGACGCATTCAGGTACCTGAGGCTAACCACAGCAAATGCAAAAAAATCACACTCCATCTAAACCACTCCATTAACAGCAGGAACAGTAGTTATACAGCTATAAAACTGCCAATGCAGACAGCAGAGCAACAGCAGCAGGCAGGCAGGTCAGACAACACAGTGTAACATCCCTACTTACATTATGATTTTAGAATCTACAAACATCCATTAGATACATGTTACTGCAGCTGCACACAGCATGTTATTGCGAAGAGGGGGCACCGTAGAATAGACGAAGGAAGTGGGCAATACTGGTGGAAGGAGACTACATAAACTTTTACTCTGAGTCTTTCAAGAAGGGTTGACTCGAGTCTGAATAGACAAAACACTAAGGGTCTCTCTTATTGTTCTTTTTGAGTACTTGCTGTACTTTCTGCAATGACACCTGACGATCTGTATGGCTTTTCCTTTCCCCTGAATTTATACACTCACTCTAATGACACAACTTGCCAGGCAGTAACATGACCTTAGAAGAGTTGCAAATGAAGTTAATACCATGACTGACTGTTAGGTTAGGAACATATCTGCTTTCCTGTAATTAAATATTAACATGGACTGATTCTCTCACGTCAGCTAGATGACTTCTCTCACAGCACCTGAATTACCTCATCATAATCTCTTCCACAAAGGGCAGTGAAGCCCACAGCACCTCATGAGGATAATCACACAAATATCACTACTAGCCTTCACAGCTTCCAAGGTTAACACAGACGCGTGCTTGGGCATTCTGCCCATGATACCATCACTCACTTCAGAGCCTTGACAAAGAGCGTCTCAGGGAGTTTAGTCAACAAGTTGTGCTGAAGGTCCAGCACCTCCATAGGAATGTGCTCTAGGAGAGGTGGAAGGCTCTGAAGATTATTGTGCCCCACTGTCAATTTCCGAAGGCTCAAGCTGCTGAGGATCCTAGAAAGAGAGGGTTTGCTAGTTCAGCTTGGTTCAGTCCTCTTCACGTCCACAGAATGGGAAAAGAGAACATTTAATCACTTATAATTTGACTGTACAGCAGAGAAAGATTAAAGTACACTTATCCATAAAATACAAATAATGACACAGCAGAAAAATGTGGTTACATGCTTCGGTCTCTCAGTGCTTCAGAGGCGTATCCGTATTTCCCTTTGTGCTACTGCAAACAGACCCAAGCCTGTGTGCACATACTCAGCATTCTCTCATACAGACAAAGAAGAGAAGAAAGTCACAAAGGGTAGGTTTAAATTCCTCTTTAAACTTGTAGCCAGAAAGAAGTGCTTCTCCTGTGCCAGCGCAGATTCAGAACTTTAACAGACTGCTTTGTGTTTCTATAATATTTCTGATGCTGTTACATTTTTTTCAGAATTGTAGTGCTTGTTGAAAAGGCCTCTATCCCCAGTAACTAATAATTGAAGTTCTCAGAAAGGGCACCTGAACACAACTGGCCATAGCCTAGATCTACCCTGCCCTTTTCGGTGAGGTGATAATTTGGAATTACAACCTGACATTCCTGTACTGAACAGCTTCAAAACATCAAAGGCTAAAGCTGCAATAGCACACTGTTCCACACACGTCAGTTAACTGAGTTGCTTTATGATTTCATAGGATGGTTTCAGTTGGAAGAGACCTTGATCACCTAGTCAAATTTCAACAAGGCTAATTACACTGGGTAAAAAACTATTCAAAGGTAGATACACCAATTTCCACACTCAAGGTGACTCATCCAGATCTGGCTTCTCTGTTCACACTGATTGACACTACTTTGGTACAGTTTTATTTTCAGATGCTAAAAGATGACTTTATGATGAACTATAACCTGTTGTGAAAGGCTTTTCTTATGCTTTAGTCCGCTGGATAACCCTGATAGTTCAAAGTCTTTGTTAGCAAAGTTGTAACTTGAAATGAGGTGTACCTACAGTGTTGGTGGCAGAAACACATAGAAGAGATCCCCAGCGGATAGAGTAAATTCCAACACTTAGGAATCTCTAAAAAATACTTGAATTCTTAAATATATGTATTTCTAAGGTTGATTTCCATGTTCATTTTATGTAACACACTTAAAATGTGGTCTTTTTCATACAACATTAGAAGGAGAAGCACCTATTAGCATGGGTCTAAAGGAGGGCCATGAAAATGATCAGGTGCTGGAGCACTTCTCCTATGAAGACAGGCTGAGAGAGAGTTGGGGTTGTTCACTTTGGAGAAGGCTCTAGGGAGACCTTGCAGAGGTCTCCCAGTACCTACAGGGTCCTACAGAAAAGATGAGGAAGGACTCTTCATCAAGGATTGTAGCAACAGGAAAAGTGGTGACAGAAAAGAGGACGAATTTAGGTTACATACTAGGAAGAAATTCTTCACTACAAGAGTGATGATACTGGAACAACTGTCTAGATAAACTGAATTCCATATCCCTGGAAGTGATCAAGGCCAGGCTGGATGGGACTTTGGGCAAACTGATCTAGTGGGAGGTGTCTCCTACCATGTCATGGGAGCGTGGTTGCACTAGATGACCTTTAAGGTTCCTTCCTATCCAAACCATCCCACGATTCTATGATCCTTCAGCATGGCTAAATGCGTAAGTTCTCATTCTCTCATTCCTGCAACATTCTTCTTTTGCTTTTGATGCACTGACAGCCACTAGAACATCACTGTTATATTTCCTATGCCTGCTGCTTTAACTACTTCAACCGTTTGCATTTCTTCATTGCAATCTACCATTCCATTCACATTTCAGTATAGATGACCCAGACGCTCTCATTCATTATAATCACACTCCCTACTAAACACGTGTTCAGCAAAGAGCATCTGGGCTTTGGTTCTTCCCAAGATATCCCTTGTATCTCAAAGAAGTCACTATAAATGTCTACAAAATCACATTAGCTCTTGGCTCCCGTTTACTACACTGCTGCAGAAGCTGAAACGGGAGCAGGGAGAAAGGAGTTAGCTGATGATGTTTGTTGAAAGCTATCTTTGAGATGAACTATACTGTATCCCTGTGAAATCTACTTATGGAAGTTAATTGGTGAAAACTCTGGGGTGGTGCAATGTATGTTAGGGTTTCAACTGTAACTTGTGTTCACATACGCTACTGTAACACAGAGTAAATTCACAGCACTATGTTCTACTTCAGTGCAAACTTCTGGCAAAGGATGGAACTATTTGGCCCCTGTTAATCAAGAGGTTGATTTGGAAGTCAGCTCGTTCAACACACGAATGCAAAGTATTTTGGAAACTGCACAGAGAAGTAAGTAGATTATCTATCTGCACAACAAGGAAGAAAGAAAGTGGAGTCGCACTGCTTCTGTCTTCCCAGTCAGCTCCCCATAAAAGAAAGCTCAGCTCTGCACAAGAAAGTAGTCTCCTGACCTTGATGGGAGTTCCTCAAGGAGGTTGTAGCTCATGTCCAAAATTTCCAGTTTCTTTGCTTCACAGGCCCAATCTGGGACACACTGCAGCTGATTACTGAGAAGAGCAAGGGGAAAAAGCTAGACACCAGAACTTGATATGGAATTCATCCTGTCTGAACGCTGCACAGCACTATTGACAGCCCAACAAAAGGCAAAAAATGCATCACAGTATCTGAGTCACATGCCAGCTGTGTAATGCAACATTATTGGTAGGAATTACTGTTGCAAGGCTCTGATGATCAGGCTTCTGTTTGTTTCAAGCACTGATAGAGCCAAACAGGCCAACCTATGTCACCCAGCTAACATGCTTCAAATCTCAACTAAAGTGAGAGGCCATCAGATTCCCTGGGCATCCTATTTTACCGATCTGACAATCCTGTTACTTAGGACAGATGTAGGAAATAAAGACAACAATCATTATCAGCACATATATAACCAGCACACAGTCTAAATATTTGCTATGCAGATTCCCACCATTCAATCTAGTTGAAGTTGTTGCTGGTTCAGTGGTCCTTATTTGGCCTATTTGGCTTATTACAGCCTACAGCTGAAGGACAGCCAGTCACCTTGACAGGTCAGACTGGTTCAGAAGGGCTTCTGGTCTGCAACAGTTTCATCATTCTTCAGTACCAGGCTTTCCAGTTCTATTGTGAAGATGAAATGCCTTTTCTCAATTGCTCTCAACTCTTTCAAAAGAGTAGCAGTTTCAGAAAACGTCTGCAGAGAACACCAAAGTTGTTCAGATATTTGCTTTATATTCTGTGATGTATAGTCACTTACTGGGCAAGTTCTAGACACGTCAGTTGACCAGGGACCGGATAAACACTGACACCTGTAAGACCTGGTGAAGTAAAGCAAATAAATATCAATGCAGAGCTCCAGACGGAAAACAGCAAAGAAACACACAGACTAACTAGCAAGTGACACTGATAGTCTTACTCTGCAGACATGTCTCTACTCATCCTTCCTGAGACAGAGTTCAAACTTCATACATCTACCATACATCAGCACAGCTTCCTGCTGTCCTGTTCTCTGTCTGACACACGGGACACCAGAATTCTGCTTCTATGTCTGAACTCCCAAGCAATTCTCACTGGAAGACAAATAGCTTGGATGGCAACTCAGCACTATACTCTCGCTGTTACACAGCCTACGCCCATATATCCATAATACAATCCCTATGAGTAGACCTCAGAAGCTCCATCACATGCTGTCAATAATATTAGTAAATATTAGTATTTTTGTGAAAGGAGATAGCAAAAGGGCTGTTTCCATTGTTCCCACAGCTTGAAGGAAGAAGGCAGATGAAGAACATAAGGACACGTACAGTTGTTGCTGGCATACAAAGCCCGAAGGGAGAAGCCACTCAGCGTCAACTCTCTCAGCTTATTCCGCTCACAGTGCAGCTGCTCCAGGCTGCCCAACGAGCTCAGATCCAGATCTGTCAGCTGATTGTCTCGCAAATCCATGTAAATCACAGATTTATTCCCCTCCAGAGTGTCAGCTGCTGCTCTCTTCAGGTTGTTCAGCCTAAACACTCAGAGATGAGAGGTACAGAGTCAGAAATTAGAACACTGAACACTACACGAGTAAGAATAGAGAAAGGAAGAGCTCCAGTAAAGGCTTTCATCCAAGTACAGTGAGAGGCATGAGTAGCAACGATGGGTTTCAGACAGTGAATACAAAGAAAAACAGTTCCTGTCTGCATGACTAGGTGAAACAATTCTACCACGGTCTATAAATTTAAAGTCAGATCAATGGACAGTTACCAGAGCATGCAGATACAGAGACTAGAGGCTAGTAACACTGCCTTGTTACAGACAAAAAGTTCTTTGTCCCTTTCTGGGAACTCTGCAATTGGCAGAATCAGGAATACACGTCTAGAGAGGAAAAAAAGCCAACAGCAATAAAAGGCTAGGAGAGATCAAAAAGCTACCTAGGCTTATGATAACAGCATATCAAAAGAGGAACCTAGAGTATTAAGTGACATTCTCTGGTATTCATTCCATGGCAGGAGATTTGGAACTAGATGATCGTTATGGTCTCTTCCAGCTCAAACAATTCCATCATTCTGTAGTGGTAAGCACTGCTCAGCTGACCTTGTTTCTCTAAATGAATTCTGCACATCCTTAGAAATAAAACTCCCCAGAAGAATCACTGAGTGGGACAAAACCTACCACAGGGTTTACAGACAAATGTACTACTATTTACTCAGTTTCTCTATTATAAATAGAAGGTAACATTCTGTTTCTTCTGTATGTGTGTACATATACACATCTAAATAGACACACATGTATACATACACACACACATATATATACATCTATGTGCAAGTTTACCCCTTACCTCAGGTCCACACTTCTGATGTGACTCATACGGTTCAGTACTGTAAGGTCCAGGTTCTCTAGCAAGTTCCCTGCCATGGCTATTTTGTCTAAAATGGTGAGTTTCTCACAGATTGCTGGCAGCTCACGAAAGTTATTGAAGGAAAGCCCAAGACAGCTGAGCTGTTGCAGACTTCCAAGCTCTTCTGGTAAGGATGTGAAGAAATTCCCATCAAGCCAGAAGCTCTGGAGACTACAGTAGTGAAAATCAAAACAAATAAACCAACCAACCAAAAAGAAGACAAAAAAAAAAAAAAAACAAAACAAAAAAAAAAGAAAAAAAAAAAAAAAAAAAAAAAAGGAAAATATACACTAAGTAACTCAGCAAAGAGTAGTGACTGTCACATTTTGTACTTCCAGTGAATTGAGAGTGGTTCTAAATGGTACCTAACATTTAGCCTTATTCTTGTATACATGAAATTACTGGAGTGCTTTTGTCGTTGATATTTTACAGTCACGGAACTGTTTGTATGCAATGCCAAATAGTTCCTAAATTATAATGGAAGTAAAACTCTGGTTGTGCCAGTGTTTACAAGTTATTGTAAGCAAAATACAAACCTCTACTTGCTTTGTAAATAAAGGATGTTCACTTAAACATTTGGTTTTCAACAAATTAAGAACTCAGCATTGCGGACAACCTTTAAAAGCAGAACAGACCTATCTGATTGCCCAGCCCTTAGTAACAAGAGCAACCATAAGTCATGGGTATCTTCATCACACCATCACTGCAGACCAACATCACCATTACAGCACTCATTCACGGTGACTGCACCTATGGCACAGCTAAATCACAACATCTACCACACTAAAACTGTGGTAACAGATTCTGTATATTCCAGTCTTCCCTGCAGCCACTCAGAAAGGAGTATTTTCCACAGTAGCAAAATAAATTGTTTTGAAATGTATGCAACTTTTGAGACTTCAATCTCCAAAGTACAATTCTCCCCTTACGACTATGTTCCAACAAAGAACTTTCTCAACAGTGGTAGAAAAGTACTCTAAGAGGGTGATATGTCCTTATACAGAATGAGAGTTCAAGAGATCATGAAGATAACCAGACTCATAGCAAAGTTGTAATCCTCTGAAAACTCTAAACCTTGCATACTGCTATTTCCTCGTCTTGTATGGGGCCAAAAGATTGCACTGGAAATGCCTGTGCATGTCCAATGCAGCTACAATTATTCCTGTTTTTTAAAAAATATAAGCTGGAGGAAGAGCAGGCCACAATGAACCAGCACGTCCATATCAATGTTTATCCAACAAAAAGCAGTAACAGCTTTGTAATTACATTTATCCAGGCTTAAGCATTTGTGCATCTTAAGTATCCACTGAGGAAACCGTTGAGGAGTTTTACTCCAGCAATCATTTAAAGACAAGATCTTCAGAGGAGGTTGCCCAACTACTTCCATGTTAACAATTTCCTAACAAGCAGCTAACTGTGTAGGAAGCTATCAGAGCATATGTACTGCACACCAGTGCTGGGAAAAGAACAAGATCTCTGTGAGAAGTTACCACAGAAAAAGCTTTATTTAACTACTTTGTTCATTATAAACTCCTCTTGAACACAAATTCGCTTACAAAAAAAAGGGTAAACACAATGTTAAACATGAGATACGATGCACATAAAGAAATCATAAGTCACCCCAAAATAAAGAAAAACCCACAAAAAACTAACTCTGAAGAGAACACAAAAAGTTTCAGTGGGAGTACATTCATAGGGTGAATAGAAGCCTTCTATTCTAAGTCTATTCTAGTTTGGTAAGATAGCACCTATGATAGCACTCAAGGCACAGTAACTAACCAAAGGGACTTCCTAGGCCACTCCAAAACAGGCAAGATCCATTAGCCTCCACTGTTACAAATCTGGTTTACCACAGCTATTTTAGACTACTACTAGAATAGGCAGGAAGTCACAATTGATGACTTGTTATATCTCAGTGACTCTTAAAATGACAACTATGTAAACATTCAGTAACATCTTAAACTTGGAAAGAAAAAAAAACCTTATTGTACTTCTTGGTTCTGACTTCTACTGATGTCAAAACTAGCATTCAGTCTCCAGGAACTAACAGGTTGATGAGCACTTATACTTTCATAATTGGTTCCTTTACATCAGCTGTGCTACACCAAAACGCCAAGAAGGCTGATAACCACAGAAAAAAAGAAGAAAAATCACTCACTTCAGCAGCTTGCCAATCTGGCTTGGCAAGTGATAAAGCCCATTACAGGACATATTGAGTTCGGTCAGAGTAGAGATCTCACACAGCGATACAGGAAACTCTCCCAGTCTGTTATGAGACAGATTCAAGCTCTTCAACTGAGAAAACCTGGAGGTGAGAATTTCAGTTAATTAGCAAACCTCCATGGTCTCAAAACAAACAGTCACAAAGGCTTTTAAAATCTCTGTACACGATGATACAGTCATCTGAATCAATAGGGCAGTTTCTACACAAATATTATTTAAGTCACTGATATTTTTATCTCAACGGTAATGCTCCATGACCTTGCCAGGCAAGAGAGGTGAGACAGACAGGCCTGTAGCTGCCTGGATCTTTTTTTCCCTTCGTGAAAATGGGGTTTATATTTCCCCTTTTCCAATCAGTGGGAACTTCACCAGAACGCCATGACCTTCCAAATACGACGGACAGCAGCTTGGCAACTTCATCTGCCTCTGAACTCATGGATGGATCTTGTCAGGTCCCATGGATTTGTGCATTGTCAGGTTCCTTATATGGTCTCAGATCTGATCTTCTCTTACAGCAGGCAGGTATTCCTTCTCCCAGTTCTTATCTTCACTACCTTTCATACAAATTGACTCAACTTTAAAAGATTTAGGACAGTTCTCAGGTTTTGCAGTCAGCAAATACTGAAACTGCTTTCTCAGGAATTCGGCAATGGCTTTTTATATGGCACCTGTCCCTAACAATAAGCAGCTTTTTTTTCTGATATAAGCAGACTCTGGTTAGAAACTGCTCGTAAGAGGTAAGTCATTGAATTCTAGACATTGGTTATGATGATGCATTTATCTTGCCACAGTGATATCAAAGCAAACACAAAGGGGGCATAATATTTTCAAAGTTTCTTCCTTCTTTTCTCCAGTACTCATGACTAGTAAGAGACACAGGAATGGAATGCAAACCTAACTCTCATTCACGCAGTATACATGAGTTGTTTAGGTGCTAAGAATCCTGAAATTTGTAAAAGAAAAAGTTCCTTTTCCTACAGCAGCATACGAATCAATAATTTCATCTACCAAAGTTCTGTTTTCCTTTTATTATGGCTCCTCAGTACTGGTTTGTGCTCTCACAGGGCATACTGAGATAGCAAAGAGATACTGAAACACAGCGACAAAGTCACAATGGGATGGCTATTCTCTTTTGCAACAGCCTGAACAGGTGCTGGCCTGGGGACAGAAATATTTCATATATTGCTTTTGCTTGTTTGTAGATTTCAGTTCCATCAGACACAGTCAACGCCAGGGAGAGTTAGGTTTCTAACACACTGAATCCATTGCTGACTTACATGCAAAGTCAAAAGAAACGTCAAGTCCCTTTGCTGATCCTGTGAACTAATGATACTACATTTTAGAAAAAAATGTTCTGACAACTGTTAATTCTAATATACTTGGAGAAGTGGAAAACAAAAGCTTGAATTATTTTAAACAGCTTTTCCACTAACAGTGCATTACAGCATACAGTTAAGAGTATATTTAAGCAAGCTCAGAATTAAAACAAAATTTGACTAGACTTCCTACAAGCAAGCAGCTTTTTTCTCATAGATTCTGCCTTCCTACTTTGTAGGAATTAAAATGAAATATCCTGGTAATGGGCATTTAGAGAGTCAAATTACTCTAAAAATTAAAAATAATTAAAAATAAAAAAAATTAGACCTGCAGTTCTGCAAAGTTTCTCCAAATATATTTCTCCTAAAGCACAGTGGGTTCCAAGCAGTGCCACTTGACAGTATCACTGCAGGCATCCTAATGGCTTTAGAAATTCACTGAGTGACTCTTGGAAATCTTTTTAAAATGGGTGGCATACAGACATCAACAAACTAAACTTCCTCTGAATTTTGTTTCTCCAGAATTCATTTTAAACCAATTTTATAATACTCCTTCAGTTACATAAGATGACTACATTACATTTCCATACCATCACACATTGGCCACTCTCCTAAGAGCACATTACAAGTTGATAAACTAAAACTGGAGTATCGCAGCCCCCTGCCAATTCCAAATGCACTGTAACAATCAGAAGTAAGTAAAGCTGACCCTCACAGATCTTCCACAAACTCTTTCTGGCAAAAGCAGCATTATGCTTTTCCTCACCTTTTATTTTATACCCCCAAATGCTCTCTATTTATCAGGCAGCCTTACATTAGTTTTTCACCTTATCCATACAAATAGGATACTAATCCACAAGGCTCATCTCAAGTAAAACTTAGCACAAATAACCTGTGGAAGAGAATTCACAAATACTGTAAATTGCTGGAAGCTTATATCTGCCCACACTGCTCAGTTTTGCTTCCTAGTTCCTTCATATGTTAGACCTCTCTTACGATCACTCTTTCACCATCCAACAAGAACAGGCAATACACTCCCTTCTCTTCACCCCTGGATGCTCACATCCAAAACTCCAAAAAAGAATTCTTCGCATACCTGCAAAGAGAGTCAAGACTCCCTGCTCCACTTGATCTCATAAAATTGTGTCTTAGGTTGAGGTAGGTGATGTCTTGACTGTAGAAGAGATGCTCAGGTACTTCCTCAAGGCTGTAGCATGAAAGATCAACCATGCTAAGTCGCATAGACACAACCTGAAACGAAGGAGAAGTTGCAGCTGTGCAACAATTCCTTATATGGAAGTGTAATGGAAAACCAAAGAATGCAAGTAGCAAACAACCCACAAAATGAAAGGATCCCCATACCCCCACCAAACACAGGTAGAGTTCAAGCAGAAAAACCATGTCCAGGGACTATGAAGTTATGGTATTTGGTACTACTGTCTCTATGAGCTCCATGACAAGGTGTCAAAAAAAGCTGTATCTCTGGATAAGAAATCTGCCAAGAAAGCACAGACTGAGTACCTTCCAATGATGCAAACAGCAAAATAAAGCAGCTGACACTGCAGTTCTGCTCTTCATGGTTTACAGAACCTCTTTTTGGTCTACCTATTACTTCTGTCATTCTTTTTGTTTGCTTGTCCAGAGTATAATATCAGAAATATCAAAGACAAAAAAAAAAAAAAGCTTCACACATGTTTTTGTAAAATTTCATAAAGCCTCTGCAAATATCAGGTCTCCTTTAATTAAATACACTTTGTCTCAAGGTCTTACTTCATTTAAGAGTTTATGACCAACTTCGATCTGCACCATATTTCACGTTATATATGTGAGGTCAAAGAGTGGTTCAGTGTTGATCTATCACCAGCTAATTGTACTTCAATGTGGAATAAGGAAGCAACTCTGAACAAACTACACTTACATCACTGACCTATGATCTCTAGTTTTACTTATATCTATCAGGGTAGCCCCAAGTCAGTCCTAGGTCACAAGTCATAGTGGTATGGCAGCAGGAGCAATTAAAAGATTTCTTCAGCTGTAAAGCCAGCCAGTCCCTGGGGTTTGTTCTAATGAGTTATGATTAAGAGCAGTGGGGGTGAAAAGAACACAGAACTACTCAACACTGCTGTGCAGCCAGAGCCCCAAGACAAAGTTCAAAGAAAGTTTCTGTAATCCTGAGCACATAAGAAATGAAGAAAGCCGGAAAGCGTTCCAGGTACTTTCTCCAGCATCACAGTTCAAACCTCTGTCTGCAGACCAAGCCCATAAGGTAAATCTCTTCATTCCCTTGGTACCCACCACCCCAACTGCTGCAGTCCCCAGGGCCTCACCGTGGATGCCTGTCGGTGCCACCGCTGGCATTCCATCAGCGTTTCAAAGGAAACGTGGTATGTCTGAGTTTGTGCTCCAGCAGATGTGAAAGCAAGCGTGTACTGCCGACGTTTCATTTCCTCAACCTGCAAAGGGTGGCATCAAAACAAAACAGTCTACCCAAATTCCAGCAATTACAATGGATCTGAAATCTAGGGTGAGATACTGCAAGCAACCAGTAATGCTACATTTCAAATAAAACTCTGTTGTAAGGTTATTTGAGACAAACAGAGTAGTAAAACCTTCTTAGCATTCTTTCTGCCGAAGTAGATCCTTTAAGTAATCATCTCCAGAATGCCTATTCACACTGGCTACTGCTGTGAAAACAGAAGCAAGCATTTTTTTAGTCTTAAGACTACCTAAGAAAAGCAGGTAGGAAAGGGCCATGCAACTCTCCCTGTACCTGCTAATACAGTAATACAGCCTAGATTAACCTCTCGTGAATAATACCCATCATTATAACCCCCTTCTTCCTTTTTAAGTTACAGGAAGCTTAGAGAGAAAAGAAGTCTTACCTTCCCTCCAACAAGAGGTAAGATGTGCATCTTCCCTGTGTGGCTATCTTTAACAGAGGACACAATGAGACAGGTACCACAGAGAATCACTAGGCGTTCTGCCCATTTGTGTAACTGAGTCTTCCCTTTGCGTACATTATAGATTCCAGAGAGAAGGATGCGATCTAACTGTTCTGTTTGACAGGGCTTTTCTGAAGAAAAAAGGAACATTAGCACTTACTCTCCATTTGTTCTTCATTTTCAGGTATGAGCACAAATAGCAGAGCTGTAACATGCAATGTCAGTTACTGCAAGCAACACACGAAGATGAAACATACACTTGCACATAAAATTAAAATCTCGCACAGAAGACAAGAGATTTACCCAGGGCAGAAGTGTCTGACAAGCAACCAGTGTATGATTCTCAGTACAATGTTACCACAATTGCCACATACTGCATTTTTAATCTTCAAGTAATTACAGACTGTGGCAAACCTATGCACTTGCCAAGTATCTGTCTTTCGGATGCAGTAGAAAAGTAATTACAAATGTACTGATTGTTATCTTCAGGCAGGTTGTGTGAAATGCTTTATCTAGACTAACCTGCAGTGTGTTCTTATCTCATTTGGCCTTCTAAGACACTTGTCATAACATCAAACAGAGCAATGCCATATTTTCCCACTGAGCTGTCTTTTCTCCAAGCTGCAAATAGGGTCAAGAAAACTACAAAACTGCTTTTTCTATTATTTTGAAAACTCTTCATTTTAAGAAACGCTTTCTGATATTTTGTGTGCACGATTTAGCCATCTATAAAGCTAACTGGCCAGTGACTTGTGCTTCACCTGAGCTCCACCAGAGAGTGGAAACTATGGGTACAGTGACAGTATACGCACACAAATTCTTACCACTGTAAAAGCGAATCATACAGCTAAGATCAGAGTTTGCTGCCTCCTCCTGCATTCGGACAGGATCATCAAAACCCAACCCAGCCAAGTAGTCATACACAATCCGAAGGGGCTTTTCAGTGGGCTCCAGCCTCCTAGCAAAACACAAGAAAGCAGTGTCACAACTTGAAAAAGATTAAACACGTCTAATTGCAACTAAAGTGCAAGGGACACTGACACACTGCTTCTCTCAAAAAGGTTTGCGCTTGTTAAGCATCAATTAAAAAGTGCAGCATCTGAAGCACTTTATTGCAAAAGGGAAACAGAGGAAAAGACTTAAGCCATGCAATCCATGATTTCCATTTTCTGACTTAAAGAGTATCAAGAAGAAACAATGATAAGAAACAATATCAGAAATACTGCATACACATCAGACCCCCAATAATTAAAATATATCTATAACGTCTTAAAAATATTAATATTATATCTACATAAATATCTAAAAAAAAACCAACCTGTGCGTGAAAAGCATCTTATCTAAAGAAGTTACTAGAAACAGGGCTTCAAGGATCTATTTGTGGCTTATTATTTAAGATACCACAGAATGAAACCTTGTAAAAATACAGTTTATATTTCTGTAAGTGTTCAGCATTTCTTGGTTACAGGATGGAAATTTTACTTCATTGTTGTTATTATTTAGAACCGCTTTATTGTTATGGATAACTTGGGGACATGAAATACTTGGGATGTCAGGAGATGATAAGAATGTTTTCCTGGATTAAAGTAGAACAAATTTGAGATTTAATATCATTGGAATTCAGCTGCTTTGTGGAGCAGTCAGCACCCCCAACGCTTGAAAAACAAACCTCCATGTCAAATATTCAAGGGCACACCTGTGTTTTCACAGTATGAGAACAGAAATTCAGAATTCAAACACAAAAGTCATTTCAGAAGCTCAAAAAATTCCCTCTCTGAACACACCTACAATGTTTACCTGGTCTTTTTTTAATATCTGCAGTAAAAGAGAAGACTTGCTCTTCTCTCTAAATGTTACAAAAATCTGTTCACTGTTATGGTACAAATGGTACAGTTTCTTGATAAATACTTCAAGCAATGAATGCAGATTCTCAGCTGCTTCCATAATCAGGCATCCACCTGTCCTCCTATTATAATGAATCTATCCCTAGTTCTTAAAACCCAGGTCACGGAAAGCAAAAAGCTCTGGGTAACTTCTTTCAACTATCATTTTTAACCGCGTCATAGAATCACAAAACTGGTTGGTTGGAAAGTAACTTAAACAACACCCAGATCCAACCCCTCCCACCACGGCTGAGACACCTTCCACCAGACCAGGTTGCACAAGGCCCCACCCACAGCCTTGAGCACCTCCAAGGATGTAGCATCCACAGCTCCTCCGGACAGCATGTACGAAGGCCTCACCACCCTCAGAGTAAAGAACCCCTTCCTAATATCTAAAGCTACCATCATTACCCCATGTCTTATCACTATCCTCTCTGTCCCTCCTCAGTTCTCTTTTAGGCCTCCTTTCCCCATCCTATCTTCTTATCTCTTGCCATTAGCACACCCGTCTTCAACCCCATTAAACCTACACTATGCCCTTTTAAACTTCAGACGCATGCAATTTAAGACTTGTATCTCACTAACAAAAAGCAATTACTGCTGTTCAGCTTGTCACATTTCTATTGCTTAGGCTTCTGTAAAGACACCACAGCAATGCCCTTTTTTCTAGGAACTGGAGCCACAACTTCATAATCAAATTAGAAATCTGGAAGCATCAGTACAGGGACCTAACGGGAACTTGTAAAGATAGATGAGTTCATAATATACTAAGCATAATATCCATGCACCTTAAGCTCCAAGCTGAGGTCTGTTTTCAGCCTCAACTGACTGCAGGCATAAAACATGATATGTTACCCAGGCCTTCTAACGTTTACTGCGCTATCACTATGCTTATCTTTAATTATTTACCTAGAAATTAAAAAATAAAAATAAAAACCAAAAATTACTGATACAAAAACACTATGTGACATAACTGTTGAAGTACTTCAGGTGTTATACTGACTCAGAGTAACTGCCTACAGCTTCATAAATTGTTCAGATTTTCTCAATACTAAAATATCCCTAAAACACAACACAACGAAGGAGTATATGAATAATAACCTTTACTTACAAATTACTTACAAAACGAGGCCGTATTTCTGGTTGGAGCAGCCACCAAAGTCTCCCAGCTGTGACTTGACTGTGACAAGTACAAAAGGCTCACCACTACTTCATTTCCAAGAACTATGTGACTCAGGGCTGTATCTATCTGACACTTACCCACCTCTGTCTGCTCTGACTAAGCGTGCTAGCATACGAAGGCACGTAGAAAACAGTGCCACAAGATTAAAGCAAACCTCAGTACTCACCTGACCAGGACTCCATGAAGCTGCACGAAGAGATCTTTCCTCTCTTCTCCATCACAGATCTCAGACGCCGGGGTATCCACCGTACAGAGGACCAAGCGCAGGTCAGAGGAAGCAGCAGCTGCAGAATCTCTTCCATAAACGTACACGCAGCCGCGTCCGAAGTCCTCTTTCAGCCAGTCCCTCTCACGGGAACCGAACCGGCTCGGGTTCAGACAGCTCCTGCTCCCGTTACGCTTCACGTTCCTCTGCCAAAACCGGAGCGTCAGCAGCAGGCTTCGCAGCGGCGTCCGCCGCCCCCGGCCCGCAGGCAGGCTCCGCGCCCAGGCCCCAGGCGCGGCCAGGCACGGGGGGTGGGGGGTGGGGGTCGGACATCGTCGCTCCCGCGTCTCCTCAGGGCCACTCGCGATGAAAGAGTCGGAGCCACCGCACCTCGCGGGCACGGAGCCGGTCCGGAGGAGACCCGGCCAAGGTCGAGGCGGGCATCGCCCCACACGCAGCGAGCAACTAACGCCGCAGTCCCCCCCCCCCCACCCGGAGCAGCCGTGAAGGGCCGGCGCGGAGACGCAGCCCCAGAACGTCCCAGGCCCCCTCCTCACCTTCAGCACCCGGACGACGCCGCGGGGCCCGGCCCGTCCCCCCCGGGCTCCGACCGTCGCCGCCTCATCCTCCTCAGGTTCCGGCGCCTCCTTGGGCCCCGGTCCCGTCGCGGNGTGGCGCGAAGCGTTACAGCGAAACGCTTCCTGAGCGTTGAAGTGGGTCAGCTCCGGACAGCTGCGCGGCCAGCGGGCGCGGAGCCGCCCGAGCCTGCGTGTACCCGGCGTCATCCGTGCGAGACTTAAAAGGCAGATGTGGAAATGAGGAATTACGCTCCCACAGCGAAGCGCTCACCTCTGTGCGCTGAAGCCGCCCGTCCGAGCTTCCTTCGCCCGCCCCTGGCACGTCTCGCCGAGAGCCGCACGACAGAGGCTCCAAACAGCGCTTTCTCCTGTTCCGTTGGGCCAGGCGAGGTGCTCCGATCGCTGCCGTCACTTCACGTCACCGCGCTGCTTCGTCACCATCTCGAGACAGCTGCTGTTAACGGCACTACGGCTTCAGGCACCTCGGGAACGAAAGCCTCGAGCCTACCCACACTCAGCAGCGGCTCTGGACTTCCTGTGCTGGAGCGGTGCAAATCATACATGCTAATTCCCAGTCTTATTTCAAAATGAGCTGCTTTTTCAAATTCTCACCCCAGCATTATTTCCTGTTTTAAACACTCCTATTTTTCATTTCCTTCACTAATCTCCCACCTTCCTCCTGGTGTATCTGAACGTGTTGCCACACAGCATTGTCTCCCCAGTGCTCACCACAGTCAGGATCCGTTTCAAAACGGAGTAACCGAGTCAGTACTCCACCCCATGAACAAGATGAGATGCTTCGCAGCGGTTTGTCCTGGTCCAGAACCTGTGTCTGCAGACAGACCTATCACTGCCACACAACTGAATTTTCAGACACTTGTGAATTCTCAAGATCTAGGGAGCTCTCCTATTTAATAAGGAGCTAATTAACAATCAATCTTATCATTAACATATTACATGTGTTCCCACCACACACCTGCACTTTGCAGGGGAGAACTGTGATTGTATTGGAAAACGCATGATATCTAACAAACTGCTCCTGTGACTAGGAAACACAAGGAAGAACCTTATAGCAGGCAACTGTACTGCTTTAATGGAAGAAATGAAACAAGCCTCGTCTCAGCAGTACATGGAGTACAAGAGATCTTTTAGATCAGAAAGGGAATCATAACTATACCTGCAGCCACCAGGGAAAAAAAATACAATCCATTCAGATTTTATGTACAGATATCATAATAGCACCTGGACATACACTGCTGGCAGTAGCTGACAAGTTCTCTTTCAGGGTGATACTTGACCTGATCTTTTTAAGGGTTTTTAACTGATCTGTTCATTTTGCTCACCAAAATCTCCTGAAAGCTTTTCAAAGTCTACCCTTATTTTGATTATTTCACATCATTTGACTTTGGCATGGCCAAACAAAAACTGATAAAGGCTGTTCCACTGTACTTGCAAAAAGCAACAAGGCACAGTTTTAAATCATGGAATATTGACTCATTTTATTAGTCACGTCATAATTTGTTTCGACCAAAAGACAATACACACAGCAGAAGTCTAATGCATTCCATGTAAGTGTTTACATCAGTTATGCTCCTCACTCACCTAAGACTTAGCATTGAAGTTTTTCACATCTCAAAAATAGATCTGCAGAAGTTAGAATGCCACCAGGCTCCCTGCTCAATCATGATGTTTTTAATTTGGTTGGGGGTTGTGGTTCGTTTTAATTTGTGGGTTTTTTTTTGTTGTTGTTTTGGTTTACACTGTCAAAGAGGTGGGATGGTGCTCTACATAAAACTGGTATTACAACATGGGAAAGGAAAACAGGAATAGAGTGAAAATTCAGAAGGAAGCAGCACAGTAGGTCCTTCCATCACAGCCCCCAAGCAGAAAATGAAAGCGCATCAGCAGGTCCAAAATAAAAAAAAAAAAAAGAAAAAACCTCATCTTTGCTGCTCCATCTTGCAGCCAGTATCAGCCCTGAGGAAAGGACTAGGTCACCTTTCCCAGCTGCTTTAGAGTCCTCTGAGCTTTATATCCAAAGTACTGTACAGGTCACAGTTCCCTCACTGCTATTGCTTTGAAAAGTTGTTCAAAGCCACCCATCAAAAAACTGACTAAGCCAAACTTTAGGACCTTCCTATGTCTTCTCTTCCTTCTGGCCCACTACAGCACACAATTCTTTCTGTCCTTTTCTTGATTCAAAATACATTCACTTGGAAAACAAAAAAACAAATCAAAACAGACATTCAAACCCTTCAAGCTCCAAGGCTGCAGAGCCCTTATTAGCAAGGTCAGCCACAAAGTCTCTCTCACTCCTCTTATATCCTATTCACACTGAAACAAGGAGACTATTGACCAGACCTGAACTTTTGCATTCCACCAGTGGAATAAAAGCTCACCTCATCCTCAGAGTGCTTCACGAGGCATCAAGCAAGTATTCTCTAGTGTGAAAAAGCAGCAGCTTGAAGGTTAAGATATGTACCTAGGGAAAGGAGCAAGCAATAGTATTCAGCACTGCAAATAGGGAAGTGTGTGTAACCTGTTCCTCCTTCTGGAGGTAATGTTAGTACTCAATCCCTTAAGAAAGGGAAGGTAGAGAGCTCCAAGGATAACAGGAACATGTAGCTGCTAAGTACTTCATGGTCAAGAAATGGCTTCAAGCTGAATGCCTTTAAGATACGTGCACCATCTCCCTGAGCTTGATCCAGAAAAATGACAGTGTATTTTCCAAAACACAAAAAAACACTTATGTGTAAAGATGGCTGAAGGATCCAAGTATAGGGAAGGAATTTACCCTGAAAGCTTGCCAGAGACCAACAACAAAATCCACCTGTTCTAGAGGACAGAAAACAAATGTAAGAGGGACAAGGTCAGTTGTTTCCAGCTACGCTGCAATAAACTCACCAGGTGAGGGACCATTTAATTCTTTCTCCCCATCTAATTCCTCCAGCAGCAGCACTCTTCTCAGCAAAAAAGAATGGAGACTGAGGTGCACCAGTTTCCAATAGCACGTACAATTCTGAGAAGAATAAGACACCTTATGGGCCTTTAAGGAACTAAGGCAAAAACTTTGTTTGCTTGAAATCTGGGATGCCCAGAGGCCACTGGAGCCTACATTGAAACACACTCACCACTCAGCAGTAAGGAGTTTGAGCCAACTGGGTCAAACAGTCACAACTGCAGTAAAAGCAACAAAAGTAAATGCTCAGGATCCAGAAAAGGGCTTTGATTCAGCTGTTTTCTGCAAAACTGCCTGTATCATTACGCTTCTGAGGCAGAGTATTTACCTTACCACTGCTAGCCCAACTAAGACACTGCAACAACTCAGGATCAGTTTCAAAGAAGTCATACATCATTCTTGCTAGTCTTTAATAATGCTATTATGATGCCAGTTCCAACAGAATAACAAAACTCCTTGGTGAAGGGCTCAACTCAGTCTTCTCAATAAAGCAGCAAAAATGCCTTCCAAGAGAAAGTAAACTCATTCCACTGGACATACCAATAATTAAAGTCAGTACTACGTTTCCTATTGTTGTTAAAACTGAAGCAGACAGAATACCCTTTTAGTGACCTCTCTTGCTATGTATTCAAGGACAGAATAAGTCTTTAATTTTCCCTAAATACACCATACACCACTCCTGCAATATTGCCAGCAATGACTGGAACCTAGCGTTAGTACTCTTGCAGACACAGAAGGCTGCCAGATCACAAAATGATCATCACATGTTTACAGTCCCACAACAGAAATAGAGGAGATGTGACATTTGTTTCTTCTGAGAAAGCTTTGCAGCTGGGAGCTGAGGTACCTTCCACTTACCAGGACATGAATGAAGACCTAAGGTATTATCTTTTTCTCCCTGAAGGGCACTGAACACCTGAATAGTTTTGTCACTGTGTTATATTCGTTATATCCTCCATGAAAATTCATGGAACTCTATTACCTCAGCAAGTTTACACCAGAAAGAAAAACTGGAAACAGCTTTAAGCTTAGGAGAGTACTAAACCTAACATCTTTGGATTCAAATACTCAAATAATTGGTTTTCATTCATTCTTTCAAAAAAAAAAAAAGTTTAGCTCCTCTCTTGGTCTGCACCTTAATGAACACAGACTTCCCTTTAAGGGGAGCAAGCAGCCAACTACAAGGATCAATTAAGTAACAGAATGGGAGAAGGTCTCTTTAAACCGCATGGTCTTTATTTCAGTGCCAATGTTACAGATACAACACAAATATCCCAGTCAGAAGTAAACCAAATGGAATCCAGGGAGTCTACACCAGGCTCTGGAAATTAAACTGGGGAGAAGGTCTGGAATAACTGAGAAGAACAACTCTGCAGCATAGTCTCTGATGAGTCTCCCAGCAGGCAGCAGAGCTTTTGCTCAAAGACTGATCTACAAAATTGAACGTGTCTTTTCTTACCATAAACCACAACTAATGGGTCAAAAGGCTTTGATATTAACTGTGGTAGAAAACCAGCTGCTCCTTAGGATCTCTACATCTCTTTATACATCACCATACTTTCTGGGGAAGCTACAGAAGACTGAATCTGTATGGCTGCAGCCACTCACAGAATGAAAGAAAATTCAAGTGTAAGGTCTTCATTTCCACGTACAGCACCAATACAATTTTATCAGCCTCACTGGCTCCTCTTTCCTGCACTGTCCCAGGTTTGTAGATGAAGTCCCAAGGCCTGACTTGCTCTTGGTATGTATCACATAACTAAGAGGCATGTATATACAGTAATGCACTGAACAGGCCATAAAAAGCCTCCAGCCCCTCCAGACACAGGGGATACAGTAACAAAGAGGCAAGATGACCTAAAATTCCCCAAGATCCCATTCTGAGCCCCAGATGAAAGTGCCTGAAGAGAATCCAGCTAGTAATGAATGAAAACACACCTTGACCATCCCAGGGAAAAAAGGAAAAAAAAAAAAAAGACAGCAGAAAGAAGAGGCAGTTGTTCACTTGCTGCAGAGATAGAAAGTTTCCCTGCAAGAAATTCCAAGAAATTCCAGACTTCTCTTCCAACCAAGCTGTTTTTCTTTGGGGGTAGAGAGGCAGGGAAGGGAGGGAATGTTGCTTCTGGCTGTGAATGCATGTGTGAGGGAGTGCAGAGTAGCCTCCACAAGCCACCAGCCTCATCAGCGGAGGAGAGGAGATTAGTCTTAACAGATATGCTTTAAAGTCAGCAATCACTTCAGGAAAATGCCTCCTCATCAGCAGGTCTCATCTGTTCCCCATGCCCATAGTGCAGTTTAGGGGACTGCCAAGGATCACAACCTTCTTCCCAGAGTTCTCTTGATTGGGTGGGGTGAGAATAAGAATGGTGCCACAGCCTCACTGCCAAGACTGAGGGGGGAAGTTGTTGACTTCTGCTAGATCCTGCATTGCTGAGCCCTTGTGATTATATGTCAACTTGATCCGCATACGTAGTTGTTGCTACAAGAGAAAAGGAAACAAATACACACAAATTCAGGTCTTCAATAAAGGTCAGCAAATCTCCCCAAGTCCAGCTCCCTGTCCCACGACCCCTGCAAAAACAAAACACAGATCCTTCCTCACCAGAAAAGCTTGAAGGAAGTACGTGCAGGGTAACCTATGACACTGCAGATAAAAGCTTAATCTAGGTAGGATGCTGCTTGCTCACTGGACTTCTCAGGTCAAGTATAAATTTTCTCAGAAAAATTATAGCACAGCTTCCATTCACTTCTCTCTCTGCACTAGCCCTGCTCTCATAAACACTGAGGTCCTTAAATATAATAATAACCATCTTGCAATCCCAGTTAACCATGCAAGAAAGCAGAAGGCAGATCTGAACTTTGCTACACTGCACTTAGGCTTACACATAGAAAGGTATTATTTCCTATGCTAGCTTTTGACTCAGAAGCAGTCTAGAAACTTGCATAGATCAGTAGCACTGGATGAAATAGCCCAAGAAAGACTGGAGACATCATCTCTAAGAATATTTCTTCCTGCTGTGGCTAAATGATGGAACAGCTCAGAGTCCACTTTAAACATTGATGTTTGGCTGCGATCCAGATACTAGGAGGCTCTTAATAACAACAGCCAGAGTACAATATACTCCAGCCAGCTTTCTTGTTATCTTCACTGTCTCCAAAAAAGCCTACAGGAAAATACGTTAAAAGGATAACAGAGGGAAAAGGAGGACAAAGACAGCTACAACCAGCCTCTGGGTAAACAGTCTCATCACTAACAAAAACTAACTTTATACCAATAGATCAATATAGATCAATCAACGTAATTTTGGTCATATTTGGTACTGTTCTGGGTAACTGGCCGTTGTAGCATGCACTGGACACTGTAAGAGTACAATTTTGTTCGTCTACTCTTCAGAGAGTTAAATTCGGTCAGTCTTTCAGTCTGCTTGTTACAGCTCTCCCCATCTTCACCATTAGTTTCAGTCCAGCTTAATAACAGTCCACAACCAGATGAACAGACCTTTTGTTTCAACACTAAAAAGACAAAGAGCTACCTCCTAAGCAATAAAATTGAGGTAGTTTAAATTACCTCAGATATTCTGAAGTAAACAATCTCTTGCACAGCACTCTCGCAAAGCTGCACTTGCAGTCAACAGTAATCTCAAGAACACTAAGCATCAGAAGTATGGAAGAGGTATGGAACAGTGGGTAACAGCAGAGGGCAGCAGGATACTAGCTTGCACCTCTCTATTCTTAAGGATTCACAGGAGATCTGAAGTTCCAAAAAGAACGCATATTTCAGCTTATGAGGCCCACATGAGAAGGATATATTCTGACTTCTGGCACTTCACAGGAAAGCTTCTAAACCCCCTCGTGCTTATAAAATAACTTTCAGGTCTTTTCCAGAACCCACACAGCATTCATAACAGAATTATATGACAGATTATCTGCATGCCTTACTAGAGCCAAGAGTGAGTACACTGACAAAGGAAGATCATGGGAACTGTGCACAGCAATTTCAGCAAAATTTTTGGCTAAGATTTGAGAATTTTTTAAACTTGCACATCAGTCAGCTTAACGTCTACAGCAGTACGTAAGTACTAAAGAAGCAAGTGTCAGGGAGATGTCAATAGTGTCCCAAAAGGGATAAAATAATTGAAATAATTTGCACTTTTCTTTCTGATATCACCTTACTGCTAAACCTCCTCAGGAGGAGGCGTGGGCCATATCCCTCTCTCCTCTTAAATCTACCCTTTTTCTCCCCCCAGTCTCAGAAACCTCTGTATCAAGAGATATGATTAAAGCACAGTAAAACACTCTTCCCCTCAATTATTTAAATATACACTAATATACTGAACAGAATGGACAACCTGGTTAAGATTAGGGGTCAAGCTAGTTTTTGTTAACAACTTTCAAGAAATGCTGCCTGCAGACAGCAAGAGAGAACTTTAAATACACAGAAAAGCAAGCATCTTACCATTTCAGATTTCTACACCAGAAACACTAGGTTCTGCTCCTCTACAGAGAGGATTTAGAAACTTGGTTAACAACTGTGCTGATGCAACAGACATCCACAAATGCAAGACGGCAAAGCACTGAATCTGTTTTAGAAGTATAACTAAGCAAAGCCAAATCTTTGCCTCAAACCTCCTGTCTTCTTCATATTTCTTTCCATAATATTTTCCTAGCCCTAAGCAAAAAAATTCTCACTACAAAACATAATTCCCTGTCACTAAATGCACAACTTCCAAGCAGTGTCTTTTTAACTGTTCTCAAAATCACTCACCTTTTGTGGATTCAGGACCTTAATGACCTGTGTAATGGTCCCCGAGTTAAATGCAGGGATGACACTGCTGCTGGGAGACAGAAGCTGCAGTTGGAATGTCTGAAGAACAAAAATGAAAACAAGTCGATGTTTATATTCTTATTTGATGAAGCAAATACTTTTTTTTTTTTTTTAAGTATAGACAAAAAGAAATTAAGTCCTGACAGTACATGAACAAACACAAGGAAGTCAAGTAATCAGTTCTTCAATTCCTTATCTGCAAAGAACAATATATTCACTGGCCCACCACATTTCTACATGAAGATCCAGATGGCACAAATATGAGGGAATTAGGGCATACTGTGGTCTATCAATATCAGCAGTGATGCACTGTTTCAATTTTGTCTCTCAGTTGGAACAGCCAACACTGCTCAGCAAATCTCTAACTTCAGGAGGCCCATTTTCTCCCTGATTCGTTCCTGCGGCAGGTATGAAACTTTTTCCAAACTGAAGTCAGAGCATTAATAATTCTCAGAAGCGAAAGTCTGGGAAGTGAATACATTTTCCCAAATTTCAACATTTCAATCAAATCTTGCTTAAATATTCTGCTCTACTACAGACTTGGTAGTATCCATCTCCTGTTTTGCACGGCAGCTAATTCCAAGAGGACAACTAACTGCTTTAAGGAGGACAGTCAGTAATCACAATGTGGCAACTCACTTCAAGTTTTATGAGCAGCTAATACCTCCAAAGAATTTTCTTTTTTCCACGTATTCATAGCTACAAAGAGTACAGTATATTTATTAGAAACTAAGAACAAAGAAAGGGAAGGATTTACCTTGGTCTTTTTTGTTTGTTTTTTTTTTTTTTGACCCAACATTTCCCTGGGTATGGTTGAGCTATTTTTCTAGAAAATGGTGATTTTAAAATAAGATTATCTGCTTTGATAAAATCTTTTCCGACAGGAACCCATCCTACATTCTATTTATATCCTTAATTTTGGATTAGAAAGGTGATGACTAAGATGAGCACGAGAACCTTTTAACAGCTCACCCATGCCACATCTTTCTGTCTACACTAAAGTACTGATCAGAAGGCACTTGCAGCTGGCCCTCTGCCTGTCCCTGTAGTTGCCCTAAGTGGTTCTACCTTTGGTACTGCAGCTTGGAAAACAAAATCTGTCATATCCAGCTCTGTGCTGTTGGAGGCCTGTATTGTGATTACAGTGACACTGGGGTTGGTGTTTGACCTCTCAAAACTGAAGTCAATCTTCAGCCCATTCTTGCTGTATGCAGTAATTGAAGGGATTCCTGTAGAAAACAAAAAAGTAGCAGACTTGAGAATCTAGACATCATTCTCAGCATCACAAAACTCATTTCCTTTACCCCAGAACACAAATTCTTCTGTAGATTAAACAACCTCCCCTCCTGCTCCATTGTGTTTATCACATTTCACAATGAAATCTCCTTTTCGTTACTACCCCTTGTTTCCTCTTCTGCTGTGCCACCTTCAGCTAAGGTTTCAGATGTCCCTAACCTGCAGCAATATCATTGAAGAGAGGCTGTGATGACAGTCCATCAAGCAGGAATGGAGGCTGTGATATCTGGGGTGCAGGGGCAGATACTGGGGAACCTACAAGAAATGTTGGAGAATTATTAGATTTGGTTGTCATAGAATGAAGGGTAATTACTCCTTCTCCAACTATCAAATGCTTAAATATCAATACACAAATCGTTATTTTGTTGTCATTTGCCTGTTTTTATCCAACAAGGACTGGCTCCTCTTGAGCTAGCAGGCACTCAAATGCAGTCATTTTTTGTATCTTACCCTCTGGAAAGGCTCACAGTGTTCCCAGACTGGAATGTGAAAATACACAAGTCCCACTGTCTAAACACTACGTGTCAATCCCTGATGTCATCCCCTGATGCCCACCTGTATGCTAATGCAGACCCTGACAAGAACAGTCGTGAAGACAGGGCCTTAATAGTGATGAACAAGCCAGCCCTTGCATCTTCAGCAATCATCCTGACCCACCCCAGGACTGAGGTTATGTAGACTTTCAAGAGGTGAAGCCTACTCACCTGTTAGGTTGAGGTCTCCCAGTAGGTCAAGGAGTTCCCCACCAGCAGAGGCTGGCTTGTTTGTAGGTGCAGTGGGAATTACAGGTGTTATATCATTTCCCCCCAGCAAGTCCAACAAATCATTTGCCTAATGAGAAAATAGAAGTTATGTATTCATATCCTTACAAATTGGATGAATTCCACTCGTCCTCAGATTAAAGACCAGTGTCGCTGACTGATTAGAGAAGTTCTTAGTTTGGTTACAGTTCCAAGAGATCAAATTTCCAAGTTCTTGGAAGTAGAATGATAACAGAGGGATGGGGTCTGAGGACACAAACAGGTCAGGGATACATGGTTTTATCCCTTTATGCTTTTGCATTCCCTACAATAACCTCTTCCACACATCTGTTCTTGGCGCTGGAACCATTAGAGCAGAAATGCGATGTGATTAATCACCAGGCCAGAACTCAAAATGAGGTATGGACAGGAAGGGAGACTGCCTCAGCTTACTGTTGAAAGATCAGAGGCTAGTACTCCGAGCTGACAGGCAGTGGAAACTCAGGTTAGAACAGTTTCCATTACCTGGCTACCAGTCTGCAATCCCGAGTGTGGAGGTTTGGTTTCCAGTACTGCCGTTTCTGTCTCTCCATTGGTCTGTACAATCTCAGTAGGGCCATTGGTAGTGACTTTCTCCATCACCGGCATTCTTTCAAGCAGGGCTGGCCTGAAAGAAGCTGACATAGTTATTCTGTGCCACTTTCTTGGATCCCAATCCAAACATTCAAATATTCAAGAGAAGATGCACATAGCACTACCTGCCTCTTCCTTTCAACTCCACTGCAGGGGCATTATAAGACTATATAACAGCTTCAAGGTGGCCAAAAATGATCCCTGACATATTGTGCCAGTGTATATACATTAGATGTCAGCTGAAAGCCAAACAATACCCTTATTTTCTGCTAATACTGGACACAGTTTTCACAGTGGGACTAGGATAACAAAGCAGATTAAATGATTGAGCAATTGTGGATTAACTGCAGATACAGGAAGTTTGACTGCTCTGTTCCATGCTCAGTTGAGTCAGAAGGTCAGCTGATTAGCCAAAACAGGTAACAAAAGCAGGTTGGAAAAGCCAACCATCATGCTCTCATAAGTCAAATTCAAGTTTTCAAGAAGTGTAAGTTTAGTCCTCAAGAGTATCCCCTCCTTAAAGGATACAGAAACCAAAGGAGAAGAGGCACAGGACACAGTATCCTGACTTCAACACAACAAAAACAAATGTCATACAGGGAAAATTAGTCTATAAGTACAAGAAGGGCTATTACCATCATGGATTATGCCTCAAAGCACAGCACATAGTAAGAAACTCAGACTACCAACACAGTAACCCCAACAATGGGCCAAGTATTTGGACACGAACAAAGCCTTAAGGAACAGAAACTATTAAACACTGACACTTACACTGTAATGAATGCTAGAATACGCTAGGGGGAAGAAAAAACACCAAGCGCTAATGTTCTGTTAATGCTCTCTTGTAAAGTTGAGTCAAGTTCACATAGGTTTTCTTACCTGCAATTTCCCAAAACTATGAATGGCAATACAATGCCAGTGGATCAAAAGCCAGATGACCACCAGACACTGCTGCCTGCAATGGTTAACTCAGATCAAAAGGCTCTCATCTAAACACATTCCTAAAGCCTCATGTGAAGCTCTAGTCAGCACACACACCCTAGCTCATTAACATGACTCTACCAAGAGCACAATGTGAGTCGCTGCACAGATCCCATGGGACAGAATATCATGTGGATCTGTATCCCACACAATATAGAATAGGATGGTACCAATGGGAAAAGTGATTGGTGGGGGGAGGAAATAAAACAAAAAAGTCTGAAAGCCCCTACAAACACAGGCAATATTTAGTCCAGTGGCATCCATCTTTTTTTACTCTACTCTCATCTAGATTCTAGAATGGATGCCCCTCAACGATTTATCTTATTCCATCATCCTTGATGAAACAGAGTTTCAGTCTTTCCAGATCAGGCAAAAATATAGATGAGACCTATTTTCAGAATAGGTGTGTAATCAGAATGACATTTTATGGAAAGTTTTCAAGGATCTATGAAATTAATCCCGAAATCTACTCCAATCTTTGTGTTCTTTGTGGTATACCTGTATGGTTCTCCTCTACATCAACAATAAATTGTCACACATAGCAGATTAATGATCACAACGAATTACAGCATTAGTTATCATAACAGCACTTGGTTGGAACTTTCTTGGAGAAATGGCTACTTGAGTAAAGCAATGATGAATGGGGACTTTTCAATGATTAAGATAAGGAGGTTAATATGCTCAAGAATTTTAAAACAGGTATGTTGAGTGGTGAAGAGAAATAGCACACATTTTCCAGCAGAACTTGAGATTTTAAACAGGTTCTACAGGAAAGAGTAAGTTAAAAAGATGTTCTGAAAAACTGAAATATTGACAGAAGAATTACCTCAAGTTCAGAGCAAAGCTTCAGAAAAGAGGCCAGTGGATTTCTGCATGATTATTCCAAAGGTGTTTTAAGATCAGCTTGAACCTAACGACTGGTAAGGCTGGCACAGTAAAAGTTACCTGCAGACACTCAGCTAGCAAATTTAAGATTCACCACCAAAAAGAGAACAATAGCCAACTTCAAGCTCAAAATGGGAAAAGTGTTTTGGAAGAGCAAGCCTGTGATCTCAGAACACTTACCACAGGATATCCAAAGTTTTTAAAACACCTCGTAGTAGATCAGGAAGGGATTGCAGTTCCTCTTTAATTTTACCAGAATAACCAGTTTAAGCTTTCTGTATGTACTACATAGAAGATCAGGGTAGATTATTAGCTTTTTCAAACATTAAAACTCATCAGCACTTACCTCATGTGATCGTATTTTTTGAATAGTGCATTATATTCCACTGCCCTCTGTTGTATCTCCACATCAATGCTGCTGCCGTAAATGGAAACTACCTTCTTAATGCGACTATGGGAAAAGTGAAAGGGAAAATATAAACAAAAACTATGGAATTAGCAGCAAAGAGCAAGAAATTAGCATGCACCATCCAGAAGACACTAACTGACCTATGCTCAAGAAGCATACTGTGTAACTGATTTGAAATGGTAGTCACTGCTGCTTTCTTAAATTATCTATGCAGCATCTGTTTTTCAAGTGCTCCTGTTTCTCCCCAGCATAGTCAGCAGCTGACCAACATATCACCATAAGGTATAGCATACCAAAGCTCAACGACACACAGTCAACCCATAATACAAAATAAGGTTATTTTTCTTCTCAACAAAACAAATAAAAAAAACAGGAGTTCACCAAAAGTATTTTCCTTGCCATTATTAAGTTTTCAAGCAAGTACATTGTGACATATACTGCCCACACAGTAGAGGACATCCACAAACAGCAAACAGTATGAACTGGTGGAAGTCTTTCAGTTTGCAAGCAAAGGAGAACTGTAAAAGCCAGTAAGAAGACTATTAACCATGGAAATAGAACACACCCAAATAATAGCTCTACTAAAGACAACCGATGCCAACATATTTGCAGCAAAATCCTACGCAGAACAGTATCAAAAAGAACTCACTTGACAGTGCAGGTGAACCTTGTGGAAAGCTTCATGATGGCAGTGAGAGCGTAGCCTCGTGTAACAGATGCAGACATATTAGATATCAGAACACTTTCTAAAATATCAAGAACTTCATCCTCTGTTACCTGAAAAGGTACAGAAAGGTTAGGCTGAGAGAGAGAAGCTCTGCAGCAAGCCTTCCATGGTATACTGTAAAGACTTCTCTTGCTTCATGGGCGTTTCCTACCTCCTCAGTAACTTTGTGAATGTGCAGCACATATGCAGTGCGTGAAACAGATGCATACAGGTGGATGTCTTAAATTTTACTTAAAAATAAAGGCCCTGTTTCACATATTAAAAAAAAAAGTAATTATCAAAACAGAGCTAAAACCCCAGTAGAAACTATGCAAGCTAGGTTAGAAGCTATGCAAGCTAGGTTAGAAGCAAAATCACATTACTCTGACCAGCACAGCAGCACTCTTCAGAGACAAAGCTGGGTATGTTTATACAGCCCATGCCAGCAGCACAGAAAGGAGTTCCCATTCCCAGACCCATTGCTATCATAGACACCACTACTAACTGTCATTTGTTCAGAGAAGGGCAACAAAACTGGTGAGAGGTCTGGAGCACACGTCTTATGAGGAGCGGCTGAGGGAGCTGGGATTGTTTAGCCTGGAGAAAAGGAGGCTCAGAGGAGACCTTATCAAACTACCACTTCCTGAAGGGGGGTTGTGGTGGGGAGGGGGTCGGCCTCTTCTCCCAGATAACTAAGGACAGGACGAGAGGGAATGGCCACAAGTTGCGCCAGGGAAGATTTAGATTACATTTGAGGAAAGATTTTTTCTCTGAAAGAGTCGTCAGGCACTGGAATGGCCTGCCTAGGGAGGTGGTTGAGGCACCATCCCTAACTCTGTTCAAGAAGCATTAAGATGAGGTGCTAAGGGATTTGATTTAGTAGTTAAGTGGGTAGGGATGGTGATAGGAGGATGGTGGGACTAGATGATCTTGTAGGTCCTTTCCAACCTAATGTATCTATGAATCTATAGCTTTATGATTTTTGGTATTGGTATTCCACATCATAACATCATGTAATGCACTGAGAGTTAAAGAGTTAATGCTCCAGCTCCGTGGATCATTGATGGTTTGGGTATACCTGTCTCAGAAGAGAACTACATCCCCCAGAGGACTTGGAATTGCTTTGCACTTTTACGTTTTTCTGCTTGGAGGGAAAGATGAAAACTGTCTGCATGTCACAAGACTCGCTCTTTCCCTTTCGGATGGACCCAGCAGCAGCTGCTCACTGCCATCTCACCTTCAGCGTTCGGCATAAGGCCCTGCACTAATCAGACACTCTCTCTTGCTCATTTTATTTATTAGCTTCAATTCCAATTACATTGTATTATATTGTGTTATTTTGCATTCCAATATCTTATTTAGTAAATTACCTTTCCCCCTCTGATTGTTGTTGCTGTTTTGTTTCTAGGTCCATCTCCCTTTTCCCTCTTTCCCCCTTCCCCTTGCCTGGGGCGTGGGTCTGCAGGTCCCCTGCACCAATCATCACAGAACCGGGCTGAACCAGTCCATAAACCATCTGACACTAACTAACCACTGCAAGCAATCCCCTCACATAGCCATCATCAAACAGCTCCAGCCTCAGTCAAATGCACGCACTCACTCCTTCTCAGATTATACCTGTACTGGCTCCTCTTCCTCACACTGACCAGATACCAGAAGATCTCCATATTCTCCTATGCACCAGGAGGCGACTTGTACCAGTGGTTGCTGTTGCAATCAAAAAACAAAAAAGACGCCTCAGAGATAAAGGCATTTCTGTACAAAAAACCTAAACCACCACTATTTTCTAGAGCAAGCTTATTCTTCCCTCCAGCTAAGCAAATCCTCTACAACAGAAGAAACATATTTTCACTGCAATCTGTCCACTGGAAATAGACAGCATGATGCTGACTTACCTCGATGTGTTTGGCAAATACATTTATTGCAGTGTAGTAAGGAAATCAAAGCTGCTTGTATTAGGTATTACCTGAGAGTAATCACCAAGGATGGCTTTATAGAGTCTCTGCACAGTGTAGGCATGCATCTCCACACTGTTAGTTATCAGCTGAATCAGGTTGGGAACAGCATCATCACGAACATAACTTCCTGCCTGCAAGAACACATGTATTTGGGAGAAAAAATTGTTAGGATTCATTATATAACTTCTCAGTAACACCCAGCAACTGCTGACATCCTTCACAAAGCAATCTGATTCACACACATTTAAAAATCAACCCTGTCATCCTCAAGTACTTGATAATTGATTTTGAGCAAACCTAGATTTGTTGAAGTAAAGAACAGTACATTCTCACTCAGCTATACAGTGTAGATAAAAATTGTCTGTCAAGAGGACAGGATATACACATAAGAATGCTGTTCTATTTCCATGCCACATAAGAATGAGAACACCACAGAAAAGCTTCTGCTAAACAGAAGGTTCTAAGTCTAAGACAAACTCTGAGGGTACAAAGCAGCTTTTTCATCACTTCCTCAAAGCCAGACTCTACTCCAAATTAGCACAGAAATTAGCAGTACTGCTAAAGGAAAGATGTACATTGCTCAAAACAGGTTTTTGTTTGCGCACTCCCTCTGACACTGAAAACAATCACTCAAAAGAGAAATTAAATGAGCCCAATTAAGCCAACTAAGTGAAAATCCAGCTAGCCAAAACCAGGAGCTGACACAGTATTTCTGTATTAATTCTCATAAGTCTGGTAATCTGGATAGGATATTTATCTAAAAGAGTCTGCAGTAGGCAGCCTTGTGAATGTAACTCTAGAAATGGTTTTCCCTAGCAGTCAAAGGAGGGAAGGTACTTTAATAATAAAGTGAGTCATATGAGAGCAATTCTCACAGCCTACCAACCTTCGTGGAAATCAATTCTATGCTCAGAGGAGTCCAAGTTTCTCAGTTTCAGGGTGGTACAGTAGCCCAGAAGCAAGTCTCAGTTCCTGAATTTCTCAAATGTAAACACTCACACTAATAAAAGTAAATCTCCTCCCACTGCACTGCATCAGAGAACACACTGCCTACCCTACATCAAGCCCTCTTCTCTCATTTGCTCAAACACTACTCCAGTTCCAACCTCAACTGTGATGTCTACAAAGAAATTCAGTTAGTGAAAAAGCATCAGTCAAACCCCAAGAACAATGAGACAGTTGCTGTTACAGTTCTATCAAAAGGTTTTGATAAACTCAGCTTGGAATAATTTCAATAAATCATTTCAATCCCTTCCTTGCAGGTTACTACAGGCTGTGTTCACTGCCTCCTCAAAGGACAGCATATTAGAATGACAGAAAACACGGGAATTGTCCTGACTTAGAAGTCACTGCAGTAGAAGAAACTTTGCTACAAACTGTCTTCTTGCATACATCAGAAATCATACATTTCTCCTAAAAATGACTATCACAGTTGCTTTGTGACTAGCTGCCTTAGTCACTATTATATAAGTACTTGCTATAGAATTCAAGAATTTGGACAAAGTCACACACAAGAGAGGCTATTTTACTTACCGTTGTTAAGACTCTCATGATTGTGTCTATGTGCCAGCGTTTGGAAGGAGCATACCTGACAAAAATAAGAATTAGAGCAAGCAGGACACCAGCAAGAAAATCAGCAAAGTTAACAGAACCTCCTCCTCCTCTTGCTTACCTCCTGGTTCACTATTTCTTAGAAAGAAAAAATAACAATTTTTTGACCTTTTGTTATTAATGTTGACACTGAAATGCTGAATGAATATACAAGCACAGCCATATCTTACACATGCTTCAAATTCAGGTTGTTGATTATAATGGCTCAACTTTAATGAAATCATCTCACTTGCAGATGTAATCAGGGAGCACGCCTAAGTCGGCATGTGGAAGGGGCAAAGGGCCAAGGTACCAACACAAAACCTGTTCCAAAGAACAACATAAATCAATAAACTCAACTGGCTTAATGATATGAGGACTGCCCACAAGGGAACATTAGTGTGCTCTGAAGCACTAGTATGCCCTGCTCTTCAGCAGAAGTAAAACCAATAAATCCCACAATCAACTCATTCTCTCAAGTGTTGGGGAAGGGAGGGGATAGACAAGGCAAAAAATCTCACAAATCTGATAAACGAAAAAAAAATTGATGGCAAGCAAATTGATTCCATACTTCTCGGCTGCAAGGAATATTCCAGATGCACAGTCTGCCTTGAACTCTGGTTCACATGAATCTAGGAAATACAGCAACTCCTTCATCATTCCACGAACATTGTTCCCATTAACAAGAGCAAAACTCAGTTCCATCGCGCGCCTAGGGTAAGGGATAGAAAACAAAGTATATTCTCCTGGTGAAGTAAAATAAACAAGTACAGTTACTCACATGCACTTACCTTTTGGTTAAAAGAACAACCTGATGATGGAAGGCTCTTCTCACAAGATTAAATGCAGCAGTATTTTCTTTTTCAGGAAAAGACAAGAAACAGCCACCCCAGAAAACCATAACTGGAGTGCAGCTGGGGGAGTTGCCCAAGATACCTTAAGGCTAGAAATATCTTTCAGCAACTAGAATCAACTAGTGTTAAGGTCCAAGTATTGACAGTTACACACTGGTCATTTCTGACACAACTGTAATAACAAAGTTACACCAGCTACAACAAGATTTCTTCAGTTTCAGAAGTCTTCAAATCCATTTTGTTCGAATCTCTAATGGATGGAGAACACATCAGAGTTGATAAGCTTTATCATGCCCTGGCAGATAGACTACAAAAGGTTTCTACAACTCAGGATTACTGTAGCATCCTTTTCGGAATTCATTCCTGCCCTGTCACCACAATTAGACAAAGTCCTGGCTACATGACATTACTTTCCATACACAAATGTAAGAGGCTAATCCTTGTCCCTTCCATTTCTATATTAGTAGCACAACGTCCCTATCTGTTCCACATTCCTCAAATGAAGACTACTGTCTTCAAGTGTGACTTACTTCTGGGCATGTAACTGTACAACCATAACAACCTGCTATGTTAAAATGTATTAAAGCAGTCTCACTAAGTAACTGATTATTGTTTACTACTGAACACTCAGTGTAATCCATCACTTGATATGATCTAGCACTGAGGTCCAGCCAACAGGCTTGTAGCTCCCTGGATACTCCTTATCATTCTTCCTGTAGACGAGAGTCAAATGAAGAATGTCTACAGCAGCTCACTGGTCCAAATCGACTAATAGTGGTGATTACGTTGAGAAATACTGTTTTGATAAAGCAAATTCTCAGCTACAAAGCGTGTTACTGTGCTCTTTGTACTTGTTTCCGTGGAAATAAACTGGAGGCATCACTTTTGGAATAACCTACCAAGTATTTTTTCACATTTAATCTTAACACCTAACTAAACTGTTAACTCTTATTTTATGACTGTGTCTGGCCTTTACAGATAATTACTAATTTTGTTCTCATTCTTCCAATTAGTTCTTACCTTCTCAGACGTAACCCAGTCAGGTTACAAGTTCCCATGTTACTTAGTTGATCAATCACATTACTGTGGTTACGTCAACACTGCAGGTGCACATAAGCACTTTACAATCTTAACATCAGGCATTTATCTGAACACATATTGCTCACATTCAATCATATTACAGGCCTCATTTCTGTTACGAAGTCCCTAATTATGGAATTTGATCACATTAAGCAGACAAAGACTTGGATTAAATAGCAAAGCTATTCTGAATTACACTGCGTAGACCAAATTGCACTGCAATATTCAAAAGATGATAAGAACAGGCCATGGATGTCAATCAAAACCAGGTATGTCTTTCTCTCAAGTTTCAGACCTCAAAACTTTCCGTTTGGGTACTCCATTATACAGTCAGTGAATTGCTTCAATGAGAACAGTGCATTGTCAGCAGCTTGAGTGTCAGCATGGCAACATCAATGCTCTGCCGATGGATCACTCAAAGGCTTCATCCTCCAACAGCACTCATACATGAAGCTCCATTGTTTGCAGCATGTTTTCCTAACAGGCATCAGTAAAATGCTTTTGTGGCCTTCCACCCAAAACCTGAACAGGTCTCTGCTGTTCCAGAGCCTAACATCACACTGACTCTGGCATCACACTGATTGCCTGACTTGCTGAATGTAAGATAAAGATTTACCTTTTAGGATAGTGTAACACTGTAAAATGGAATCACATTATACCCATTTCATAACCGTTAAAACTAAGCTTCAAAAGAAAGTCCCAAATTGTTTCCTATTCTCTACATGTTAGAGTGTAACTAGTACTGTTAAAAATCTGGACCTGATTCAAAGAGTCATGAATTTGAAGAATACCTTCTAGCACAAATATCCATGGCATATCTAATTGGTTAGACAAGATGAACACAAGAGGATGAGCAACTCTAAAAGAAATAAAACATTCATGATGTAACAAGAATCAAATGAAATTCTGGCCCACAACAGAATTCCACCCAATGCAAAAGGGATGCAACAGTCCCTGTCACTGACATGCTTGCTTTATGCTGCACTGAGCTCATGAGAACCAGTTACAGAATGAATACTGATCAGGAAGAGAGTACTGAAAGAAATGCGGGTCAGAAGTACTTGATTTAGGCAATTAAGTGTAGTACTTCACACAAGCCAGTAGAATTGTGATCAACTGATCCAACAGTACCTATGAGTAACTGACAAAGATGTTACGAGTGAAAGGAACTCAACTGAAGTAGTTGAAAGTGATCAGAGGAAGAACTTTATACTGAGTACCTGAAAAAAAAAAAAAGTCTTCCTATAGTACAATGAATCAGGTTGTAAGCTCTCTCATGGTCCAGAGAAGGTTAAACAAATATCAAGAATGCACAACAGGACACTGTTCAGATGATTTGCACATAAACTATCTAGTAAATTTGAATTCTACCACCGTCTAAGTTTAATCTATAATCATTTATTTAAGAATTTAACATTACTTCAGGATAATAAGACACTACTTTTGTGTCTGGGAAAGAAAAAGTTACCTTTTAATGGAGACATCCAGATCTTTCAGGCAGTCCACAATTGTGCTTCTATGTCTCTGTACTGCATTATGGTCTGTCTGCACAGTTTTCAACAATGATGTCAAAGCCACATATCTGGGATAAGTATGTAGTATAAAAAATAGTTAACGGTAAGCATTCAGTTTCTATACGCAAATACACCTAACCACATTTAATATTCTTTTGCAACAGAGCAGAGCACTCTTCTACTCCTCAGTAACAAGCAAGGACTTTCCATGGCACTACCTTGCCCAGCTCAAGTAGGGTTACCGTACAAATCTATGACATGCCTAATGATAGCCTGCTGCTCAGACATCCTCAGCTCATTCCAGTTGTCCACAGAATCACAGGGGTTGGAAGGGACTCGTAGAGATCATCTAGCACAACATCCCCCTCCTCCCCTCGCAAGGGCAGGTTATACAGGAAAGCAACCAGGAAGGTTTGAATATCTCCAGAGAAGGAGACTCCACCACTTCTCCAGGTAGCTTGCTCCAGTGCCCTATTATCCAAAAGTAAAGTTTTTTTTCTCATGTCCAGTCTTCACTTTGAAATATCAAGGCAATTAAATTTTAGATCTCCACATATTAAACTCAAACTACTAAATGAGTTGCAATTCCCAAAGCTAGAACCCTCTACTCATACCATGATTTCTAATAATAATGCCTACAGATATGACTAGATTCTGGCAGTTGCAGCAATTCCATGTTCAGATTCACAGTGATTAGAGCACAACCATTACTTCTTTCTGACAACAGTATACAGACAGGAAAAAAAAACCAACCAAACAAGAAAACTCCCTGTTTAATTTGTAAAGTATCTACTGTCCACTCTGATTTGAATGTCATCACTGACCAACTGGGACAAGACAGGAGATTTATAGAATACTGAAAAAAACCAACCACTCAGCCAGATTAAGAAATCACATTAAGAATTACATTACACACCTAGACTCAACTAATAAGGACAGAGCCACAGTTAAGGTTTTGACAGAGAAAACTCACCAAGAAAAAACGAAAGCTAGTCAGTCACGTTTACCTCACTAACAACACACTCTAGAAACCCGTCCTGGAAAGTTCTACATAGAGTCATCTTTGTATCTTTGCTTCTCAGAGATTTTAAACTAGGTAAAGATTGAGCACACTTCATACAACTTACCTAATATTTTTGTCATTGTTTAATAAGAAACGGCCTAGGATGTTAATGGCTAACACCTGCAGAAAAAGTTACAAAAGGTTACTGAGCAACAAGTCCTCCTTCATAGCTTCAAGATGACTTTAAAGGCAATGTTAGTACTATGGTTCTTGGCCAAAAGCATAACAAAGAACTCAGGAGCCTGATCAAGCACAAAAAAAACCCCACAAAAACTAAGACAAACATAGTATGGGCTCTTTCCCATACCTGAGGAGAAACAGTCCTCAGGAAGTTTTGTTGCCCCTACCCCTCCTTTTTTTTCCTCTTTTCCCCTTGTAATAGTACAACGTCCTTGGTTGCAGCAAATGAGAACAAACTCAAATGCAGCAGCTGTGGATGCAGAAAGAATGGAAGAAAATGTGCTTATCTATGGAACACCTCAGGTAGGCAGGGATCTCCAGAGATATTACCCTCACCTCCACTGCCAACCTTTAAATGAGGGCTGGGAAGGGCTGATCCTGGCTCCAGCCCTTCTCGTCACTCAGGTGCACTGCATGCAGCTGAGCTCCCCTGGGCTGGCCCTGCCTTCCCACCAGGTGCTCCATCACTGCTTCAGGCCATGACTTAGCATTTCCACCACAAACATTATGCACCACAAACATATTAGCCTTTCAAAGAGGTTACAGTCTTACACAGCAGCAACCTCAGAGCTTTTTTTTTTGCCTCATGTGTCCTCTACAACAAATTGCTCTAACACAAAAAGGCCATGGCAAAGACAACTTACTCTCAGTCCACTCTCAGATTTTATGTCCATAATAGTCAGCACAGTTTCATAGAGAATGGCATTTCCCACATTTTTACTTGTTTCTGTATTAGTAGCAACCTAGAGGAAAGAAACAAAATAAGTGACTCCATTACCTCCAAAGGGGATCCCATTTGTGCTGCTCTGCAGAAACAGCAGCGAAACTCAGTAGTCTTTACGGCATCACATCCACGAATACATGCCCCAGTAGCAAAATTCACCCCAGTGTGGCAAGCAGCTGTATGTTCACCAGAGCTGCTGAATCCAAATAATTAGCAAATGAAAGGAGAAACTGTAAGCTGAATAACCTTGCAGGTCTCACCTGTGCAAGTATGTCATTCATTGCTTCACTAGAATCATCATCATTCCGCCCTAGAATCCTTAGTAACCGCAGGATTCGCACCTACATGACAAAATAAAGAAAATCTCACTCAATAGAAGCCTTTTACGTAAGGGCTATGAAATTCAATGTTTTTCTTTAGCAGTGGCGAAGAAGCAAAACAAAAGACTAATTTTCCATTTGAAAGCATAATGTAGATTTCTTTCTATTCTAAGATTTTAACAACAGTAACAGGCTAACACTGTGCTCTTTTTCTTCTCATAGGCCAAAACTGTTAAGAGTATATCCAATGCCAAACTAGGCACATTTCTGCAAGACCAACATTCATCGTTTCTTCTCCCCTCTCAGAGGGGATCTGACCCAAGTCTATAAATATCTAAGGAGCAGGAGGCAAAGGAACGAGGCTGGACTCTTCTCAGCAGTGTGTGGTGATAGGACGAGGGGAAATGGCCACAAACTGAAGCACAGGAAGTTTCACACAAATGTGCGTGGGAACTTCTTCACAGTGCAGTGGTGGAGCACTGGAGCTGCACAGAGAGGTGGTGGGGTCTCCTTCTCTGAAGACGTTCAAAACCTGCCTGGACGCTGAGCTGTGCAACCTGGGCCGGCAGCTGCTTGGCAGAGGGGCTGCACTCAATCTCTGGAGACCTCTTCCAACCCCTACAGTTCCTGATTTTGCCACAACTTTTGCACAATATCGTAGGGCATGACAACTTCTGTTTAAACTAAACCACTTGGTGTCTTTCACCAAGGTAGACAAATAGCATCTACCCAGCCTACTCTAACACAAGGCCAATCTTGAAATCAACACTGCTGCCCTCTAGTAACTATCTTGTCATACTTACTCCTGCACTGTGTTATGAGACATTAAAACTATCAATCACTGCTTGCATCAGTTCTTACCTGCAAAAAGGGGTCACTGATCCCAGACACATCATGCTCTGGTGAATATCCAGACATGATAAGGTTCTTCAGAATACGAACTAACTGGGGAACAAGCTGCAAAGAGAACATTGTCAGAAAATGTACCTATTAGCTTGTTGTTCCTTCTCCCCTACCCTTGAAGCACAAGCCCAAGAGCAAATCTTGCATTTGAAAGCAAGCTGGCCTATAGATTCTTCCTCAAAGTTCAGCCTGCACACCTAGAGATTGTTATATAAATATCTACAGTTCAAATGTTTCTAGGCATTTCCTATCTAAGCTGGAGTCTGAACATCACATTGCATCTTTAAAGTACAAAATCCACTAGAGCTTGATCAGCAATATCTAAAAGGAAATATCAATTTAAAGAACCCCCATCTTCATGAAAAGGGAGGCTGCTAGGACTGCTAAAACAGCATCCTTCCAAAACTTTGTTTGGGAGCTCTACCACATTAGCTCCGAATTGATTCTTAACTATACATTCCCATGTAGGACTGATCACATGTTTTCGCAGAGCATCAGGCATAGATAAGAGATTTGATCTTTTCAAGTACTGCTAGGATTACAGTAAATTATTAAGATTCCTTTAAGTTTGATACTCCATCCCATTCAGACTCTCAGGAGAAAAGCTTTGTAATCTGCAACACATTCCCTCACAAGAGGGTAACGTGCAAGTGCACTGATCTGCAGCAACATTCCTGGAGCCCTAATTAATGTTTGCTTTGCCTTCTAACATGCAAGAATGTTATCAGGACTGAGGACAAGGCAAACAAAGGAAATTATTACAGCCATGGAGACTGATTGAGGGCCCCCTTACCAATCTTCTGTACTCAAATTTCAATGATGAAAAACATCAGCAATGGATTTGCACCCACTAGTTCTTTGGTAGCATGGTAACACCAGATACAGGTGGCTACACAATTCTGCTTCCTTCTGTGTAAAAGAATTACCCACAGCTGCCCTACATTTAAGGCAAGGCACAAAGCCATTAGTGGTAAAGACCACTCATGGTTACAGCGTGCATACGCAGAAAAAAATCCCTAGAAATCCCCAAACGAGGGCTTGAGGAAAGTGGGTTTGTGTTTTGAGAAGGCCACAATGGAAATTCATGGCTGCTATGTGTAGGAAATTTTAGCGACAAGACCAGCACACAAAAAGCATTGGACAAGGACAACCGATCTAAGCATGTGGCATTAATCACAAGCATGGCATTAACTGGTACTGCCTCACAAGAGGCAAGTTTGTACAGATTCAATGCAAGCATGCACCATTTACAAGAATTAAACCTTACCTTTTCATTCTAACAGAGCAGGAATCCAAAGAGACAAAAGGGACAAAACAGATGAAGCAGGCATTATAGACAGATCAATGTTATATCATTCACAGCATAAACAACCAAAGAGATTGCTAGGAAAGCAAGAACCTAGTACTTATATTTTGCAGAGTCAGGCCAGTAAGACTACCACCTATAACTGAGCAACTAGTAGCAGTGATGGCTACTTTCAAGTGTCTGTAGTCTTACTTCCACTTTCATTCCTGCTCTGCCATATACAACCAGGACAAGAGGAGACGCACACCAAAGTGGTAAAATGCATCAGTAGGACCAACTGTGTATAACACTAGGGATTTCAAACAAGTCAATGAAGAACAGTAAACTGGGCATGAAAATAAATAAACCTCTTTGAGAGGCAAAAGGAGCAAATGGTCAGCTCTGTTTATCAGCTTTACTCAATTGCTCCTTTGACCAAAAATCAGATTATTAAATAGAAACAACCAAATTTTCAGATAGCCTGGTAGTCTTTAATATGGCAACAATACTGCACAACAAATTACAACAATTAATGTTAGGAAATTCATGTTAAGGGGGGAGAAAATAAGCAAACATTCCTAACAGGGGGAATAACATCAATAACGTAACCTTAAGTTAAAATGGAAAATTATGTAATGTAGCACACATCCAACACAAACTTCCATTTGAGAGAACAAGAACTTCAATTGGTATTCTTTATGCGAGTTTATAAAATTGTGTGGCAGTGGTTAAGGAGTTCATGTGTACATGCAAGACTTTTTTGCTTCTTCATGAATAATACACATGCACATCCTGATGACTGTGAAATTCGCGAGAAAGAGCAAAAAAGCTGTAAGGGAACAAGAGCCAAAGGGGATACTCTAACTCTTAACTTTAGGATGACATTCATACTAGCTACACAGTCTTCAAGAGTGACATTTTGTAACTCACCCCTTCTTGAAGAGGAGTAGACACTCAATTCCCACTTTTTTTTCCCTTATTGTTTTGGTAACAAGCAGGTAGTACAATTCAATTCTTCAGTTGTAAGGATTTTATTTTTAAAAGGTACACATTGCTTTCACCTCACAAATTAAGAAGCATCAAAACCAAAACAAAACCACGAAAATTAGTTCTGTAATGCTAAAAAATTCACACTTACCTTTCTAAAGTGTGCAAGCATGTCTGGGCTTCTCTCACACATCTCTGTGAGGAGGACTACTGATGTGTGTAGAACACCTAAAAGCCAGAGAAAAAAAAAATGTTTTAATTTCATTACAATTTAGAGCTAATAATTAAAACAATCAAATCATATAAAAAATTCTCCTTGACTCTTAACATGTATTCCCCCAGTAAAAAATACTTGCAGCTGTGCCCACGGGAAAGTTGATGGCAAAGTGCACGTCTTAGTTCAGCAACTAAAAGTCAAAGGAGGAGATAAACTGGACTTGCATATTGCTTAAAGAAACTTGCATATCAAATATACTCTTAGATAGTAACACAAACTAAAGATTTGAGAAGGGTGAACTTAACTGTATTGTAGTCGTTCAGTTTCTTAGCATACCGATTTTCTCGTTTGATTTGGATACTCTACCCAGCCTTACATAGTCTGTACCGGACCTTCCTTAGAAGGTCTTAAACCTCAAGTTTGGAGAAAGACTACAGCAGACTATTTGGTAAAGCCAAACTGCCTATTTGGCAGCCAACTGCAGTGTCTCCTGCCTCAGTAGAATCCAGTTAAAGCATCTCTGAAATGTAGTTAGAAAAGGCATGTCAGTCACAAAGTATTTAATTAGACGACAACAGCTGAAAATTAACCATTGAATGCACTCTGAAAGTTTGTGGACAAAACCAAGCAGTGTGGTGTAGTGTAGATGCTGGAAGGGATACTATCTAGAAAGCAGCCCTGCAGTGATGGAACTGGAGGTATCAGCAAATGAAAAACCAAACACACAGCCTGTTACTAACATTGCACTTAACTACTCTGTCTGGAGACATACTTGCTGTAACATGTACTGTAGGACTCCTGGCACAACCAACTATTTTCTGAAGGCACACACTCATTGCAGATAAGCAAAAGAGTTGTGATCAGTGGCGCAGAATCCAGCTGGAGGCCTGTATTTAGCAGTGTTCCTCACGAGGTGGTGTTGGGTCCAGACCGGTTCAACTTCCTCATCAATGACCCTGATGAGGGGATAGAGTCCACTCTCAGCAAGTTTGCTGATTATATGAAGCTGGGAGGAACGGCTGACATGCCGGAAGGCTGTGCTACTATTCAGCAAGACCTGAACAGGCTGAGAGCTGGGCAGAAATGAACCAGATGAGATTTAGAGAGGAAATGTAGAGTCCTTCAACTACAGAGGAATAACCGCATGCACTGGTACAGGTTGGGGGATGATCTGCTGGTGATCAGCACTGAGGAGAGGGACCTGGGTGTCCTGGTGGGGGACAGGTTGGCCATGAGCAGTGTGCCCTGGTGGNACTAAGACTTCAGAGAGTGCGCACTAACTTGATGCGAATTAACCAGGTTATAAATTATTTTTGCATTTCTCTTTAAATAATCTTCTTAAGTACTTGAACAAGAAAATGCATTAAAAACAGAATACCCTAGCAAAGCAAAACAAAACATATTAAAGTAAGAATCAACATTATGGTCGAAAATGGTACAGAAGATGGACTCTTTCCTGACAGAGAGTATCTCCATTCTGGTAATGCTCACTAAGCAAGTGACAGATAACCTTAGAGCACTGAGCTAACTGAAGCCATACAAAAAGCTAAAAAACACACTCCCTTTAGGCAGTGTGTTAAGATAGAAGTCACAAATTTTTACATTCCACCCACTCTGAAGTGGGTAAAAAAAAAAACAAAAAATAAAACTACATAAGAGTTCCTTTCATCACCTATGCTGTATATAAAGTCCTGATAATTTGTAGTCATACACTTCTGCCTTTTAAATTACATTTAATCTCACTGCACAGTGACAGGAAGAAACAAATAATAAAAACACAACTCAGTAGATACCTCCAAATAAAAGGTTTCAGTACTGAGTATGCCATATGCAAAAAACAGTATAGTCTTGCAAAGCAGGCTCAGACATTACCATGGTTCTTTTCATTCAGCAGGTTTTTGGTGGCTGGCAGGAACATCTCCATAAGTTCAGGCACCTTTCTAATAACGTGAACAGCACACAATGCTGCCTGCATAGGAAAAAAGATTCAATTAGTATGTAGTGCAATGACAATGAGACATTTTGAGAACATCCTGCACAGTGGGAACTACCATGCATTTCATGATATACAGGGACATGAAATGCTTACAGTGCATTCTTCCAATCTCTGCCACAAGTGATAGTAAACAGCCTCGCAGAAAGGAGTTTAATAAAACTGCCACAGCTAAGAAGTGAAAAAAAAAAAGCACTGAGGTGCAAAGTAAGAGCTGCACTTAAAGTTGTTCATATGCAAGTTATTAACTTCAGAAGCCATACTAATCGCTATGCAGCTCTGAATTTAATAGGGCTACTTCAGCCTGTCTCACTGTTAGGGAGGGAGGGGGATAATGTGTTGGAAGTGAACAATGAAATTTATGTAAAATTCCTGACTTGTTTTCTTTCCTTTGAATATGTTCACCTCCCCACAAAACAGTTTCCCCTTCAGATGACACATCCCATGAAAAACTGAAGTATGCTTCAAAAAGTTTGCCCATCTTTTCTAGAGAACAGAAGCAAGAAAAGACCTTTGTAGCTGAGAATCGTGTGCACTGACTGCCTCTTCCCAAAATACAGTAACACCTCTTAGCACTAATGTCTTGCCTAAAATCCCATTGCTTCCCCTAACCTTCCCAAGAGATAACAACAAATCTATTTAAAAAGAACAACACTTTTTATACTTTACAGATGCTCTTTCATACCAGCTAACAATTACAAGTTTGGAGCTAAAGCCTGTGGACAGGTGCTCATATTACAATCAATAACCTTTATGTACAAAGTATGAAACTAGAAACAGATGCTCATCATTTGGAGGATAGCCTTTTAGAAGATTACAGACATCCTCACTCTGCACAGATGGAGGCTTTGGTCTCAACTTGTCTTGCACACTTGCAAATATTCAGTCAGCATTCCAAGCTGTCTAGTGTTCCAGTTATTAGCGAGATATCCCCATCAATCTCAAGTTTTAACCCTTAATAAACCATTCAAAAGTACCTTCTTCCTAAGATAGGAGTTGGATGTTTTGAGGAGCTTTTCAACCTCTCCTGCAAGGTCTCTGCACATTTCTGAGGAGCCCATGCAGCCAAGAGTGCAGAGAGCCAGCCCCTGCACGTATTGTGTGCTGTGATTAAGGTCACTGTAAAGAAGAAGAACAACAGAAAGATAATAAGCATGCACACAAAGCCTGAATACAGAAAAAAGTGCATCTGTGTATGGTCATCTAGCCATCTGCACACATGGCCCAATAGAAATCTCCAGATTCCAAGCTACTTGGAAGTATAAGTTAGTAGCAAACTCAAAGCCAATATTGCTCCTACTTTTGTATAGAATCCTTAAAGAAAAAGATTTTGGTAAAGTCATCAAGTGAATATGCAGTGCTTGAACTGAGAAGAGGGAAGACCACAGACAACACAAAGTTTCTACAGAAAAGACAAAACCTTGTATTTCCAAATTTGCAGGCAGAAAAAAAGCCTAACATCAAGTACACTCCTGCAGCAACTTTGAAAGTTGTCCCATCACAAACAAGTTGTAGGACAGGCCATAGCTTCTGGTTTTGACTTATATGCACTTTGTTTTGCAGCTTCCAAGCCTTTTTTCCATGCAGTTTTACTCGTATACTTTTACAGTGGCTTTTAATTCTAGCTGCCTCTCCTTCTTTCTTTCCACTTGACTGCTAGGATTACAGAATGATGAATTTTGAAACTTCATCTGGATTTGGTCATGGAATAAAACCTTAAAGGGCAATACACTAACCCTAGTATGTACGTTCACTGTTAAGCATAATATGAAATACAAATTTATGCTAAGACTTACAGATTGAACAAAAATATTGAATCAGAAGAAGCGGGATTCATATTTACAAACTTGTCATGGTTTTAAGATTTTTGTTACTGGTATTCCACATCATAACATCATGTAGTACACTGAGAGTTAAAGAGTTAATGCTCCAGCCCCATGGATCATCGATGGTTCAGGTATACCTGTCTCAAAAGAGAAGAACTACATCCCCTAGAGAACTTGGAATTGCTTTGCATTTTCCCTTTTTCTGCTTGGAGGGAAAGATGAAAACTGTCTGCATGTCACGAGACTCGCTCTTTCCCTTTCTGATGGACCCAGCAGCAGCTGCTCACTGCCATCTCACCTTCAGCGTTCAGCGTAAGGCCTTGGGTTTATCAGACACTCTCTCTTGCTCATTTTATTTATTAGCTTCAATTCCAATTATATTGTATTATATTATGTTATTTTGCATTTCAATATCTTATTTAGTAAGTTAGCTTTCCTCCTCAGATTGTTGTTGCTGTTTTGTTTCTAGGTCCACCTCCCTTTTCCTTTTTCCCTTTTCCACTTTCCCAGGGTGTGGGTCTGTGGGTACCTCACAGAACCAGGCCGAACAATCCTGTAAACTGGTGACACAAACTAAAAAGCATTAAAAAAAAAAAAAAAATCTATGCAAGATATCCTCCACCCTGATCCGGAAAAAAAAAACCCAACACGAGAAACAAAAAAAACCCCATACCACTCATAGAGCTTGCAAATAATCCATACAGGAATTGTTTTTAGGCTCTGGAAGTTGCAAAATGTAATCACTTACAGGTAGACACTACTTCTGAGGCCACCCACCAACCATCAATCACACTGAGTACGGACAATATAGCTTTCATACAGCAGTAACAACAGCAGTTTTTAAAAGCTATCTACCAAATTTTCCATCAAAATACTTGGTGCTCATGTCACCACAGCATCCAGGATTCATTCACGAATGACTAAATTGTGAAGGAAGTAAAAACACAGTTCTTGTTTGGAAGGTGAGCTCATGACTGCATGATGAGAGAGCAGGGGAAGAGAACAGTATGGAACCAGATACGGACATCATGCAGAAAAGCAAGAGAGCATTCTGCTTGTAACATCAAGAAGTAAAGGCAACACGTAAATAGAAGAACAGAATGTACCTTCCACGAAAATGGGTTGATTTTTGTTGCCTTAGTTTAGAAAGTTTTTGGCAGCTATATATAACCGTGAATGTAGCAAGCACATGTTCTACAAGGGTCCTCACTTGTTGGTATGGAGGATCTAGGTCTTGGTTATAAGACACTGACGAAAGCAAGGAAAGTGGCAGGTAAGCAAGCCAAGAGAGAAAGCAATAGGCAACCCACTTAGGTGGTAGGAAGCCATCTCCCAGTTTTGTTAAGCTTCAGCCTAGCTCAGGTCAAATTCATCACACCTTTACCACACATTTATTTTAGCTAAGCAATCAAAAAAAGATGTTAATACAGCAGCCTTGTTCTAATGAAAGAGTGTCACAGGTACGACACTTCAATAAAAGAATATTTGACCAAATATTCATCTCCCAGACATCTGAAGCTTCAAAGGCCCACGGTTTTGTCAAGACGTTCCAAGTACTTTGAGGACCCAGTATAAGCAATCAATCAATCTTACTCAAGAGGCTTATGTTCTAAAAGTAAATAATAAAACCCAACACACACCACACAAACAGGCAGGGATATGGGTAAATCAACTAGACCCCAGCTGTTCCACTCCTTCTCCCATCCATCTTGGAAAAAAAAAAAACACACCAAAACTGTCCAACACCGGAAACAGACCGATCATCCTTTACTTAACTGTAATATGAAACAGTCTTGGTTTAGCAGCATTTTGCCAGAAAGATTTTAAAAAGTGGAAAAAAAAAAACAAGAAAAAAATCAATTCTTAATTTTCAGGCTCTCTTGACCAATTTCAGTAAGATACCACAGACAGAACATTCCAAGTTGCTGCCTTGCCTCCAAGGAAAATCATACATCAGTACTGTTAAGTCAACCCTAAAAAGAAGGCAGCATACAGAGTCTTGATTATCAAAGTCAAAAACTTCAGAGCTCATCAACAGAAGTAAAGAAAACAAATAGAACAACATGGCTGCAGCAAGATACAGTTATGTAACACAAGATATCCTGGCCTACAATGTTTTAGCAGCATTATGAAAATATCCTCAGATCCAATCCTACTTACAAGGTATGCGGACCCTCAGCAATGCTGCATTACTAAATGCATGCCTGGCTCTTTCCTACTTTGTAAGCCGGGGGATAATTACATTCACAAATATGGAATTATACTCGGCACTAGCAAGGCCACACCTCAAGCACTGCATTCAGTTTTGGGACCCTCACTACAAGGACATTGAGGCCCTGGAGCATGTCCAGAGATTGGACATGAAGCCGTGAAAAGTCTTATGAAGTCTGAACCCCCCCACCGCAGGCAGGGCTGCCAACTGCTAGATCAGACACTATATCATGCTGCACAGGGTCCCATCCAACCTGGCCTTGAACACCTCCAGGGACAGGTCATCCACAACCCCTCTAGGCAACCTCTTCCAGCATCTCACCATCCTCTCAGTATAAAACTTCCTCCTAACATCTGATCTATAATTTCCCTCCTTTAAGTTTATAAGCATTTCCCCTTGTCTTAACACTATCTACCTGTGCAAAAAGTTGATGCATGAACTAGACGATCTTAGTGATCTTTTACAACCTCACAGATTCAATGAATGGAATTGTATTTTCATTTTTTATATTTTACACAACAGAAGGTCTTTTGCAGTGGTCAACTTGCTTACTGTGACCATTTCATCTCCCCATTTTTATGTATCTTAAGACAAAGACAACCTGCAGAGTAATACACTGCCATTCTAAAAGAGTAGCTATGTAAAATATGGTTTGCCATGCACATCTCTGCAGTACCAACAAAACTGTGTACTCTCTTCCCTCTAAGGAACTTAGAGGATCATTCAATACAGTACAAAACTACAACAACCTTGTATGGTCAACAGCATAAAACAGATTGATAACAGTTTTCTAAGACAAGGGGGAAAAAAGTAAAGTACTGAAAAGATCAGAGTCAGGAGCATAATTCCAGATCCTGAAGCCATAAAACAAGAGATGATGGAGAGAGAGCTGGTACCCTTACTTCTTGATGCAATTGGTCATAAGAAGATGGACATCCTGTCTCTCATCCAGCAGCAACATGGCACCTAAATACCCAATGCGCTTGTCTGTGAATTTCTGAGAGGCAATGAGCTTGAGGCACTCCAACTGGAAAAAAAAAAGAAAAAAAGAAAAAAAGAATTAGCTTAAACTATTCCTCAGCTAGAAGAAAAAGAGTTTCAACTCTGATAGTAACCAACTTAGGTCTCTCATAATATGCTTCTTAAAATACATTTTATTCCCATGTTGGTGATAAGGAAAACAAAGAAAGGTTGAATGATCTGCCCAAAGATCCCAACAAGGGAGCAGCAAAATCAATAGTAAGCCTGCTACCTTGAAGTAACAATTCATTGTTGACTTTCCATTACCTCATATATACCAGGTAAGTGGGATCAGATCACGGAAGAGAAAGATAACACACACAAAGAACCATCAATTTAAAAAAATAAAATCCAGAAATCCAGAGAATGCACCGTGTTTGATATACATTGGAAATTTATTTTTGCTCTGCTGCAATGGGTACACCTATCCACCAGAGAGAGAATCGGTGCTCTGTTAAGACACCAAAATCCATTTTGATAATTATGGTCCGTAACTAAGTAACTAGCAAGATATATCTCAGATACATTCAGATACGTTCCAGTTTCTACTCTGCTCTGTAATCCAGTAACTTTTACACAGACCTCTGTAATTTAACTAAAAATCATACGCATTGTAGCCACTATGAACATCCCTTCTGTCCTGTAGAAACGTATAAACTGTATTCAAAAGCACAAAGGAAATTCCTTAGGCAACATGCCTAGATGCCACTTGCACTCAGACGACTTCAGAGTTTAACTGCTAACCAATTTTTAAATTTAACATGTTCTTAGTTCAAAAATACAGACACTAACATCACTACACACTGAAGCATCTTCCTCTACCAGATAATTAATCACATACAATCAGACCACTACTTTCCAGACTGTAACCCCATAACATGATGGAAAACATAATGATAATAGCAGGGTGGCAAATGGCTGCAGCAAATGAGAACAAACTCAAATGCAGCAGCTGTGGATGCAGAAAGAATGGAAGAAAATGTGCTTATCTATGGAACACCTCAGGTAGACAGGGATCGCCAGAGACGTTACCCTCCCCTCCACTGCCAACCTTTAAATGAGGGCTGGGACGGTGGGGATCCTGGCTCCAGCCCTTCTGGTCACTCAGGTACATCGCATGCAGCTGAGCTCCCCTGGGCTGGCCCTGCCTTCCCACCAGGTGCTCCACCACTGCTTCAGGCCATGTCTGAGCATCTCTGCTACACAGACAAAGCAGCAGAAGTGGCTTCTCAAAACAGGTAAATGATTCACTTCTCACAAGCACATGCCTTAAGTTCATTTTACAAAACAGCTAGGGCAGCAAGTAAACACACAGAGTGGATGTACGGAGGGAATGAGACAAAGCTTCTGATAGATCTATTTTGAAGAACATGAAAGGGGCATACATAGGCAAAAATACAGGGCAGCATGAAAAGGTTTTAGTGGTCCCTGCACTTTAGGGAAGCTTAAACAGAACAGAACTGTTGCTGAACAAGGAGATGAGAGAAGCGCACGCGCACCAGGAGGGCAAAACTACAAAGGCTGTTGAAAAACTTGTAAGAATAATGTTCAAGTGCCAGAGAAAATAAATGCTACGGCCTAGCCACTAACAAGTTCTCACAACTGCACAGAACTAGAATATATATAACAAGAAGTTGTCACATATGAGTCATCTAGATAGAGCTAGGTGGCAAACTAATAAGAAAAAGATATAGTTTGCTAGGATTAACTTGGATGAAGATCTAGAATAAAGAAATACCTCTAAACATTAAGATCAGTCATCCAAAGAGATAACTGAACGTGTAAATGGGCAAGATCAACCAGGCAATAAGGTACATAACACCACACATTTACCTCCTATGTTTCCAGTGTTTTCTGTAAGAAAATAATTCATCACTGGTCCATTTTTTCCCCAAAAGTTTTATAAAACCCCTTTCTTATACAGTGCTCTGCAAAAGCACAATATAGAACTCATGGCCTCAAAAACTACAGTGTACAAGCTAAAAAGAGCACGACAAACGACCAAGAAAAAGCAGAAGAAAACAAATGAGCGATATTTCCAGCACTTTAGAATTTGAATATTACTGAAATGTACTCCATGAAAAGCTGATGAGCTTGCTTCACGTGTGTATAAATAAACGCAAATTAGCTTACTGCACAGTACTATTAAGCAACATGATCAAATGAAGCTCTGTTAAATTAGTGGAAGAACTCTTGATACCATTATATCCATTTAATTCGAAGGAACAACAGTTAAGATCTACTACATCAGTGCTGTAACAGATACACCAACAAAGCCTGATAATGCACAGAGGTATGTAGCCAGATTACAACTCAAAGTTTTTACTAATACAGATACCTTTCTGACTGGTATTCTTTTGCAAGGGGAAATAAAAATAACAATTAAAAAGAAACTCAGCTGCCTGATACCTTCTAATCTTTACCAGATTCTAAAACATGCTCAAGAGAGCTTGCCATGCAGTGCATCTCAGCATACACTGGCTAAACATAGCACTCACTCTGAGATCAAAGCGGAGGAATCCTGTATTTGAAAGAAGCAGATCAGCCATTTGCCTCTTCTGACATCTTCTCTAAACTCTTTCATTATTGGTTACCCCATTCACAACACTAGCTGAAGTCAAATGTCTGGTTTTATCTTTTAAGACAAACATGGGATCTAACAGTTCGTGGCTCTCTTGTTTTTAATCAAAACAAATTTACCCTATCACTCTCTTAAACTTCTGGTTCATAATGCTGGACTGCCTACCTACAAAATTCTACTGCTGCTGGAATGGCATCTGCCTTGAACAGTTCCCCAGCACACTGTAATAGAGAAAGAATGAAGATCATACGCATCACCTACCCAACATCAGTACTTTGAAATGTTCCTTCCAGTTATAAACTCTGAGGACACACGAAGGACATCAACTTACTTAATACTTGTTAAAATCCCTTCTCAGCCTTGGCCACTACAAATTCCCATACGTGCAAGTGACAAATTATATGAGAATCAAGGCCACAGGATGGAGTATTTTATCCTAAAACAGTCAGCATAGGTGCTCCTGTTACATCTCAAAGAACTCCTTATTCTGGGCTAAAGAGCCCAATGATGTAGAAATAAGGTGACTCCTTTTAAACTCAAGGTACAGCCCAGATTCACTCTTTAACACTAGACTATCTGAGGCCTAAGTTAGATTATGACTAATGGGATGCTTACTAACAAAAATGGACTATGCCTCAAACACTAACAAAGCTCAACCTGAAGAACATTTTGTAGCCTGAGAAACAGTGCATCAAAAATAAGTCAACAGAGTGGCAAAACTCCCACCAGCATTCTCCAAATCTCTTCACTAAAATGGGGATAAGGAACACCAATATCTTATTGCTGGTAACAGACGAACTATTATCTACCTAGAATAAATTACTTCAGAAGAAGGATATAGAAATTCCTTTAAAACATCTGGCAATTTCCATCAGATACATAACTTTGAGATGCAATTCTGAAGTCATCCACGAATACTCATACTTGATTGTAGTTTAACTACTACTCTGCAAAAAACATCTGCAGTGAGGAACAGACAGCCTGGGTGAAGCAGACTAACCCTAAGTTTCATAACAAAATATATAAGAACAGGGTCCAAACAGAAAGCGTCTTTATCATAGTCAAAACTAACCAATGCAGGTCCAGAACATGTGTGAAGACAAACCTCAAAACGTGTCAAAGCAAAACTGCACTAGGAATGCTCCCAACTAAACCATACACTAAAAACACACAAAGCATACTCCTATACCCACATAGCATAGCAGCAAGGAAGACTAACCTACCTGTCCAAAATGTGCAGGGTATCCCAGCATGTGCATATACAGCAGCTTTGCCACGTTTCTGCATCTGTACGTGTTATCTTCCTCTCGGAAAGATGACCGGATAGCAGCACATTCCTTCTGAATCATCTCACGCTCTTCTGCCTGGGTTCTTGCTGTCCGGATGGTCCGGATCAGCTCCCGTAGTCTGATGGGGGCTGGCATCCTCTGGGAAAAGAAAAAAAGAGATCCATAAGCTTTCTACTGTACCTGGCAACTTCATAGTTGTCTCGCAGTTCAGCATATCCTTCTTTCTTCCCTTACAATTATATAGACGGAAGAATTAAGAAATTACAAACAGCTTCAGTAGCAAAGTTAAAAGCAAACCCAAAAGCCACAGGAATTTCTGTACCTTCCAGGAACAGAAGTTCTCACATTTGCTTTTCCAGAAACAGAAACTGCTACGCTTTGAACATAATACGATTCCCCATCTGAAACAGGTAAGAATAGTACTCAGAAAGGTACGCTTGTGCTCATTTTCCAACTCTCTCCAAAGAGGTTTGATTTCCAAATTACGACAACTTGGGACACGAATCGTCCTTTACAAAAAGCAATGTTGTTAAATAACTAGCAGGAGATTTCAAAGAGATGTGCTTCAAAAATCCCACGTATTTGTGCCATGCATCCTTCTTCCTTTTAGGGGGAGAAGTCATCAGAAAAAGCCGATGGAAGAGCAATTCAGAACCTAAGCATTCAGATGCCACGCTTACAGCATCATGCTGAAGGGGAAGTAAGAAAGCTGTCTCCGGAACAGTACCTGAACACGTGATTAAAAGACCTTTGAATACTGTTATCACATTTTTTTTTAATACAGCCTGTAAAGTCTCGAAGGTTTTGAAAATCCACTGAAAAGATCATCTTCACACAGCATCATGTCCAAATGCGTACAGAGAAATCTTTCATTAGATGGGAATCTTTAAACCTTTAACACAGACCTCCGTGTTTAACTAACAGTGCTCTGATAGTGGTAGAGCCGTGATCTTTCAACAGCAAGGTAAGGTTGTAGGATTATGACACAGAGAACATGAAAACCCTGCTAAGCACCTGGAGCTGTACACACCTATTGTATGCAATCTCCAGATATTTCAGATGGTAAAGCAAAAATCTCAAAGGAACATGAAGAAATAATTACTCTTAAAATTTGTAAAAACGGAAAAATGATTTTCAATGCTTCAACAAAATACATATCCTCAAAACAAAGACAAACCACCAGCACTCACACAGGAAGACAGCCAGAAGCCTCAGAGTCCCAGAGCTTTTCAAATTAAAGGGAGCTTAGTTCTATCCCTCTGCTACCGCATTTCCCCCTATTTACATACATAATAAAACACTTTCCCTACCCTGAGAGAGTGAAATACTTTTCCACTACCACGTCAAAAACCAATGCCCAATACTTTGCGTGGGAAACTTCAGAATGAGAAAGTAAGACTGAAAAGGAAAATATGCTTTTAAATGTCCTATGAAATTAAGATAACTACGCACGAGTTACTGCAAAGTAATCTAGAGTTCCTGTTTAGTATGTACTAGCTTCTCCATAGCTGTCATCTGGACGCACTGCTTTACTCTGTAGTAACTCAGCAAACAGACTAAGTGCATGTTGTTACTGTAGGCTGGGTAAGCTACTGGCAGCCACAGCCTGCTATACATCCCAACAACCTGCTTTTAAGAGTATTCCTTTGGAGATGAATGTAAATAAAAGTTATGGGACGAGATTTGTCACTTCAGAAGTTATTCTGAAATTTGGTAGGATGCCTCCTCTCAAAATTCTATGAAATGTTATAACATCTGTTTAGGTTTAGCCTTCTATTTGATGTGCCTTGTTGGTAGAGGTCTCTGAGGATCCTATAAAAGTTCTTAATAAAAGTCGGCCCCCCACGTCTACGGCAGTCTTCAAGTCAGATCACTCTTTTACATGAAGAACACTATCCACAAATACTTCAGTGTCCAAGACAGAAAGCAGATCAGAAACATAGTGGGCCCACCAGGTCTGACCAAAGCTCATCCCACCCAGCATCCTGCTTCCAGCGACAGAATCCTGCGGAAGACTGGAAGAACCAGGTAAGCATGCAGACATACACTTCCATTCTCTTGCAGATTTCAACAATTTGCAGTATAAGAACTTCTAAAGCAAAAAAAACTATGTCAAAGTCTAAAATAACAATAATAAATCTGTTTTTATTTTAAATCCAGGTGAACTTATAGAATCAACAATATGCTGCAAGTCACAACTTGAGCTCCATGTGCAACACATGGAAATACAGTCCATCCATTTGGACTGCAGCTAAGTACTTGTTGAAGTTGATGCGCTCAGTAATTCTATGGAGAGGATAACATCAATCACCTAGTTAGTAACACTAAGATCATGATTTTATGCACTTCCATAGTCACCCCCCCTCATCTTTCCAGTCTGAGCCCTGCAGCCCAGTCATTCTGTGACCAGTTATGTTTATTGCCCTGTCTGTATGGCTACAATTCTCCTGTGCCCTTTCAGAAGGATGTGTGGAAAGAAAGTGCTACACACAGCATTTAAGACATAGCTGTGTCATAGTACTTATTTGTTATATATATATACACACACACACACACACACAAAATCCCTCCTCTTATTTCCCGAGGGACTTGTAACAGTCCCTACGGGTACGTGGTTGCTACAAAGTGCTCTGTTTATGCAATAGTCTAACAAACCCCAAACCAGCCTGCTTAAACCAGCCTCAAAGTCCAGCTCATACTCCATACCTCCCTTCAAGTATACTTGGGAACTGCTTTTGATAAGCTATGCTTCTGTTGGAAAACAGGGAAGAAACTGAAATATAGAAATACCACTGCAGGCATCTGTAGTAATCTCTGCAGTCTATTGGCAGTAACTTATAATCATTAATAACAGTGTCTTATTAATATTAATAATCACTTCTGCATCGGTTTACTCAGTAAGAGGAGATTGATTCTACCCCTTCTATTGCTCTATTGACAGCATCTCTGGGACCTAGCATGCCAGATGATGCCATCTGTACATCTGAAAACCAGCATGTTACTTTCCTCCAGAAATCAGAAGCATTCAAAAGGAACAGTTGAGCTTATGAGACACAAGGCAGTGTGAGCTCACAGCTTTGGGAAAGCCAAGATGGAGCAGGAAAGACATGAAGCATCGTCTCCGGCACCAAGTCACTCTTATGTGCAGAACCATGAAGTTTTAAATCATCTCAAGCTTCTGTTCCTGAGAGCGGAGGCTGCAGCACCTACAAGTTAAAATCATGGGGGAGGGAGGGTTGTTTGTCTGCAAATTTTTACACAGTCTGCAAACAAACTGAAGTTTGGCACTCATCTAGTTTGATATCACAAGCCCTTTTGCTCTCACACACCGTACTTGAATAGTTTATGAATTTCTGAACACTACCTTGAGCCTGCAACACGTTAGATTAGGTAGCACTGCTTTCCCAAGCACACACGCATCACATTCTGTAGGCATTTCTATAGAGGGTTTCATTTGTCACAGTAAATCTGGCCCCAGACAACATAAAGTAAACAGGCAGAAAGTCTAAATCACTTTAGTCAATGGAAACAGCACCAAATGAAGCTAACGTACATCTAAGAACCTTCATTTTGCATCCTTCACCAACATTAAGGCAGGACTTCCTACTTCACTGAGGAGGTAGGGAAAAAAAAAAAGCAAATACTGGATATCTAGTGAGATTTCACTGTCATCATCCATTCATTGAAACAAGTGGTAATCTACACTTAGACATATTCTTACACAACCAATAAATAAATCACACTGCAGATACTGCTCTCCTCTCAACATCACATCAGCAGTAAAATAATGAAGCAGCAGTTTTTAATTCTTTGCTGTCTGAAATAAGTCTTAACCAGATAATGGTAGAGTTACGGAGCTCCCTGCTTTTTTCATCTCAGTGTACGATACACTACATAAACATGACATGCTGGTAGTACGCACACAGTGCAACCTGAACTACTTTGGAAGAGCAGCTGTATCTCTCACATGTATCCTGCCGGATCAGAACAGCTTGCAAGGAGGACAGCAGGAAGGGAAAAAACACAGCCGTGATTTATTTTCCAACATTCAAACTTCTGTCTTCGTGCTGCAACTCCCTACCCTTAAAACAAACAAACGAATCAGTACTGATTCCATCGTTCTTTGAATACTTTCCCCAAAATAGAAGATTTTGCACAACCCCAGCAACAAAAAATAGCACATCCACCTCACACTTGTTGCAGCTCGTGCAACTTTCTCGTGCATACAATTGTTTTTCAGCCTTTCAGTGTATAATAATTTCCATAAAATGTACTATGTTTGCTTCCTCCTCCTTCCCCATAAGAAAGTTCTCTTAACTACAGTAATACAAACAAGCCATCAGATCACAGACTTACTCAGAAACAAACTCTGCAGAATGCTCTCAGTCTGCAGGCTGCTCCTGGAGTAAAGCACTCATACACTTCCAACCCCACATTCTCTACTATCTGAGAGAAACAGCTCCTGAATTCTTATAATACCAAGCAGCACTAGTCTCATGCTGACCAAGAAGTAGTTTTCACTTCCTGTCTCAGAAAAGTTAAAATGATTTAAGAGAAAATAACATAAGTTTTGACAATCCTTTAGGCTATAGCTAACCCACCTTCACTTGGAGCCATGTTACCCTCAAAACCTTTAATGGCAGCTCTTACACCACTGGCTGGATCAGGTGACACATTACATCAGCACTGACACAGATCATCCCACAGAGTAAGTAATTACAAAATTGGGAGAAAACAAGCCAACAAGGATGGTTGGGGACGTTACTGCTACTCCATACAAAAATAAAGCTGCACACACAGTGCAGATGCATTTGAATGAAGGTGGCAGAGATGCCCTTAGCAGCCATGTTCGTGTCCTGCCTGCACATCACACCCAGCACTCCAACATCAGCAGCATATGCCCCCTGGTCATCAAACACCTATAGCTTGCAGCAGTCAAGAAAGCCAATCATCCTAAACCCACATCCTCTGAGCCAACAAACCAAGCTTTCTGCAGGTATCAAGAGTTAGAATCCAAGTTTCACAATTCCTGTTCCAGACCCCAAACATTCCTTTGGTGTGTAGAGGACTATAAACTTTTGTACTCAGAAAGGTGATCCATGAGGTCACCAACAACACTTCCTGTACAGTCTCAAGTTCCTGGATGACTCCGATCCATTAACTATTAAATCCATGATGCTTTAGCTTGCAGGTAGTAAATCACATGACTGCATACAATTCGCAGTTTTTTGAAGGCTTGGTAGGAAAAATAAAAACATAGAAACAATCGGAAGAGTATGAATGGAGGCAACATAGTTGCATGGATATTCCTCCAGGATGGAAAGCATCTAAATCACACAAGATAGCAACTACCTTGTCATATATACACCTAACCAGTATGCATTTGCAGGTGTACAGCTAAGGAAAAAAAAAAACCCACAACTTCTACTAAATGAAAAAGGAAGACTGCAACAGCTCCACTTTTCTTGCTTCTTTCATGAAATACACCTGAGTATCCTCCCTCTCTTCAGTCAAATCAACACAGAACAATAGGAAGCAAACATTTTTTCCACATTCTTGCTGCCAAGCATGTGAAACTACACTCACCAACGAGAAGCAATAATACTAAGACAGGTGTGAGGCCTCATGGGCTCCGTGGATACATAGTTGGCAGTCTTTTATTAAGCTGCAACATGATAAAAGGCACAAAGAGGATGGAAGAAGACTCCAACAAGCACCAGAAGATGATTTAGTGATTCAAGTGCTTTTGATTTCCCTGATTGTACGGAGTACTGACAACGCACAGCATGACCACACCACAGCTCTGTCAAGGCAGTGAAACCTTACGGAATCAAAATTCCTCTGGGATTTGACATGCAAGCACTCAGACTTCACTAAAGGAAGGAACTGAGGCCATACATCAATCATCTGTTTAAAGACAAGGGCTAAAACAAAAAAAATACTGAAGAAACATAAAATCAAAATATGAATAGAATTAAGAATTCAGAACTATAACACATGATAAGCAACATACTATAAAATCTGCCTCAAAATCATTAATACTATGAACCATTTAAAATATGCAGAAAAATCAGTCTCAGGTAGATACAAAGCTACTGAATAGCAAACTGCTGTTAACAGTAAAATTTTACAGAACTCTACCTTTCAGAAGTGTGTTTTATTGCACAAAATGACCTACAGGGAAGACAACCTTATCGTCTAGTAACAGTAGACCTGAAGTTTATCTGGCTTAAAACCTCTTTCAAAGTACCAAGTCTTGTTTTTCAGGATTAGTTAACACTTTTGCCTCCTTTTTTTTTTTTTTTTTTTCCTTTCCCATCAACACAAATGACAATGCAAATTTTAAAAGAAATCACCTCTTTCCTCTTTTTTTTTTTTTTTTTTTTTAACAAGAAGCCCTCAAGGCCCCTTTTTTTCCCNTACAACAGTAGCACTCCATGGCCATTTCTTCACTACCCACACACTCTAGAAATGAGGGGTTAACCCCAAATACCTGAAAAGAACCTAACAGTTTCTATCACAGTAGTGGGTAGGATCAACAGATTTATTTTTCTTACACTTAATCAATTTGAAGGTTTTATTCTTTAAAGAAGCTATTCTCTTGATAATAGGCTATACAAAATAGTTTGATATTTAACTTGGATTAGCTCCCATGGCTGGGTAGTTGGTGTCTAAATTCCTCCCTCTCCAACGTGGTAATTCCTCACCAAACCAATGAGGAAGGCATTCTTCCTTCGTGCAAATCATTCTTGGTAAACTATCCAAAAGTGGAACAAAAAAAAGCCACATCAACCAGAAAAACAAAAACAACATAATAAGAACACTCAGTTTTACTATATGTTATGTTTCTAAACAGCTACCTTCTTCTATCTTGCTGTTTGAAGATTGTACTTAACAGGTCACTACCCCAAAAACATAAAACCTATTTGAAAATACAACAGTGTTCAAAGGCAGCTGTTCATCAAATAACATTATATATTTGTAAGCAGCAATAACCCTACGGAAATCTCACATCTCACAAAATACTTAAGTGCTTCTGACAACCTATATTCAACTATCAGGAATTTAAGCATAAAGACCCACACGCTTTGAACATGCAAGCTGACCTCTATCCCTCCAGAATCTCTTCAGAAATGTTAGCCTATGTCTTACTAATAACAAAACCAAAGATATATATATATATATTCAATTACTCTTTCAACATGTTAATGAACACTTAAAAATAAGCTATCAGAAAGTAACTGCTTCAGAACTCGCTGAGGACAGAACATCAGACGTGTTTTTACGTTTCTTGAGCTGCCTTGAGTTCTGGCAACAGACAAAGCCCACATAGCTCAGCTGTATGATGGAAATTGCCTCCATTTTCTACTCAAATAAGATACAAACTCAGCTACAGGTTTTCCGATAAATTGTGTGTCCAAACTTGGTTCATCCTAAAAAGCAGCCAAAGAAGCAGATCTACAGTACACAAATTAAGTTCCTCTACCCCCGTCTCATGCAATCACACTCCTTAAAACAATAAAAAAAAAAACCCACACACCATAAACCCCACACCCCAGCATTTCGGAAATTACATAATTCAAACCTGACCCAACTCCAACTGCAGTCAGTAACAGAACTCCCCTACTTGCTTCATTAGAACTGACCAAGACTTCTGAACAGAAGAAGAAAGCAGAATGGCAATTGGTAACCAGAACAGACTGAAGGCTTTGGCTGCACAACACTGCCAGGGGTCCTGAAACTACTATCAGACAACTGAAAAGAATGAAAATAGCATGTTGGCAGTAAAAAGAGAAATAAAACTCTACAAGTAGAGATACTGTCGAGGAAAAAAAAAAAAAAAAAAAAAAAAAAAAAACACTTGGAATTATTTTTGCACAAAAANAAAAAAAAAAAAGACGACAGATACTGGTATATTCTTTAGCAGAAAATAGCATGCTCCTAACCAAGAAGCACTGCCATCATCACCAAAGGCAAAGCAAACAATAGTTCAAAAAAAAAAATCAACCAACCGTACAACATTCAAAAGAGAAAGTTCTGTCCTCTAAGAAAGAGCTATTTCCCACTAGACAGGTAACTGATAAGTGAAAAATAAGTAACATCAGGATATCAGAAAGAAATTAAGGGGTACGAGATAGAGAATGATAATACAAAGCATCAGAATTACTTTGCATTATACAAAGATTAGGGCGGCCATGGGAAGGGAGGGAAGTCAAGTATGGAAAACATGCCTAAAAACAAGCGCTTAAAAATAGTCCCAGAGGATGCAATGGTCCCATGTCCAGACCCATTTGAAAAACAAGAACAGCAGCACAAGAGCACCCTAGAGGCAAGGCACCACACCTGCACTGCTTTATCACACATCTTCCCTTACACTGCGTTTTTATATGCACTGATACAAACTTTACTGTACCACCAGGTAACTGCTGCCTAGAAATGCTAGTCTTGGACTTTTATCTACAGTATCTCTGAAGCGTCAGATCAAGGCAAATGCTACCAACAGCAGTAATGCTAGTAGATATTCACTTGCACTACTCTTCTGAGTAACACCATCATATATTTATTGGCTCCAAAATTATCATCTGATAAACTAACACAACCATCATGATAGATGAGACTATTTTCCTCAAGGAATATCCCAGTCTTATCTAGAAGAAATTAGCACCACTTTTAGTCAGAAGAGTTTGCCCTCTTACTAAACAGAAAAAAAAAAAAACAAACCAAAAACCCAGCTCAATCTCTGCAATGGCCTGAAGATGAACACACTGGTGATTCAAAAATAAGAGCAAACATTTCTGTAAAGGAGGCACAGGAAGCTATACTGAATACCATCAACTTCAGAATCAATGAAGAATTATATCAGCCTGTATACTCTGAAAGGCAACTTTCCAAATCTTAACTTGAGCAGTCTGTCTGTGTTTGAGAACAGACAGTTTCAGTTCCTTTGCTGCCACTCACAGCCTTTTTTATTCCACAAATGAACTTGCTGATCCCACTAGGTTATAGTGCCGCTAATTCAAAACTTGTCTGCAAAGTGATTATCCAGATTGGGAAGATTTACCTCTCACCCTTACTCATCAGCCAGGACACTGCCAACAAAAGCACAGAAGAACTCTGCCTCTATTACAGCACCTTTTGAAAAAAAAATAATAAATTAGAAGTCAAAGGAACAAAGACAAGGAAGAGAACATCCTTCTACCAAAAAAAGAAGGAACCTGAAAGCTATCTTATCCACCAAGGCCACAAAAGCTGGATGCCCTCAGAAACAGACTTCCTTTCCTGCTGCCAACTCGCAGGAACTTCAGTATGTTCCTCTCCTCCTCCCAGTGTGGAAGGAGGGGTTCACACTGCACGCTGCCACCGGGAAACAAAGCCTCCTGCCTTCACTCAGCTCTCAGATATCCAACAAAATTTATTGCTTGGCATAAGATTTGAAGGCTATGTACGAGTATACAAAAGTTTGGTGGAAGAAAGGGAACATGCAAATAAACAGAGAAAAAATACAATTTACAGAAAGGTGGAAGAAAAGCAAATGAGCCTCCAAAAGATCCAGGGTCACGCTACTGCAGAGAATCAGAACAGAAAATCTCCAATCTGTTATTTTAAACACCAGATGAAAGGAGAACTGTATAGTGACAAGTCTATTTTCTTTGCTTAAACTAGTGAGTGCCAAGTGCCCCTCCTGGTTCTGCACGTGAAACGCGCTGCCAAAGCACTTCCACCTAATTCCGTATTTTTCCATTCAGACTTCAAGCCTTAGAAACTAAACGCACCACGAAGCGCCTAAAAGCATCGCTTCACGATACGGTAAAACAAACTGCCATTCCACCCGCGAGCTTCCAAACCAATGCCTACTACTAAAACAATCTCGATTTGCCTTACGGAGAAGGCTCCAAAAAAGACTCGGGCCGCCGCACCGCTTTTCAGCCGCCGGGGCGAGGCCGTTCCCTCCTGACGGAGCTCCCGCGGCAGTTCTCCGCTCTCCACGAAGCGCAGCGTATCGTTACAGAGCCCAGCGACGGCGGTCGAGGAGTGCAGCGGCCCTCGCCTGCCACGTCTTTTCCGCCGCTGAAACCCAAAGGCCGTAAGAAACACTCCGCTCTCTTCGCTTCCGAAAGCCCCGAGGCAGCGCGGGCCGAGAGGGGGCCCGGAGCGCCGAGCGGAGGCCGCAGGAACGGCCGTGACCGAGCGCGGGCGGCCGCAGCCAACACCACCGCCCAGAGATCCCGCGGGCCGCAGCGACCCGAGAGCAGCACGGCGGCCCTCACGGTCCCGGGCCGCGAAATCCCGAGGGCCGCGGGCAACGCCGACGGAAAGCCGCCACCGGGCGGAGAGAACGGGAACGGAGGGACCGGGGAGCGGAGCTGCGGCGCGAGGCGGGCGGGGGCGGCGGGCGGGCGCCGCAGCCGCACTCACCGGGCCGGTCCCTGGAGCGGAGGCGGCGGCAGGAGCCAGGCATTCAAAATGGCGGCGGCTCGGCCTCAGCACCGATACCGCAGGCGGAGGGATCCGCGCGTCGGAACGCTCCTCTCGGCCTCCCGGCCTCCGCCGGTCCCGGAACGCGGCCGGACGGTCCTCGGCTACGGCGGCGCCGGGAGGGCGCGACACGAACGGCGGCGGGGCGGGGCGGGGCGGAGCGGGGCCCCTCGCGCTATTTGTCCCGGCGGAAGCACACGCGGCGTCAGCTCTCGAGAAGTGACGCGAACGCACCGTGGCGGTGGGTGATGACGTCACGCGCGGGCCGGCCCCGCGGAGCGCTGCCCCGTGGTGCGCCCGTGCGGGCGGAGTGCTCGCGCTCTGCGTTCCGCAGCGCTCAGGTGGCGCTTCCGGGCCGGGCCCGGGCTTAACGCGGGCGCTTCCGCGGCCGAGGCGCTGTGCCGCAGAACACAGCGCGCGGGAGGCGCGAGCGTTTCGTGCGGGCGGACACCTCTGAGAAGACGGCACGCGGCGACACCCGCGTACGCTTTCCTTACGTTCAAAGCGCGGTCCGCCATTCCCGACGTAGCGCGAGCAGAGGCGCTCTGCCGCCCGTTCCGCCGACTGGAGCGGCCGTGCCACAGCCGAACGTTCCGGGTTTTTTATTTTTTTTTATTTTTTTTATTTTTTTACCGTTTCTGGGAAAGGGGCGAGAATGATCCCGAGTGCGCGCGCTGCGGGAGTCGCGCTGTGCGCTGCGGAGCGGGAGGGGCTGAGCACACGGCAACGACAGAGGGATCTCGAGGGGACCCCTCGCTCCGGCCCCGCTCGTTTCCGCGCGACCTCGGACCCCTTATCACCATAAAAATCAGTGAATGTCGCGAAACAACGCGCAGGACCTGAGGTAGCGCCGGGAAGGAACGCAGCGGCGCGGGGAA
>VXAB01011661.1:163242-210849 GCA_013399175.1 Odontophorus gujanensis
GCGCGCCGCGCGGGGGACCCGCGCTCCGCCCCGCCCGCGCGAGGGTCCGACGCGCGCCGCGCTCCCGGGACGGCGCTTCTGCCACGAACGGGCGCCTCACCCCGCCGCGCCTCCGCGCCCCGCCCAGCCCGGCAGGTGGGCTTCGCTCGGCACCGCCCCCCGGAGGAGGCTCCGTTCGTCGGGCCGTTCGGAGCCGGGCCCACNGTGAGGCTCGTGCCGTGCCGTGCCGTGCCGTGCCGTGGGCTCTGTCCCCGCTCGGCCGCGGGATCGGGGCTCACGGCTCCCTCTGTTCCTGGTGCAGGTGAGGAGGCGGCCGGCGGCGGGGGTCTGGGAACCGGCGTGCGGCAGCTCCTTCGGGTGTCCCCATGAACGAGCGTCGCGGCCGGGGCTGCCGGGACACCGCGGGGCACCATGAGAGCGGGCCACGAGCGGAGCCAGGAGTGCCTCCCGCCAAAGAAGCGGGACCTTCCCGCCGCCAACGCCGGCACGGAGGCGGGACGGGCGGGGGGTGCCCAGGCTTCGACCGAGGGCCCCGAGTGGGCCCGGACAGTTGGGTCGAGTGCTGTGGCCCTACGCTATGGCCCTGGGGAGGCGGCGGAGGCGGTAGCGGGGCTGACTGTGGACCAATATGGGATGCTCTATAAAGTGGCAATGCCGTCCGCCACCTTCTCCTCCACGGCCCTGCACCCCGTGGTGAATGTGAGCCCCCTGACCCCCACCTTCAATGTGACCTCGCCAATAATCCAGCACCCGGGGATGCCCTACCCTCCCATCCATTATGCGCAGATCCCTCCGACATCCTTACAGTTCATCGGCTCGCACTACACGGTGCCCTATGCTGTCCCTCCTGGCTTCCTGCCTAGTCCTCTCCTGTCACCTTCTAGCAACCTCACCGCCTCTCATGTCCCCCACTTTGTGCCATATGCCTCTCTCTTCACGGAAGAAGCTGCTCCTTCCCCCCAGACTACCTCTCCTACCCACAGCTTCAACAAATCTGCTTCTGCAGTCTCTACTGGCCAGATGCAGCACCATGCTGGGACCCAGCCACTAGATACCACACCAGGTAGAATTCCTGTTTATTATCAGATGTCTCGCCTCCCACCTGGGTATTCAGGATATGAGACACCTACAGCAGGTGGAAACCCAGCTTCTTCTCAGCGAGACAGTCAGCTGAGTTCAGAGGTAGCTGCTGCCAATGGTGAACAGAGACATCTGGAGCACAGTGTGGTGAGGAGGACCAGCGAGGCTGAGGACTCTGCCAGCAGTAAAGCTGAAGACTGCCTGCCAGGGTCTGCAGTGAGATGTGTTGTTGATGGACAGTTTCTTTCAGGTTACCAGACATTCAGAACAGAGGTTTCTGTGCCAGCACATAGAAGCACGCCAGACGCTGATCTGGAGGTTCAGAGGGTGGTGGGAGTGTTGGCCTCTCAGGATTATCATGTTCTGGCAGCCCAGAGGAAAGATGATCCGAGCCCTTTAAACCTTTGCCATAATATCCCTGATCAGCAGGGGGAGTCGAAGGACATTTTGAGGAACGCAGTGGAAAGGGGTGCTGCTGAGAAGAGCCAGTCCAGGAGTCCGTGCATTGCATCCCCTGAAGAGGCAGTTAGACAAAGACAATTAACCAAAGGAACGGTGATGGCTAACGGCAAGCCAGTCCTGGTTCCAGCTGGCTCTGAGCCCATCAGGTCTTCCATTTCAGAAGCCCTGGTGAGGCAGAGCCCGGGTATGCAGGCTCAAGGAGGCATGCTTGAAAAGGACCTGGCCCAGCTGCAGCCACCCAGCTCCTCTCGCTTGCCCTCTCACTTCATGAAAGGAGCCATCATCCAGCTAGCTACAGGAGAGCTGAAGCGGGTGGAGGACTTGCAGACTCAAGACTTTGTTCGCAGTGCAGAGGTGAGCGGAGGTCTGAAGATCGACTCAAGCACTGTGGTGGATATTCAGGACAGCCAGTGGCCTGGGCTTGTCACATTGCATTTTGTGGTTGGGGAGCAACAAAGTAAAGTAAGCATTGATGTGCCCCCAGAGCATCCCTTCTTTGTGTATGGCCAGGGCTGGTCCTCCTGTAGCCCGGGGCGGACTGCTCAGCTCTTTGCTTTGACCTGTCACAGGCTGCAGGTGGGTGATGTCTGCATATCAATCAGTTTACAGAGCATGAATGGCAACTCTGCTTCTCAGGCTAACTACCCTTTCACAGATCAGTTGATATCTACTAGGGAGAGATCTGAAATAACTGCTCAGGGGTCCAGAGAACCATCTGACAGAGCTGCTGAAAGGAAGACCCAGACAGAAAGGGAAAATGCAGCTCAGAGCTCTCACGAAGAACCTTCTCAGCCTGAGACTGGCAGTCAGCAGAGCTGGACAGCCCCAGGCTTCCAAAGATACGGCGTGCAGGCAGAGGAGCCACGTCACTCTCTGCTTCGTCCTTCTTTCATACCCCAGGAGGTCAAGCTGTCTATTGAAGGGCGTTCTAATGCAGGGAAATGATCCCTTTATGGTCGTGAGCTAGGGCATCCCCTGTGGGTGAGCCTTATCTGCATCGGGTGGAGAAATTGCACAGACTATGTGACAGGTTCACCAGCAAGACTGCTTTCTGCCCCACATAACTGGATTTATTCCAGTTCAGTGGCTGACCAGTTCCTCTTGGGGAATACGGGGGGCTCCAGTGCCTCAGGGAGCGGCAACAGGCTAGCTAGGGTAGAGAACAGGGATGTGCTCACGAGCTTGCCGTGAGGACATCTGGAGGCTGGGCTTTCTTGCATCTCTCTGAATACCTGATTCTCTGCAGGGCAGGGTCTAAGCATTCAGGGAAGGTGGAGAGATGGGAAAGGCAGACATGGCTTAAGGTAGCAGATAAAATTGCTGAAGATTTTATTCCTCCTTTCTCATGATGGGGAGAGATGGGTCTCCTTTGGAGTTCAGGGGGCTCTACTCCCAGTATCCCCTTTCTTCACACATGCACTTTAAAAGGACCGTTCACCAATGGAGCTCTTGAGGGCAGGACGCAGATGCTTCTCTGATGGTTCTATTTAATGTTTCTTCCACCGAATCCAACGGCTCTTTTTGCAAAGAATGTACAGAGATTTCCACGAATCACAGAAATTCAAGAGGAAGGACCAAAAGGATGGGTTTGGGTGCAGGTGGATAGAGAACTTGAGCACTTGAGATGGGACACAGGATGGGAGATGTCAGTTTCCTGTTATGAAATATTTTTGTTGTCACCAAAATTATTTAAATGTTTGTCACCAAATCTAATCTTCCTTCCTGTGTTAATAACCTTAAAAACAAAAAACCTCTTGGGCGTAAGGCTTTTATGCTTAGTCTACAGGTGAATGGGGTTAGGTTTTTTTATGTTGTTTTGTTCTTGTTTTTGGAAAGCTAGAGTAAAACGTATTTAGAATTCTCTAGTAAAAATAAAAATGCATCCTTCTACTGTAAGAAGACCAAGACTATTGTGTAATTAAATCAGAAGCAAACCTTACAGATGGCTAGTTCTTCCCTGCAGGCAGTTTTCTGAATAAACTGTAGACAACAGACAAGTGTTTTTGCATGTGTAGGCAAGGTACAGATCTTCTGCTAGGGACTCTAAAAATACCACAGCATCATAAGGCATTTTGGGGTGTTATTCTATTGGTTGTTCCGATGCTTCATTTTTGAGTTCCTCTGTGTAACTGAGAACAGTTTTTTACACAGATTTAACATAAGTGTTTATTAATACCTTGTGATGGTAATAACACTCCACTCAGGTGAAGGCTCCTGTAGTTACACTAATTTAACCTCTCTGATGGTGTGATATGACACCGGCTGTAACTGCCTAGATAGAATAAGAAAGTCACTATTTTGTTCAGAATAAGAGTCTTCACAGGCTTAGCTTGGGTTTAAGTATTCCTTGTACTAATGTGCCCATCGCTGTGTTAGGTTCAGGCTTTTGAGGGTTTCTTTTCAGCGTGCAGATCCCTAGAGAGCTGCTCCTGATGTTAGAGCACCATTTTCTGCATCCCTGTTCTCATCTTGCTGAGGGTTCCTGCCCAGGCATGCTGGGTGGCAGAGCACTGCTCCTCTCACCAGGAAAGCTGTCATCCTGCTCAGCTCGCTTGGAGTGCTGGTGTCTTGGGGCTGGTCCAGGTACCATCCAGAAGGGTGTCCTCTAAACATTTGGTTTCAGTTGGTTGCATGACAAGGATGTTCTGTACAGGTGCTAGGCAAGCTAGAGAGTCTCCAGAATGGTTCTTCCACCCATCTGTTTTCTTAGTACATTGCTAGCCATTTCTATTGCCTTTGAAATGCCTGCACCAGGAAAACAATTCATTTTCAGGCCTTAGTTGAGATACGCTTCGTTCACGCCTTCAGTGTTTGTGCCTCATGGGGTTTCTCTGGAGTGCGGCTGCTGCCTGTGTCACACGTAGCTTTACCCCAATGACACATGGCTTGTGATCTCATCACCTGCATTTGGAATTGTACAAAGTCATGGTGACACTGTCACATGGAGGTTCTGCCTCCTTTGCCTGTGGGAAGGATGTTGTCTTCATGGCGCTGTTTGTCAGTGAAACGTCCTGTCTAGGCCCTGGTGCCTGGCTGTCACTTTGTGTGATTCACTGTCACTATTCCTTGAAGTCTTACACAACGGCCTTCACTAATGCTGGTTAATATCCAATGCTCAGGAAGTCCAGGGTGTCTGTGCCAAGACCATAAGGCGGAGCAGCCCGGGTTCTCTCGCCCTTCTTTGCATGGCACATGCAGAGCAATTCAGAACTGTGGCAGGCAGCTGAGGAAGGGATCTTGCATAAGTACAGCCAATGAATGTAGAAGAGATATTGCATACTCAGTGAGAGTGTTTACACAGCTGAATGGCGCAGAACCTCTTGTATGCCTGTTCAAACGTGGAAGTCTCCGTGAGTTTTGCAAGCCTGCCTTGTCTCTTGTATGTCACTGTACCTACTGCTTGTAGTCCTCCAGCACTGGACAGCAGTCTGAAAGGGCTGGTGTTCAAGGCAAGGTGCTGCGAAGCGAGAATAGCTTTGTACTTTGGGCAGCTGGAGGGCTGTGCCTGTGCTCACCCTGGTGTTTTCCTGCCACCAGCCTGACTGCACGCCTGTTGAGTATGGTTCTGAGCTCTTAGGAGGAAGATCAGGGTGCGTTAGACCTTGGAGTTTCTATCCAGATTTCTTGCAAGTCTCACTGCTGAGTGTGTTTCAGCTGCCAGCTCTTCTATTCTCTGGAAGCAACAGCTTGGGGCATGTCTCATGGATGGGTGTTAAGAATTTTGTTATGTCAGCTGCTTGCCCCAGTGGCCGTTGTCAGGATGGGAACGCTAGAGACCATTTAGCCCTTCTGAACAGTAGTTGTAATCACTGGAATCTTCCCTTACTGGATTGAGCTGCAATGCTCACCTCCTGTAGTGGGGTGGTGGTGTTCTATTCAGGCTCTCCCAAGACAGGGAGTGTGAGACAGGCCCTGCTGTGGGTAGGAAGACAATGAATGAGCTCACGGAGGAGGCTTTAGTTTCTTAGGTTTACAGGGGTAGGAAAGAGAAAGCCAGGAAGACTGTGGAATCAGCTGGTTATATGGGCCTTTCTGCAGGCAGAGACGTGACAGGCTTATTTGAGAAATAAACTGTTTTTCTGCTGCTGTTGTGAAGGGAGGGAGTGTTGTGGTCTCTCGTACTTGGAGGAGGAGATGTCCTGGCCTTGGTCTTACCCAGCCTGCACGGAGGTTGTGGGAAGAGTCTGAAGGATGCAATAACTGGTATCTGTAGCCATCTGTTCCATCTCACGAAACATTCCTTGGGTCGGCTGCCCAGCAGAGGCCAGGCCTGCTTCCAGGCCAAGTGTACATTGTTCCTCCAGGAACATGAGATTTGCTCCAGGTGACGAGCGCTCATCACTACCAGACTATGCAGAGGAAGCTCTGTCTGGAGAGGAGGAAAGCTGCAGAGGTCCCTCTGCCTCTCCTTTCCAGCAGGTGCACAAGTATAATGCACTTTTCACATTAAGTGTCCCCAGCCCTCCTGCCCCCGCCCCACACTTGAAGTCACTTTCCCCAGTAGAAAACTAGCAAACCTTATTACTGAGAAATTATTTTAGATGAGAACTACAGCAGCTTGAGTAGACCAAATGCTAGTTCCTGCCCATAGCAGTACACGTGCCTTTCCCTAGCGTCGCTTATAACTGCTCTTTGCCTTTCAGGCTGTTTTGGGCCTGAAACTTTGCAGAAGCTGCTCAGATGGCTACAAAAGCACGTTCTGTACAGAGTTGGGCCCAGGGTGTGTTCCATGTAGGGCTTAACATGCCGATGGTCAAGACTCCTCCACGATCTTCGTGTCTGTCCACAGAGGACAGGACTTGCCTGACGTCCCAGGCTGCTGCCGCCCCACCCTGTCAACGCGCCACGCGCAGTTTGGTTGCTTTCTGCTTTTGTGGCACCTTAGAGCCAGGGGAAGGTCTGTCCACACAAAGGAGAGAAAGACGTGTGGCACTGGGGGACCAGCTGGGCTGCCCTGACACAAGGAGGTCTTTGTAGATAAGTGCTGATCCCTCAACTATAATCCCAGTTATGTAATGGCTGTATTAACATGTAACCGACCGCATTGTATCTAAAGCCTTAGAACTAGTCAGGTGCTCCTCTCCAACCCTGCTCCCGCCCCTTTCCTCCTACCTGATCTTTAACAAAGCATTAATAATTCTGAGGATAATCTCTATTTTGTTGTGCTTTTTTTGTAACTGTTTTAAATAAATCAATTTGTACTGTATATTTGTACTTTTGGTGAGATCCTTTTTCCTGTTTTACCATTTTAAGTCTGTACTTGGCTACACACAGATTGTATTTTTATTGTTAATGCTCTTATGACTATTCCATTTAACTTGTTGACTCTGTAAACACAGTATATATCTATCTATATATATATCTATATATAAACCAATAGCTTTTCCTTTGGTGTTTGAGACTTTTTGCTTGTCTGTGGCATCAGCAATCACTTGGATGCGGGTCCTCTGGACTTACACAGAGTGCTCTGGGATTTATAGCTTCAGGTATAGTTTGCACAGCAAAACAACACCTCTGCTGGCCAAGCAAAACACGCATCATAGAATAATAGCAACTGCTGCAAAGAGCAAATGGTCAGCTTGGTATGAAAATGAATGGAGCTAAGAATAAAAGTGAGAGATCAGCTCCAAGAACAAAAGAGGATATGGTGAAGGTAAGATGAAGCCAAACAGATTCTTGCCAGATCTGGAGGCTTTTTCCAAAGAGAGTGAGGCCAGGCTGGCTCCTGGAAGTCAGTTCTTTGTGAAGAATGAGAAGTTCATACAACTTCTGTGTGTTGAGAAAAATGTAGGCTTCAAAAAATTAAAAGCTTTCTGTAGCAAGTGCCCACACGACTGCCTGTAAAGTCAGTTTTGTGTCAAGAAAAAATGACTGTGTACACTAAAGGCAGTTACTTAAGCACTTAAGTGTGGCCTTCAAAGAGACCCATCAAAAGTTTTTGAAAAATTAAGTTTCTGATTAGTCTGTCCAAAAGGTTTCGTTTCTTGTTTTAACTCATGTCCCACGAGAGATTCTTGTGGCCACTGTTCCCAACTTAAAACAGAGATAGCAACTCCCCACCATGCAGCTGTGCTGCAGGCCTTGGCTGGCAGCGTGCTGGAAGCAGGAGGCTCTTCAGGCCACCACATACAGATCTGTAGCACAGCACTGATGGGCTGGAGGTTGGAAAGCTGCAGCATAAAATGTTAGACACTCACTCTTAAACCACCATTCTCTTAAATGGAGAATGTATGACCTCTCTGCTGCTCCCCTCCCCAGTTCTGCATTAACGTTTTGCCTTTTACACTTTAAACATACTTAGGTTTAATTTCCATAGTTGCAAAATTTTATAATTATTTGTACTGGCAAGGGGAATGTTACCATATAGGTACAGACCATTATTACGTTTTGCACTGGCTGCTTCTGGGCTTGAAGTCACTGCTCTCCAGCAGATTTTCCCAGACTCAATTACTGTAGCTTTCTAGGCTCCTCCCCAGTTCAGGACTTCTCTACCTTCCTCTCCTGGGCTCTGTTACAGTGTGGAAACAAAAGCAGCTTTCTGTTTACTAACAGTTTCCCCAACCACTCACATGTTTTACTTGCAGTGACTGCTGAAAGTCATTTTTGGATGCAGAAGAATTTACTACAGTAATTAATTGTGCAAGTGTGACCCATGATCCTAGATGAGCAGCACTGCATTTGCTGTATTAAAACTCAGCTAACTTTGAAATCCCAGAATGGCTGAGGTTGGAAGGGACCTCTGGGTCCATCTGATCCAACCTCTGCTCAAGCAGGGACGCCCAGAGCAGCCAGCCTGGCCAGGACCACACCCAGGCAGTTTTTGAACACCTCCAAGGATGGAGTCTCCACAGCCTCTGAGCAATCCATGCCAGTGCTCTGGCACTGATACAGTACAGAAGTGCCCTCTGATGTTCAGACAGAGCCTCTTCTGCTTCAGATTGTGCCCACTGCCTCTTTTCCTGTCACTGGGCAAAACTGACAAGAGCCTGGCTCTGACCTCGCTGTGTCCTCCCTTCAGGTATTTATATACATTGACACAATTCCCTTCTTATCTTTAGGTTAAAAGTCCCAGCTTGCGCAGCCTTTCTTCACATAAGTTCCAGTCCCTTAACCGTCTTTATGGCCCTTCACTGGACTTGCTCTAGTACATCCCTATCTCTTACTTGCAAACCTGAAGGGATGTTTAAATGAAAACTACCTTTTTTGTAAACTAGTGAACTGTTCCCTGCTCACTTATCTTTGTCAGCCCTTCCATATGAGATTTCTTAGAATGGGAACTCAGTTTCCTGTTTGCTTTTCCATGTGTGTTACTACAAGGAAGCACATAACAACAGTGTTAACATAAAAGGGTGTGCACAGCCATTTTCAGGGAGATTAACGTTCTTTTTTTCCTTCCTTTTTATGGACATAGAAAAGTAATAATCCTGGAAGAGTGGTGGACCATCTAAGTCCTTATCTCCATAACTTACGCTGCAGTAAACAAGTTTCTGTTCAGTGAGGCAGACTTCTCACCTACAGCAGAACTGCAGCAGCCCCAACCCACTTAATGGTGTGAGTCCAAAAATAGGACAAAGCACAAAACGTAGAGAAAGGGGGCTAAATAAACATGAAACATTAATTTATTTTTCCCATTGTCCAGAGGCTGTGGCTGGCCCCCAGACCGTAGCCCCAGAACCTGCTTCCATCAGGGCTACTTTGGCAGGCATCTCTCAGCTCCATTCTCCTGTTTCAGGAGGCAGCCAGAATTACCTATGCAGGAGTGTCACCCAGGAAGCCATAGCAGCCCCCTGAGCACAGAATCCTGTTGGTTTGCCTGTGACAGATGCAACAGAGATGGCAGTCTTTGGCTGCAGCTCAATGCAGCGTACTGTTGCTCTGCTCCTCAAAGGTCATTTTGCCCAGGAGTTGGCTCTCCAGCTCCACATTGCCCACTGGCAGCTGGAAGAAGTTCATTTCAGCTGCCAAAGCTGCCATTGCAGAGGGGTCCTGGCCAAACTGTGCCCGCAGCATCATGTCCATTTTCTCCAGGCGCCGCTTCAACCTCTTGGCCTCACGCTCCCGGATGAGCCGGGCTTGTCGCTTCTCCGGCGTCTCGTTGGCGCGTTTCAGTCGCATTGCTTCTCGGTCCCGCTGCAGCCGTCGTGCCCGCTGCTCGTCTGTCTCCTGCATGCGCTGCAGGCGCTTTGCCTCTCGATCCCGCATTCGTCTCACCTCCCGCTCCTCGGGGGTCTCATTGTCCCGCCGGCTCTTCTTGGCGGTGCGCTCCCGCTCCAAACGCTGCAGACGCACTTCCAGGGGCTCATTCTGCCGACGAAGTGCCCACTTTCGCATGCCAGGTGTCTGTGCCTCCAACAGCTTACGATAAGCAGCGCAGTTGTTGCACACTAGGAGGATGCCTGCAGGATACACAGGGCTGTGAAAGGTAATGTCCTTCCCTCTGACACTGGAGGGGCCCTCGCTCTGTGCCACAGGCAGGTGATCTGCACTGAGCACCTCCGTCAGCTTCTCACTGGAAAGCAGAAAGGGCAGTGTCAGAGCCTTGGTACTGACAGAAAAGCCCTCATCTCAGACTGACAGGGAGGCTCCTACCAGAGCCCACAACAGTGGCCTGAGCCCCAGAATGCATCTGAATATCTAAAAATCAAGCAACATCATATACAGGGGTAGGAATGGGATTTGCCCAGAGCAGTATTTGGGTTAGAAGAGTGCAAAGGCAGGAATTAACCAGCAAGCTGCTCCTCCCTTTCATTTCTGTATTTCTTCTTTCAGCTCTACTTGCCTAGATAGTGTGTTCCACTGGCCTGGGCACAAATGAGGAACATTTTGGTTTCTGTATGTAGTCCTTCTGTGGAAAAGAGAAGTCGTTTGGACAGTACAGACCCAGTGTGGTGGATTGCTGGGCAAGGGAAGTAATGACTGTTCTCTCTTGTGACCAGTGACCCCAGTGCCCTCTGAACAGTCCTACACTTCATACAGCTAAGAAACACCCTTCAAGCAGCAACGATCACAGAGGTTTTAGCGGGTGATGTGGAGCTGCAGGGATTAAGGGATCAAAGGAATCTCAGTCAGTGAGGGTGCTCACAAATGGCGGTTAGTAGGGCAGAGATGATTCCTCCGTCATTTAAGGCAATGCACCTAAATCTTTCCTGTGGGTACCCTCTCTCACTCACCAGCCAGGGTGACCCTGACCTGTTGAATGTGGCGTGGCTGGTGAAGCGTGCTCCACACACTGCACAGTTTGACAGCTGGTCCTCTGAGTGGATCAGGAGGTGTCGCCCGAGGGAACCTGGTGAGCTGAGGGCTCTTCCACATACAGGACACATATAGCTCTTGGCACTCACCACAGCTGCAGTGTGCTGCAAAACAACCACAGAGTCCTTAGTTACAAATTGCCCAGCTTCCTGCCTAGTCTGAGGTGTGGTCAATGAATACAGCAAACTACCTAGTTCAACCTCCTGAAGCCCGATCACTTAACCAGAACATTCTCCAGCCAATCCTAAACTAGCTCACGGGATGTCACAGGTCGAACAGCAAGGAGGAGACCTTTCTACAGCTCCACTGCAGTGTGAGAGAAACAAATAAAGCCGAAAGAGATCATAAGATCTGACCCTTGTTTTCAGAAATGTATCTGAAAAGCTGCTGTTACTAGACAAAGCATGACTACACTAACAGTAGGCAGCCTACTGGTGAGGAAAAGTTCAGTGATGGTAGCTAGAAACAATCAGCTGGTACAGCTAAGTTGCCAATTCTTTCTTTTACAGAAATGAACACACTGTGAAGCGTACTAACAACAAAACCTGAGTTCCCAGCACAGACTTATTGCAACACTGGAATCATTTCAGAGGAAGAACAGTTGTTTCCATGGGTTAGGAACTGTGACAAAGGGAGAGAAAGGTGTGAGAGACCTGTGAGAGAAAGCTGAGCCATCAGCTTACTGCACTGAATGGTGTAAGAATTGCTTCCATGTTTAATCGGAAGGAACTGCCTGGTCTCAGCTTGCAATTGCTTGCATAGACAGCCTTGGGGTGGAGCTGTGTTCTCCAGATCTGCAGACTGCTGCTTTGCTGATTTTTTCTCCAGGACTCTCTCTGGACTATATGCTGTAATATTCAATTACGTCCTTGATTGATGCTCAGTTCTGTGACTGCACCGATCACACAGAACAAAGTCACACCTTGACCTCTACCCAGTATTGTTTCTGACTTCGGGACAGCTGAGGTGCTTAAGGCCACAGACATTACATTACTTGGAACCACCCCCTACCTGGTATACGTGAGCGATGAGCTGCTCTCTGCTCTCATACTCCAGCTGGCAGAGGGGACACTTTGACAGTCCCAGCATGGACTCAGCATTCAAGCTCTCAGGAACCTACGGGAAAGAAAAGCCATTTTGGTGTAAGGCACACTGGTCTCCACACAGCCACCCACCCCCTCTTAGCATCCAGTGAACGCTGCACAAAGGCCCAGCCCAGCTCAACTGGGCAAGCAGTGCCCAGTTCTGCAGGGGCTGGTTTGCAGTTCTCACAGTCTAAAAACTTCACTTATGCAGCCTCTGAGCAAAGCTCTTGCTGTCTCAGGGGGAAGAAGCAGAAGTCTCATGACCTCCACTCTCACCCATGATCTTGCCAGCACAGTAGCTATAGTAGGCAAGGCCTGCTCTGTAGCAGTAGGGAAAGGTGCAAGAACTGAAAGAGGCGGACAGACTTCACAGTCATTTTGTCCAGGCAGGAGAATAGCAGTTTGTCCCTGCTATCTCCTGTTCCTGGCAGCCTAAGAACACCTCAAAACAATCTCCGTTAAGCAGGAGATACTGTTTGGAGGAAGTGATTATGGGAACCAGGTTATGAAATCAAGGGTAGAGAGAGATGTTTAGATAGTACCCAACCCTTCTCCCTTGGCCACTGAGGTGGACTGCAGTGCCAGTACACACTTGCCTCATTTTCTCTCATCAGTGGGGTTCCAGATGCAGGTTGTTCTGCATTCTCCAGTTCTTTCTTCACCTTTAGCATTGAGCCGTCCTCCTCTGAAGTATGGGAAGAAACTTCATCATGGGTAGTTTCCTCATCATCACTGCCACCTGGAACACACAGAGCAGTTACTCCAAGTGTCAGGACCCTGATGGCACTGATGTACCTTAACTGCCCTGACCAGCCTCACCTGGGGCCTCCACTCACACTCACTGACCAGGGGCCCCATTCAAACTCAGGAGGCGCTTCAATCCCCAAGGAACTGTGGGAAGTCCCTGGATCTGCCCTGTTACCTGGCCTTGCTTGATGGTCATTAGACTGTCAACAAAGCCTGGTGCTGTCACCATTCTGCTCTGATGCTGTGGGACAGCACCCTAGCGGTGAGGTTACTGTTCAGACTGTGTTGTAGCCATTGGCTCTGGGCTTGGTTTCCCTTAGTGAGCAGTTCTGCTCTTACTGTTGGCTGATACAGAGCCAACAGCACAAGAATCAAGGGCTAACCCAGAGGAAAAGATGGGTAAGATGGTCCTCAGAGAATTCCCATCTACTGTGCAGTGCATAAGTCTCACCCCATTGGAATCACTCCAGTCCACTACCTTGCAATTACTGGAAGGGGCAGAACTCACTGCTGCTGAAATCGTGGTCTTGCAGTGGATGAATAGCTGGCCTTTGGTCCCCAAGAGCTCCAGGAAAGCTGTTTTTCATCATGGCTTGTCGGGCTTGCTCCTCCAGCCCTGCAAAAACTTGCTCCCCTGGCAGCCACAAGGACAAAAAGTCAGATTGGCTCTGTTCCATTATTTCACCACAAAAGCTTGCCAGAAATGCAACAGGTGTGGGGTTGCTCACCTGCAACATGCAGACCCTCTGAAGTCACCTCTCTGAAAGCATTTAAATAATGTCTGTGCTTCCCTGCCCAGTAACTCCAGCCTCCTGTACCCGCTGACACATGTCCAGTACCAACATGCTGCTTAGTGGATGCATCTGGCATCAGCCTACTCTCTACACACGCTTTACACACCACTCCGGTCGTGTGTAAGAAATCTCCAAGGCTCCACATCTGTCACGTGTGCCAATGTGACTCCCACTTCTACCAGACAACCTATCTGCCAACAGAGATTGCACAGCTGCAGGTAGGCGAAAGCCATGTGGGGGTGATGACAGTATCCCAGATCAGGTGTGGTGCTGTATGGCTCTTCTAAATCACTTAGTCCTATTCCCTGCTATTACAAGCAGCACGATGGTACTGTGGCAGGACACTCATACTAACTATATCAGGGTCATGTGATCACACAATGCTCTGGGAAAGCACAGACATTAGTGCTTGTACGATTCCCAAATCAGGTTAAACTAAATTCTAAATACAGTCTACATTTCTTTGTAATCTCTTGCAGTGTAACTACATGGCAAACTAAGCCTGTATGCTTGCCGTAATAACTCCTAAGCCAAACTCTAACTTTTCTCATCTGACAATATCTGTGTATAATAGCTGCCACGTTTCTTTGTCATTTACACCAAAACACTCTCAAACTTATCTCGATCACGATGTAACATTTTTTTGCGAATTTAGTTATTAGAAAGTTCCTTCACAAGTAGCAAGTAATTAGCCAAATAAAATACTAACTATCCCATGTTATTTCTAGGTATTTGCAGAAAGCAAACTGGTGTGGGGCTTTGTTAGCTGAATGCACTGCACTACGTCCGCTGGCCTGCACTGGTGGCCTGGCTGTCACTACACAGTGCCTACTCCTCTGCAAGGTAAGCAAGCACTCTTTCACATTTCATCCTCATTCCTCTTTGCACTATGCACTGGTTTCTTTCTCTCATTCATCCTGCTGACAAACTGTGTTCACTAGGCATGTTTGATGATTTATAGATAACCCATTTATTGCTATTATTTTTTTTTAATTTACACTCCTCCTTGCAGGACAGGCTCATGTAAGGGAGTGAACCCGGAATGCGGAGATGCACGCTCAGAATAGCTTACATTCTGCTTTGTTGGAAGACACCAATTATTTGTATTTCAACTCAACAAGAGAACAACCAACAGAAAACATACTGAAAGAAGGCAATTATCTGAGTTTCTCTCAAAGAAAACCTCCTACAGCAACCTCTGCTAAGCTTCGAGGTCCAGGGAATCAACCACCAATTTTCACATTAACACAAACAAATGACTGTGTTCTACAGGCAGTTATGATTTGCTTTTAGCAGTGATGCACTATGAGCACTTGGGGCAAGATGCCAGTTCCCAAACAGCTACACCTTTTGGATCAACTTATTTCTACGTTCACAGGAACTACTCTAAGCATAAATGCAGAAGTACTATTTAAGATGCAGTGCAAAGGACAGAGTACAGCTTCCAAAATGATACTGCCCCTTCTAGTGCAGGGCCACAGATGGCGTCAGTACAGGAACTGTACTCATGACCCACTGAGAGAGCACCAGTCCTGTTACAGGGACAGGTGCATTTCACCTGCTGAACTGCTTCAGCCAACTTTGCCCCATGTTTATACACATTCTGCCTTTCTGGTGCTTACCTCAAAATTTCCAACACTGCTTTAAAAAGCAGTAATTTATGGAAGATTTCAAAGCCCTTCAGAAGTTTCTGAAGTTGTCCAGAAAGGTTGTGGATGCCCTATCCCTAGAGGTGTTCAAGGCCAGGCTGGATGGGGCCCTGGGCAAACTGACCTAGCACTTGACCTGGCAGCTGGCAGCCCTGGAACACCATGATCTCTTAGGACCCTTCCAGCCAAAGCCATTCCATGATTGTGTGATTCTACTTCTAACACCAATCACAACAACCAGCAGAGCAATCACGTCTGCCAGAGGCCTTTTAGTATAACACACATACAACCAAGTTAGCACTGATTCAGTGCAGCGTGGAGAACCATCCAGCAGCTTACAGACAGAAGTGCGAACTGTTTACCAAACCACTAGCTTGTATCTAAAAGACATCAGGGGACTGGGAAAAATTAACTTTTCAAAACTCTACTTTGCTTATACAGAATTTCTTATTCTACTAATAGTGCCTCTGAGAAAACTTGGAGAAGAGTGCTCAATTCATCTACTGACAGACTAAGTCCTACATCAGTGGAGCTTTGGAACTTTAATGTTCGACAGGTACAGGGTTATGTTTTTATTGTCTACACACACGTTCACATACAAACATACCCCCACCTCCACCCCATTTTGAATACATTTGCAGTTGTGTGGAAAGGGAGTAAGACAGGCAACAGCTTTAGGATCACCACTATCAGTAAGAGACATTATGCTCAATATTGAATTCACAGACTCTTCTCCAGAAGTTTCTTTATTAAATACAGAAAGGGCTGTAGGCTGACCACAACACCAAAACAAGTTGCTGTATTTGTTTTACAAGCAGCTAGAGATGTAGAACAGTGAAAGTCATACAACTGCCTCTGTTTTGCTTTCCAGTTCTCCTCTCCATAATCTTGTAAATGAGTGTGATGCCAGGACAGCAGCTGTGGAGGTAGGGGCCAGCCCTGCGGTACTGTGCCACAGGGGCAGTTATGGCTGCTAGGATCTGATGGTGTATCAGCTTGGCAGCCAGAAATGATTATTTTCCTTAGCCCTTCCCTTCTTGAACTGTATGAATGCAGGATAACTCTCAGGTGTTCTGGAAAATAAACACAAACAAACAACCTCACTCCAAAATCCACAAAACAAAAATCAAAATAATCTGCATCATTCCCCTGTCTTCCTTCCTAAACAGAAAAGTCCCTCAGAGATGAGCCACTTTACTCCCTCCCTGTACGTCAATTTAAGGTCCCTGTTCATGTAGGTCTTCTCTGTGCTCCTTTCCTGGACCTGAAATTTGCAAGTCTTTCCACCACTGTGGATCTAATCCACCTGCCCCATCGCTATTCTGGGTTGTCCATACTGCTGTAGCGGTTACTGAAATGAAAAACAACAATTGAAAGTGTTAACAACTGCAGCCCACAGAGCCCTTTAAGAACCAAGGATTTTGATGCAAATAAAATTTTTTGCTCAGTTTGAATGCTGAGTGCTATTTCTTGAAAGCTACTTCCTTTTCAACTCAGAAATATTACAGGCAGGATTCAAGAAACGCCAAAGGGCACAGAGAAAGAGAGAAAAAGAGAGAGAGAATACATACATACCAGTGGGAGAAGGAGGGAAGCAGAGGACTAAGGGGATATTGGGACAATGCAGAATAGACCTAGGAAATGGTTATTCATTTGATTAACAAATACTGTTCTCAAGAGCTCTAAAATAAGCAACACTTGCAAAGGGTAGAAGCCATAGAAAGAAAAGCAGCTCATGGGGCAGCCGGGAGAGGAAACAAAAGCACACTCTAATAACTGCAGCAGAATTCTTGGCAAGCTCAAGAACAGTTGAATAACCTATAGCTGATGAGTGACACTGCAGCAAAGGACAGGTTTGAAGCAAGATCAGAAGAGTAATTGCTTAGAGAGAAGATACTTTTTATGTTTCAGAGTCTGGAAAAAAATAAAGACCAAATGAATGAAAATGCCTCCACAGGAACAATACAACTCTGTGGCATTTTTCAGTTCAGTGAGGAATGGGCAGTGCAATAAGTATATTTCAGTACTACAATTTTATTTCTTAACATATTGTCAGACAAAAGTATTTTTTATGCAGCATGTGGCAACACAAAATTCAGTCATTAAAAGCCAATTATGTGCTGCACCCTGCCAAATGGAAATGACTGCAATGAAAACTATAGGCAGACTGGCAATCACACAATGACATATTTAAGGTAACAGTATTTTTCAGCATTGTTTCTGTAGTATTACGAGTTCCCTTACACAACAAATTCTGTTTGAAGTGGTTGGACTTGTAACCACACAACTCTGCGTGCCAAAGTACTTCTGTGCTAAGTGGAGACAGCAACTGCTGTTGTGAAAGCAAGGTTAAACAAGGGCCATGCTGAGCCTGGAAAGTAACTCTGGAAAGAGGGGGCACTGTACAAGCCAGGGACAGGAGAATGCAGCTGTTGCTCGCACAAGTGAATCTGAGAAGGAAGATAACAGAGCGTGAAGCAAGGAAGTAGTAGGCATCATCCTCTCATGAATTTGTCCTGTCAGATATTCACAGTGGCATTTATGCGAATCCACAAAGCACTTCCCAAGCCCCACAGCCTGCCAAATCTGATCCCAATTGCAGACAACTGCATAAAAAGGTGCATACCTGCTGTCCCTTTTATTCCTCTCCTCCCAACAATTTCAGTCCCAAGAAGTTTCAGTAACGTGCCTGCTATGTCTCAGCCTGATTCCTCATTCTGCTGGCTCACCCAGATCTTGGAGATGATGCTTTCTCCGATTTTCCTCGTCATTCACCAGTGCACTGCATGGCATTTCTGGGCCCTCCAGATACACAGCAGGCTAGGTAGACAGAGAAGTCCCAACGATTTGGTGGTGTTCATCATAAGACATACAAGATTTCCATCCCAAGGAGGAGAAATCACCATTGCAATTTTTCATGTATCTGTCAGTCCCCCTATTTTCTTCTGATCCTACTTTGCTGCCCTTGGTGACTCCTATCAAATAGGATACCTGTAGCTAAACATTGCATGTAAGGTGGTGAACAAGTCAAACACTTCCTCTCTCTACAGCATACCAGATGCCATACCTCAGCCTCATGCCAGCTGGTAGCATGTTTGTCAGATAGTTTCTCCAAGACCCAAACCAGTGATACGATCACTTGCATTACAGATAAAAAAGCAACGATGTGAAAATACGTGACAATCAAACTCCAAAGCATGTATAGTTCATGCATATAACAGTACAAGCTTCTAAGGAAGACAACTGTTATGCAGTGGAGCGCAGAAGAGAAAAGAGCCCACCTAAACACCATGAAAACACAACGTACACCTTTGAAGTTGTTGTGTTCCTTGGTCTCTGTAGATGAGAGCCCATAACTCTACACCAGAGCTGACAGAGTAAGTACATGCTTTATGTACATCTAATCTAAACAGCAGAAGCAATAACTGGGCACTCTCAAAAGCAAATGTGTGTGGAAAGAAGATGTGTTACTGGGATTGCAGGAGAAAACAAAAGATGCATCTAGTTTATTGAATAAAGACAATTCCAAGCAGACAAATCTGTACAAAGCTGTATTCCACCAACCGCAGAACTCAGCACACAGGAAGTAGGAGAGGGAAAGCACAAGTCAGAGCAGCTGCCAAAAGTTAACCCTGAATATTTTGATACTGGCCACCAAGGAGAGCTTTGTCAGCTCTCCCATGCCTAGCTCTTGCAGGTTATGAGGCTTTCAAATCAGACAGAGGTAATTCTCATAGTACACTCACGGAGTATGCAAAGTGTTAGGTTATGTCAGGATGTATTTTCCTCTAAAGCAGAGAACAGCATGCATAGATTTCTGTTGCTGTGTCCATACAAAAAAGACAGCACAGGGAAACACACAGAGACAGGCAAGCCAGCAGCATCAGCTAAGTGAAGTAGTTGCTATGGCTGCAGCAGTCAGCTCTCTGTCCCACAGTCCTGACAGTTACCATAGCAGAACATCACCCTCATCCCAACCAGCCTTGTTTTCACATGCCTACAGAAGTGGAAATTTTTTTTTTTCATTCAAGCCCAGATTCCAAACATCTATCCAGCTACAACGCTCATATATACAAGGGCATAGCTTCAGACTCCCAACTCCCCTCTGTAACCAGGCAAACAAAAAACCGAAAACTGTGCAGATGCCCCTTTGCAGCTGAACATCCATACAGCTGTCTCCCAGCTCCACTAATACCTTACTACAGCCTGCCCACAGTGCTGGTATACAGCATCTTCAGTCCTTCCACTATCCAACAGATGTCAGGGTCCTGACAATACTGGAGAAAGACACCTGCCTTCTCAGATCAGGAATGGCCTGACAAATCACATCTGTCCACTATTTGACATAAGCATTGCCCATTCCCTCCCAGAAAAAGGCAAATGGTGTTATTTACATTACACCGAGGTACAGTAAGGTTAAGTGATATGTCCAAGCCAGTATCCTGAGCCTGTCATAGGGCGAAGATCAGAAGCCAGGGTACCAGACTTCAGCTGCACACTCAGACTACCTGATCTAGAACTTCCTTTGCTATCCAATAACTGGCCAGAGCCTAACTTGCACTTGCGATAGTGTGAACGCCAAGCAGAGCTACAGGCCCTGTGCATACACATCTACCTTTACAGAGTTTGTTCAAGCCTATCCCTGTCCTGCCTTGCCAGGACACTGCCAGCTTCCCTGACATACAGACTTCTTATTACAAGGCCCTAAGACAAAATGTAGATAACCATTTCCCCACAAACTGTACCTTTTTCATCACTGCCCTCCTCCCCTTCTCACTCCACAACTATCTGTCTAGGACAAGGATCCCACGGTGCTGTGTGACATAATACTCACAGTGAACTTTGTTAGGAGTGGTCTGTTTCCGACGGGACATGTTTCCCTGACCTGGGAGCACAGAGTGTTCGTTCCCTCAGCAGAGGGCTCACCTGAGAAGAGAAGAGCCTGTCACACATACCACTGGGACCTGCTCAGCCACTGGTCAAACACAGCTGAGCGTCTCAGGGTCACTCTCCATCCTCCTGCTTACAAGGCTAAATCTGCATTACCACAGCCACATTCAGAGTCAGCATCCAACACGATCCACAAGCATTTTACCATGCATGGGCAGCTCCACCCATTTCAAACTAAGTTATAAACAATTCTGTACCTGGCATACAAAAAGCTCAGAATGCCCTGCTTCACGAGTGACTGGACTCAGTCCAAGTACCCTTCTCCCTCCCATTTGCTCCAACAGCACTCAAGGCGTCAGCCTTATCACTTCCACCATCAAACTGACCCAGACAGAGGCGGAGGAAACGCCAGCGTGGCAGGCAGAACACCGGGAACCATCAGCCTCATGCCAGGCACACGAGGGAACCGCTGCCCCAGTGGGAGCAGCAGGCGAGCTGGCCCGAGCAGCACAGGGACAGGGCCCGGCCCCGCAGGCACTGCGCGAGCAGCGCGGCCTCACGGGCAGAGCCGACGGGACAGCGGGCAGGCGGCACGGCGAGGCACCTGCGGGAGTGGCCCTCCAGTACGAGCAGCGAAGGACGAGGGGGACACGCCGACACTCGGTCCCCGTCCCTCACGGATGGGGAGGCACCGACCCCCCCCCTCGAACTTCACAATGGGGGAAACATCGGCCCTCAGCCTCCGACCGACGGAGGAGAGAACCGATTCCAACGGTTCCCTCAGACACGGACAAAAGGAGGCACAGAACCCATTGACCGCAGCTGTACGAACACCGGGATGCCGTCGGCCTCCCCCGACAGTCGGACACCGGTCCGCGGGCAGCCCCCGCCCCGCAGCGGGCGACCCGGGCCCACGGGCGGGGGACGCGCGGACACGCGGATTCCGCTCCCCGACAAGAGGGGCGGACGGAGGGACCCGGCCCGCGGCTGCAGGCGGACGAACGGCGGCACCCACCCACACCGCCCCGCTCCGTCTCACCCGGTGCCGCTGCCCACGCCGGGAACCGCGGACAGACAAAGGGCCGCCAGACGGACAGACGGCAAAATGGCGGCGCTGCCAGAGCGCGCGGCGCGGGCACGGCCCCGGGAGCCCCCCTCGCCGGAGCCCCGAAGCCGCGTTCCCGCCGCCCGGGTCCACTCACCTGCGTGCCATGGACGTGCGGCGGGTGCCGGCCCGGAGACCCCGCTCCGCTTCTCGGGCGGCGGCCGTCCGAGCGCGCCCGGGCCTCGCTTCCCTGTAAGGGCAGAAACCGATGTCACGGCGGTCCGAGCAGCACCGCCCGCGTTCCGAGCTCACGCACCCGCCGAGGGGCGAAGCGCTCCGCAGCGGGGGCTCTCAGCCCGCGTCCATCCGCGAACGTGAAGGCTCCAGCGAGCCCCGAGCGGCGCACGGCGGGGCACGGCCGCACCACCCCGCGACGGAGGAATCCGCCACGGCCGCCCCAACAGCAGCGCGCGACGCTCCGCCGGGCTGAAGTCGCCGGGGCTTCACTCAAGAGCTCGGCTCGGCCCCGCCCCACTCTCCCTCACGAAGGCGCCGCCGAACCCCTCGGGTAGGACTGCCTGGTGCGGCGCTGTCAGCGGGCGGGGCGGCGGAACGCGGCGTCGCCGGAACTGCCGCGCCAGGGCCGGGCAGCGGCGGACTCTCAGCGCGGTGCGCAGCGGTCATCGCGAAGAAACGAGTCCCTCCGCCGGGTAACGTAGTCCCTCAGCGCCGCCCTCTCGCCGCCGCCACCACGTCGCTTTCCGGGGGCGCCGCCGCGTCAGTGCGTCGTTGAGCTCCGTTCGGCGCCGGCTGCCGCAGCCCGGCCGTGCCCCGAGCGGGGAGCAGGGAGCTGCCGGCCCAGGGGATCCCTCCGCGCGCAGTTAAGCGGGGCGGAGCTCGCCGCCATCTTAGGTGTCTGCAACTGGCTGGGCAGCGGTGAGCGGCGCCGGGGCTGGCGGGGGCCGTGGTTGGTGGAGCGGCTCTGCCCTGAGGCCGTGCGGATTGGGGTCGGCTTGCTTCCGTAGTGCGGGCGGCGGAGGGGGATAGCAGCCGGTTCCCATCGCCCCGGGGCCGGGCTGAGCTGAGCGGGGCCTTCCGCGTTGCTCTGTGTCCCCCTCGGGCTGAACGCTGCGCGCGGGGCTGCCCCGGCGGTACTGAGCCCTGTCCGGGGACGGTTCACTTCAGCGGGACAAAACGATTCCGGAGTGGGGAATGACGGTGGAGGGAATGGCGTTCTCAGGGGCACGGAGTGGTGCGGAAACGCGCGGCGGCTTTCTCGCGGCCTTGTAATGTTACTGACGCGTCGGAGGAGTATCTTCAGGTTATAGAAGGGTAGAACTTCTCGTGGCGTTAGATGAATATGTTACGTATTTTTATGTGTTTCTGTTTGAGCTTAGTTGGCTCTGTGCGTTATTGATAATTGCGCTGATGTTTGAATAGATCAGCTCAATAATCTGCATGTACTCTTAAATAGCAGTGAATTTATTTAAACTACTCCTTATATTCTAAACACTGCCATTATCCAGAAGTCTGTTCCAGCTTCCTTGGTGCAAGTCAGGTCTCTCAGTGTTAGCCCTGGGGAAGATATATATAAATCTTTTTCACAGATGTTCCTTGGCATGGTGAAATGTTGTACTAAGTTGGCCTTTGTGTTGGTTTTTGGTGGGACTGATCAGTTGAACCGGCTCCTGAGTGCCCATGAAGTGTCACAAGTGCTGGGCAGGGGAGAGTGCGGGGGACGTAGCACTTCCTCCTGCTGCTGGTGGGACTGTCAGCATGGCTCGCAGCTTCATCTGCACAGTTCTCAGCGTAACTGTGTGCTATTCTGCTGTCTCCATGCTAATACAGTAGAGGTTGGCATGTACCCGTATTTGGTAGAACTTAGCATTTACCTTTGTTGAATTTTATTTTTTTCTGAGTAAAACAGGGACCAGCATCTTTCTGGTTACTGGTGCCAGTGATCTTTCCCTCTCTTCCCATAGAAACTGTTCAGCATGTTGGGCTCTGGGTTCAAGGCTGAGCGCCTGCGTGTCAACCTACGCCTCGTCATCAATCGCCTCAAACTGCTGGAGAAAAAGAAGAGTGAGTATTTGAGGGGGTAGGTGTGGCCCTTGATACTTTTGGGGCCCAGGAGACTTGAAGATATTTGAATAGAAGATGTTTTGTTTTGCTTTTTTTTTTTTTTTCTTTGGAGTTAGGAGAGTTTTGCTGGCCAAGTATGAAATAGCCTTTGCTCTTCCTTGCTGGACCCAGCCTTGTACTCTGCCTGGGTATGCTGATCCCCAGAGGAGTAGGCTGGCCCAAGTGTGGTTGTCCCCATTCAACTTTCTGTCAGGTGTCAGAGTATAATTGACAAGGTGAGTGGTGTCACAGCTGAGTGCCCTATGTGAAAAGGCATCTGAGTTTGCCCAGAAGGTTGTTTCCTGGGTCTTCGGTGCCTACATAGTGAAGAAATTTCTGTATGCTGTGGGTGTCTCACCACACTTAGGCTGTTGTGCCCTGATCAGATATAGATAAGATTTACTCCATGGTTCTGGTCAACTCTACAAGGAAATTGAAGGTGAGGGAGTGTTTCTAGCAGCTGGAACCCCCCTCCCCTTTCTCCTATGAGTTTGTATGGTAGGACCAAGACACAAGGACTCCACTTGACTATTACTGAGCTTGATGGGGAGAGAGAGGTTGATGATGTGTGTGTGTTGTGCTGGGGGCAGTAGCCCTTGCCAGCATAGTGACTGGCCTTGGGGATATGTGCTGTAGCTGAGTTGGCCCAGAAGGCAAGGAAGGAGATTGCAGATTATCTGGCAGCTGGAAAAGATGAGCGTGCCAGGATTCGTGTGGAGCACATCATCCGTGAAGATTACCTTGTGGAGGCCATGGAGATCCTGGAGCTGTACTGCGATCTGCTGCTAGCCCGCTTTGGCTTGATTCAGTCCATGAAGTAAGCTCTGTCCTAGGGGGTATTGTGTGGGAGAGGGTCCAGTCCCCTGGGTTGAGGGAGGGGTACTGCTGGGATCAGGCCTGGAATACAGAGGGGCACCTGTTCTAATTTCAGTGTCCTAGGGTCTCCAGAGACCTTTTCTTCCTCAACAGGGAAGACTATGGAGCATGACGTGAAGGACTGGGGACATTTGGGCTATGCAGGTGGAGGACTGCACAAATTATGTGGTGCGGATATAGGATTTCCTTCTATTATCCTTAGGGAACTGGACTCTGGACTGGCAGAAGCAGTGTCTACGCTGATTTGGGCTGCACCACGACTCCAGTCAGAAGTGGCTGAGTTGAAGATTGTGAGTAGGGTTGTTTGAGGGGTGTTATACATAGAGGGTGAGGGTAGCACTGCCAGGAGCCGTTGGAAGATTAGCATTGGGATACTGTCATTGAGGCAAAGAACATTTTTAGGGGCTCTGCAAATGGAGACTTCAGGCCAGATTTCACTTCTCCAGGGAATCCTCAGAAATGGCTAAGGCTACTCAGCTGGGTGTACTTGGTAGCAGAAGTTAGGACAGATGGAGGTGGAGAGGGCTGTGGGGACTGCAGATGAGTTGGGATGTGTGGTGGGGGGAAAGCAAGGATGTACATGTTTTCAGAGTTTCTCTCCTGCTGCAGGTTGCTGACCAGCTGTGTGCCAAATACAGCAAGGAGTATGGGAAGCTGTGCCGCACAAACCAGATTGGAACAGTTAATGACAGGGTAATGAACTGGTAGAACAGCTGCAGCCAGCTGAAGCTGGAAGAACAGATAGTCTGATGTGGATTTCTGCCCCTTGTTAATGGCACCACTGGCTGATGTCTGTGCCTGATGGTGGAGTTGGGTGGGATGGTTGTGGGGACTGGCCTGCCTTTAAGCACAGGAGCATGGTGTTGGCATCCCTGTCAGGTGGGGCCAGGCTGTCTTGCTTGTGGATGTAGAGAAACAGAGCTTGGAACCCTACCTTGTGGCTGCCAGAAGCCTCTGCTGTTGCAGTGCTCTGCTGGGTGGAAAGGATTTCTCAGGACTGTGCTGTGCACTGCACAGCAGGTGACCCTGACTGTGACTGAGTCCTGCCGTGCTGTACTACTCTTGATGAGCATCTCTGCACCCTTGTGTTTCAGCTGATGCACAAGCTGAGTGTGGAGGCACCACCGAAGATTCTAGTGGAGAGATATCTCATTGAAATTGCCAAGAACTACAATGTTCCCTATGAGCCTGACTCAGTGGTGATGGTGAGTGAGGCACATGCAAGTCTACAGTCCCCTTCTGTGTTACAGTGACTGAAATTTCCTGTTAGTGCTGTGGAGCACATGGTCAATGCACTGTAGCAGAGTTTATGGTAATTTCACTTTGATGTCTTCTAGACAGCCTTAGCTTAGGAGGATCCCTTCTACATACAGCGTATGGCAGTAGTTAATCACACTATAGTTTGGTTTCTGTTCTAAATCTCATTAATAAGGTTACTATCTGCTCTGTTCTGTTCTTTTCTTATTTCCTCCAGTGACAAAGACTGCATCTGATGCTTGGATGGGTGTGATCAGGAAAATTTCTTCTTCCCTCCTCAGGCTGAAGCTCCTGCAGGTGTTGAGGCAGATCTGATTGATGTGGGATTCACAGATGATGTGAAGAAAGGTGGCCATGGAGGGGGAGGAGGAGGTGGATTTACAGCTCCACTGGTTGGTCTTGATGGTTTAGTGCCTGTGCCTGTGCCAATGCCGATGCCCATGCCATCAACAAATCCTCCCTTCTCGTATCCACCTCCAAAAGGACCGGTAAGTGCCTATGGTTTGAGCGTGCCCTTTTACTCTGGAAAGCTTTGACTGTGTTGCCCCACACCTGCTGACTGGGAAGCGTCTGTACCTGGTAGTTTTATGTGTCAGAAGACCATCTTGTTACTGCGAGACTACATGGAATAGAAATTCTTGGCAACACAGATGAAACTTTGTGTTGCTTCTTGAGTGTGGAAAGTTCCTGCCACTGTTCTCCAGCCAGCCTACTTTGCCTTCAGAGAGCAGAGAGTCCAGAACTATCTCCTGAGACAGCCTTCTGACTGCCAGGCTTTTGGCCAGGGGTTGGAGCAGCCCTTTGAAGTCAGTAGGCTGGTAGCATGCCCAGATTAAGTCAAGGAAATCGAGTGAGTTTTGTGGCACACGAGTGCTCAGCGTGGTGATGTTTTTCATGGAAAATGTGGGCTTAGTGGTTTCAGTTGTGTGAAAGCTCAGGCAAAAGTATTTTGGGGACTTGCTCTAAGACTAGATCTTAGAGGTGTGGTTGTTTTGCAAATAAGGGTAAAACAAAGCCTTGAGTGAACCAGAGAGACCTCCTTCCTGTTTTGTGATGCTATGCTCAGGAGAAATGGCTTAGGATGCTTAACGCAGAATGTTAGGCTTTTGGCCTGGTACTTCTAATGCTGTGAGAGGTTAAGTGTTTAGTTTTGCTGGTTCTTTAGAATGGGTGATAGTCCTGTTAGTTGGTTGCAGGTGTCTGTGTCTGACTAATACTTGAGAATCTTTTCCTAGTGAACATAAACCATTCCAAGTTGAATAGTTGTCTGCATGTATCTTAGACTTATACTTTCTCTGACTCTCATAGCAGCTGTAGGTGTATTGTGTCCCATGGAGCCTCTCCCAGATGAATCAGCTGGTGTTTGACCATTTAATTTCTGTGTGTGCAGGAGAACTTCAGTGGCCTGCCAGTGGGGACCTACCAGCCTTTTACTAGCATTCATCCACCACCAATTCCAGCAAACCCACCAACATACGAATCTGTAAGTTTCTGCGGTGAATCATCACTGTAGGCAGCAGAGGGATACTCAAGTAGAGGGCACTGGTAGCTGCAGAAAATATAAGTGTTCACTAAGCGTACCGTTTTGTTGCTTTTGGGGTGGTGCTTGGTATTGATTTTGGCTGAATAGGTGAGTGCACATGATGAGAGAAACTTGTGAGAAGTTCTTTCTCATGGGGTGGTTGGTTTTTACTTGGGGAGATATACGCTTTGCTGTGCATGACTGTGGCTGCCGTTGCCTATGAGCTTTGCCTGCACAGCTCTGGCATTCTGTGCCCGCTGGATGGGAGAGCTATAGTAACAGAGAGCTTCTTTCAGATTGATGAGTCTGATGCTGACAAGGATGCTGCCTCTGGATCAGTAGCAGGTGAGTATGTCAAGAGGTGTGGGGAAACCTGGGGGTGGTTTGGAGCTGTAGTTAGCCTGGGATCCTAGTGTCCTTGTGAGTAAGCTTTCCCTGCGTGCAACAACATGTACAACTTGATGTATGGTGAGAGCAGAATTTGAGTTTGGAGAGGGCCTTGGTGGAAGTGAAGATTATCTTCTCGCACAGGGAGGATCTGGAAAACTCTAATTCTTTAGTCTGACTTTGAAGTCAAACTAGGTTTCTTGCTTAAGCTAATTTGTCAGACTAAATGCAGGAGTTTGCAGAAGAAAATGAGAGAACAACATGTTAAATAATACATTTTTATACAACATAAGCAATATTACTCTTCAGGAGCAGAAAGGAAAAAGCAGGCATTAAGAGATGGGTAAGTTTGTATTTATGCAGTGGAGCACAGTTAGTGAGAGAGTTGTTCTCTCTCTGTCCATCTACTTAAATGTTTGTGATGTGCTTCAGACACTGTAATTGGATCACACTTAATTTCACCAGTCTTTCACAGTGCACTTTTTCTCTGTAAGTTTTGAAAACATCTGTTATCTTTAGCACTTGGTCAGGTCAGAGTGGGTTTTGAAGTAAATCGCCACTTGCTATCTCCAGCAAGGATTCCTGGCAGTCCTTTGGGAAGTGTTGATGGTGTGTGATGGAGACATGCCTATGGTTGCACTGGAATTGACACATCTCAATTTGACATCTGAGTGATAGGAGCATGAGATATCTTGGTATCTCTGTGCCTTTTTAGGAGGTGTTGGAATGGAGGAAATTGTGACTTAGGATCCCCATGGTGCAGCCTAGCTGAAATAGGCATGTGGGAGATTGAGCTGCACTGCCCCATAGCTCACTTGGGGCAGCAAAGGGGAAGTCTCTAGTATATCTGTAGGATGGGGTGGCCGGCCCACGGCTGCAGCTCCTTACAGCTGTGTCAACCTTTTCCCCATTGCATCTTAAGCAAAGATGGAGCCGTGTTGTTACTGCTGCTCGTTGGTACTGCCTGTTTAGTGGAAGGATGTTGTGTGTGCCTCTCTTTTGGCCTGATTACTGTGATGGTGAGTGAGGTGAAATTGTTTTGTTTTTTTTTTCTTATTCTAAATAGGGCCTGGACCCAAGTCTGAAGCTTCTCCAAAACCAAGAGTTGGACCTCCTAATACCATTGATAATTTTGTGTTGCCTGAATTGCCTTCCGTGCCAGATACACTGCCAACAGCGTCTGCTGGTGCCAATTCTTCTGCCTCTGAAGACATTGACTTTGATGATCTTTCTCGGAGATTTGAGGAGCTAAAGAAGAAAACATAAGACTGATTGGGCTGTAACTCCAATGGAAATGGCAGGAGCTGTGACTGCTGTTTCTTTCTGAAACACTCCCTTAAATTGGTTTTCTGTATTAACCTCAAATTGAACACTTCTTTTTGAGCGCTCTTCCTGCTGTTCTTAAACCAGATGCTGCTGCTTTCCCAGTCTTTGCTGCTCCAGGAGTTGAACTGTGGAGACTGTCTTAAGAGATGAAAGCAGGGAACAGCTCCAGCCAATCTTGGTAGCTATAGAGAAAGGCCTTGCTTGATTGACATTCCTGGCTGCTTCCTTGGCAGCTCAGTGCTTTCTTCCACAGAGAAAGGTGATGAAGGCTGAAAGGGCTTTCTCTTCATGTTTCTGGTTTCAAGGGGAGTGTTTATCTATGAGCTGCCTGGCTCTGCCGTATGGTATGTATGGTCAGGGTGATACATATATCTCTCTTGGGTAAGATTTTTAACTAATTGGGGCAGAGGCAGGAATTAGCGTTGTGAGTAGACATGGTATTGCCCTTTAGGCTTTGTGGTACCCTGGCAGTGGTGCATCCCTCTGGCTCCAGCTGGACCCGGTTGCAGTTCATGCTGGAAACTACTCCTTCAGATGCACTGAACTCTCAGGGAGCCCTCTGCAGTTGTTGCTGTGCTGTTTGGAGGGTCTGCTCCCCTTTGCCGCAGGAGCAGTGCTGCACAGTTTCCTGCTCCAGCAGCACATTCAGACAGCTGCTGGAAGTGCGAGTTGGGGGGGAGAGGGTGGGGCTGCAGAACTCTGCGCTGTGTTCTGGCTCTGCCGTGGGCTGAATCTGCTCCATTCTCCTAGGGCCTTCAAAGCTGTGGAGAGCTGAATTCTGCTGGAGTCTGTCTGATTGGCAGAGCAGGGTGATGGGAGTCCTCTGGCGTGGTGCTGGCAGAGTTGTTGGTACCGTGGTGGTCGGTTTCTGTCACGCAGTGCTGTTCTGTTCAGGGAAAGGTGCTGCTGAATACGATGTACTCTCTTCTGTACAATGTATCTGTACATAACACTACTTTTCTTTGAAGTTTTTGGTTGATTTGTACCTTTAGATTAGTTCCTAATAAAGATGGGCTGTGAGCAGCTGCGGCCGCGGCCTCCGGGTTGCGTTTGTCCCGGGGCCGCGCGGGGTAAGGCCGCGGTTACTGCGGTCCGGCTCTGCTGGGCTGGTGCGCGTGGGAGGGCGGCGATGGGTGCGTGCGTGTGTGTGAAAGGGGGCGGTGCCGCTGCGTTACGACCTCCGTCCCTTGGACGAAGGTCCGCCGTTAACCCGCGCGGCCCCTGCGCGGGGCGTTCCTGCCGGGCCCGCCCTGTCCGTCTCTCTCCGGCGCCGCCGCCGTTCGCTTTCCCGCCGCCCCCTCTGTGGCGCGCTGCGTTTCTATTGGCTGGAGAGGCTGTTTGCCCGCCAACAGCGGGGCCCGGCTGCCGGAAGTGGCGCCGCCCGCAGTGGTAGTGCCGCTGCGCGTGAGCGGCCGCGTGGCGGAGGACGGGAGCGGTACGGGCACGGAGCGGTACGGGCCAGGAGCTGCCGCGCTCATGCGGCGCCGCCTGCGGTTGCTGACGGCGGCGCTCGGAGGCTGCGGGCTGCTGCTGGGCTCGGCGTTGGCGGCGGGCGACGAGCGGCTGTACGCCGCGGCGGTGATGCCTGCGCTCCGCGCCGTCCCCCCGGAGACCGCCCACGGCTTGGCCCTGCGCGCCGCCGCCCTCGGGCTTCTCCCACGCGCGCGTCCCGACGGCCCCGCGCTGGTACGGCTCCGCGGGCGGGAGGCGAAGGAGGGGGCGGACCCGGGAGCGGGCGGCCGGAGGAGACCGCTGGGGCCGGGGCAAGCGGCCGACTCCGTCAGCGAATGCGCCCGGCGGGCCTCGTGAGGCGGTCCCGCGTGGGAGGTGGAGAGGGTACCGCGGGGGCATCGCGTGCGGGGCCGCTCCTGCTTCTGTTCTCCTTAGCGGAGCTTCTCCGCAGGAAGTGCGCGTCCTTGGGCTGCGGTTCCGCAACCCGCTGGGGCTGGCGGCTGGCTTCGACAAGCACGGCGAGGCTGTGGACGGTCTGTACGGGATGGGCTTCGGCTTTGTGGAAGTGGGAACTGTCACGCCCAAGCCTCAGGAGGGCAACCCGAAGCCCAGAGTGTTTCGGCTGGTGGAGGATGAGGCGGTCATTAACAGGTGGAGTCTCACAAACTGCTGAAAGGAGCTGGTGGTGGTGTAGGGGGCAGAGGGTACGTAGGAGTTCCCGGGTGTCTCCTGAACACTGGACTGAGTGTGTTGAGCTGAGTCGTGGAGCTGATCTGCTCTCTGTTGCTCTGTTTTCCTGCTCAGACCTGGTAAGCACTAGCTCCGCCCTGAGCCTTATCTTTTTTGACACAGATATGGATTCAACAGCCATGGGCACGCTGTGGTGGAGCAGAGGCTGCGGGCACGCCAGGAGGCGCAGCTCAAGCTCACAACTGGTGAGACAAGCTTGTAAGGCTTTACTCTAGGGATTGGCAGAATGGATCTGGGAGTCTCCTAGCTAGTTGCGGGCCAAGAGAAATACACAACACAATATCTGGTCACAAAGGACCTGGCTAGGGTGAGGTGTACTGCGACAACAGGAAATCTCAGGGCTCTAACTAGACGCCTCTACTGCTGGTTTCTGTGTAATAGAGGCTTTGCTTACTGCTTGGGTTGGATGCATCTTTTGAGAACATCCAAAGCCAATAGGGTTCCAGCTGGCTGCTTTCCAAGGGCAACTTCTATGAGCGGCCTGTCTGGAGACAGTGGGGCTGGGAGGTGCTGACTGGGCCAGCTGCAGCAATGCTCCTGTGGCTACAGGATTGTCTGAGGTCCAGCTCCAGGAAACTCATTTTCATCTTGATTTTAGCTGGTACAGGGGCTTTCTTTGTCCAGTGCTCTGTCACCTTGGGTGGCAGTTGGTCCTTATGCACCAGCTCAGGCATGTCTGCATTCCAGCGGGAATGCCTCTTGGAGTCAACCTGGGCAAGAACAAGAGCTCTACAGATGCTGCTGCTGACTATGTGGCTGGAGTCCAGGCGCTGGGCCCCTTAGCTGACTACCTGGTTGTGAACGTGTCCAGCCCGAATACTCCAGGGCTGCGGGACCTGCAGGGCAAGGCTGAGCTGCGGGACCTGCTGACCAAGGTGGGTGAAGAGAGAGGCTTCATAGGGTGGTGGACAAAGCCACCAAGATGTCCTCTGATCAACTACTGAATCTGTGAGCCAGCTTTGTGTGCTGGAGTGCTGTTCTCCAAGAAGAAGCAGTTGAATAGTGAGACAATGCTTAATGTTCCACTCCTGCAAGCCACCTACTCTATGGCAACACAAGTCACAACAGTTCTGCCTGAGCCCTCAACTCATGTGTGTTGTACACCCCAGGCCCTGTGCTTTTGGTGCTGTATGGGGAGAAAAGGGCCTCGCCCTGTGCTGCCTGTGGCTGTTTGTACAGGTGGTGCCCCCCACTGAACACTGTTCCTATGTGTCCTATTGCAGGTGCTGGCAGAGAGGGACATGCTGCCTTGTGAGCGTAAGCCTGCTGTGCTGGTGAAGATTGCCCCGGATCTCACTGAACAGGACAAGCAGGACATAGCTGGTGTCGTTTGTGAGGTGAGCAGATGGGGACCCAGTGCAGAGGTGGTGAGAAGGGGAAGCTGATGAGAAGCTGTGTGTGCATCTCCTGCCCTGGCTGCCTGGAGGGACAATACCTGGGTAGCCATAAATCTGAGGGTCTGCATGTATCCCACTGGACCTCTGGGACTGTACAGGTAGTGAGGGATGGCTGCTGGCGGTCATCCAGGCTGGCCTGTCAGCCTGTTTGTTGACCTGGCTGTTCACAGCAGCTGGGTCCTCATGCTGCTGCCTCCCCCAGGTTGGTGTGGACGGACTTATTGTCAGCAACACCACCATCAGCCGCCCCAGTGGCCTCCAGAGCACACAGCACCTGGAGCCCGGGGGCCTCAGTGGGAAGCCCCTGCGGGAGCTTTCCACACAGATGGTACGGGAGATGTATGCCCTCACCCAAGGTAGGGACAGGGCAGGGCTCAGGATGCATCTTGCTCTCACCTCTGCTGTCCTGACTCTGCGATTGCCCACAGGCCGTGTGCCCATCATTGGGGTGGGTGGGGTGAGCAGTGGCCGTGATGCTTTGGAGAAGATCCGTGCTGGAGCCTCACTTGTGCAGATGTACACAGCACTCGTGTACCATGGGCCCCCTGTGGTGGAGACGGTGAAGCGGGAGCTGGAGGAGCTACTGAGGTGAGCAAGGGGCCCAGGGAGGGTTGTAGGCAGCTGATGCCTGTGCATGAACACTGGCGCTTTGGGGCTGTGCAGCAGTGCTGGGCCTGCCAGACTGACACACATTGTTCCTAATTAGGGAGCAGGGGTTCAAGAGCATCATGGAAGCAGTTGGAGCAGATCACCGATGCTGACAGATTGCAGGATCAAGGTCTAGCCAAGAGGAGCCGTGGCAAAGCAGGAATGGCTGTGATGTTTCCAGAGTGATTAGGCTGTTACTGAGCCATTGCCCTGGTTCTGGTCTTTGAGAAGGGTCAGTAAAGAGGATCTGGTTCTGCACTGGCAGGAAGCTGGGGAAGGGGGCCTCTATACTAATGCTGCTGCCCAAGGCTGTATTTTTGGATTTCCTGTGTACTGCATTCCCCATCAGAAGTCAGCAAAGGGTCAGGTTTCACTGGGGCTGAGGAAGGCCCTGGAGGAAAGCCGTCTGTGGAGTGGTTGGACAGTCCTGTGCCCACCTTCCCCACAGTACTGACCAGAACCCAAGCAATATGTTGGGTATTCTTTCTGTCCTTCAGTGCTGGAAGCTCTCCTGCTCACCCTGGCTAGTGCTGGGTCATACACTGCAGCCTCCAGGGCAGCATCTGTCCTCTCTTGCCCTCATCTGCTATCTGCACAGTGCTTTAATAAACTTGTGGGTCCCTAAAGTTAATAAACATTCCTCTTGCCTCATCTTGTGTGCTGCTCTGGTGACACCTCTTTGGCTGCCAAGACCCTAGGAACATGGTTAGCTCTCAGCTAAGGGATCCATGTGCTGTATTGTTCCTGGTCAGTGTCTGGGCTCACCATGGTGTCCCCAGTTGTGCCTGGGTCCAGGCCTCAGGAGGTGCAAGGAGCTGTTTTTTCCTGTTGTTGCTCAGATAGTTGTGGTTATGCTCTGTCATTTGTTATGGAAAGGCCCTGTTTACTCACTCCTCTGGAAGCTGCAAGCTATGTCTCTGGGACTTTCTGGCAGCAACTTCTGCTTCAGCCTGGACTGCCAGCATTCTCTTACCTGTCCGGAGTGAGGCTGAATGACTTGGACAGTGTTCCCTCTGCAGCAGCTCCCACCACTCTGCACCATAGGACTGCATGACAGTGCTGAGCTCTACCAAACATGTTCGTGGTCCTGAGGAGCAGCATTTCACAAGAGTGGGAGTGAATGCCGACCCAATGCTGTCTTGTAACCCTTTGCTCTCTTTGGTGCTGTGTACCCTGCACCACCCCCTTTATTTCTTGGATGCGCTGATTCTGATATGATGTTGTTTGCGGCTCTAACAGGCAGCTGGGCTGGCTCCAGGGCATGGCCAGAAGTTGCTTTAAGCCCAGCCAGGATGGCAGCGTCACCCAGCGCTGACGATGGGACAGCGCTGTCTATCATTAAGGACCACAGCACCTCCCTATGCACTGGTGAGGTTCGCGGATCTGAGCCGCCGTGCCCTGCTGTGCCCTGTGCTGTTTGGACTCGGGCAGAAGGCGCTCTTGGAGATGGACACGTGCTGCTCCAGAAGGACTTCCCGCGCCAGGGGCAGCTGGGTTACGTCCCAGGCTGGGGCCGCGGTTGCCGCTCCGAGACGCCGAGGAAGGAAGCGGAGAAACACGGCGGCACTACGCGCGGCCGCCGCCCTTCCGCCCCGACTCNGGGTGTCCTCCTACAGAGACTGGGAGGAGGGCCGCGACGAGGCGGGCAGTCCCGACGAGGAGGAGGACGAGGAGGAGGATCGCAGCGCCCGCAGCTCCCGCAAGGACAGGTGGGCACTCTGCGGGCTCGGGCAGCTGCCGGATCCCTGCGGGAGCACGGCTCTGAGCGTGGCCACGGCGCCATACTGTGCGTGGCGAGGAACTCCAGCCCTGGAGCAGGGCTGTGGGATCTCTNCGCTGTCTATCATTAAGGACGACAGCACCTCCCTATGCACTGGTGAGGTTCGCGGATCTGAGCCGCCGTGCCCTGCTGTGCCCTGTGCTGTTTGGACTCGGGCAGAAGGCGCTCTTGGAGATGGACACGTGCTGCTCCAGAAGGACTTCCCGCGCCAGGGGCAGCTGGGTTACGTCCCAGGCTGGGGCCGCGGTTGCCGCTCCGAGACGCCGAGGAAGGAAGCGGAGAAACACGGCGGCACTACGCGCGGCCGCCGCCCTTCCGCCCCGACTCCGCGTTCTTCCGGTCGCGGCGCCGTGACGTCATCTTGCCGCCATGCCGGAAGTCCGCCCGGAGCTGTGGGCCGCCCTGTTTAGCGGCCCTTGCACTCTATGGTTCCTGGGGCGCCTCCGGTCCCCGGCCGTTATGTCTATGGTGCGCGAGGCCTAGAGCGGCTCTTCTCGCGGAGCGCTGTGGGGCAGTTATGGCGGCGCTCGGCGGGCTGGGTTGCGGTCGCTGAGGCGGCCCTGCGTCCCGCGGGTCCCATGCGTCCCCGCCGCGGTCCGACGGCCCGTTCCTCCGCGACGTGGTAGCGCCGGGCGGCGATGGCCGAGGCGGGAGACGCGTCGCTGCACCGGCTGGCGGGGACCGGCGCCGAGGCCGGGGCGGGCGGGCTGGTCCCGCGGGCGCGCGGCGCTGCCCCCGAGCAGCACGTCTTCAAGGCGCCGGCGCCGCGGGCCTCGCTGCTGGGCCTGGACGTGTTGGCGGCTCAGAAACGGCGCGAGCGTGAGGAGGAGGCGGCGACGGGCGGAAAACGGTCCCGGGTGTCCTCCTACAGAGACTGGGAGGAGGGCCGCGACGAGGCGGGCAGTCCCGACGAGGAGGAGGACGAGGAGGAGGATCGCAGCGCCCGCAGCTCCCGCAAGGACAGGTGGGCACTCTGCGGGCTCGGGCAGCTGCCGGATCCCTGCGGGAGCACGGCTCTGAGCGTGGCCACGGCGCCATACTGTGCGTGGCGAGGAACTCCAGCCCTGGAGCAGGGCTGTGGGATCTCTGTGGAAGTCCCGGAACATCTTTCTGACTGGATTCCTTACTGCCCCAGGTTGTTAGGCCAGGAATGTTCTGAGATGCTACCAGGCTTGCAAACACCTGTCACCCTATGCACATCACTCCTGCCTCCTGATCTTTGGAAGGAGCAGTTTGCTTAGAAGTGCTTATGTCTGAAAGCCTGCATATGCTGAGCTGTCAGTGAAGTGCAAAGAGAGCATTCTCAACCACATACCTCTGCTGTACCAAAAATCAGGACTAGAGCTGCATAAGACCAGTTAAAGGCTAGTTATTCTTCACTGCTGCTGAATGTTTTTATCTTCTGCTCTACCTCTCTAGGCATTATCGTTCCGTCCACGTGGAAACACCTTCCTACACAGGTGGTGTCAGTGAGGAGTTTTGGGAACGCAGCCGGCAGCGGGAAAGAGAGCGTCGTGAACATGGCGTCTTTGCCTCCTCAAAGGAGAAGGAACGAAAGAAGGAGCACAGCAGGGATCGAGACCACGATCGTAAACGGGACCGTGGTAATTGAAACTTTAGTGACTTTCTTAGGTTTCAGCCTTTATACTCCCTGTTGCCCTTGACTAATGCTTGGTGTATTTTTCAGGGCAGATTTGGGAAGTTTGTTTGTACACAGGGCACTTGATATTGTTTTCTGTCCACAGAGGACTGGGACAGAAGTCGTCACAGCAGCAGATCAGAAAGAGACAGCTCTTTGGAGCGGAACAGCAGGAGGAGTGAACCAGAGAGCCCCAGGCACCGTCCCAAAGGTAGGAATGGGACTTGGTAGAATTCTCAGGTAAGGCCTAACGAGAAAAGCTGTCTTATATTTGGAGGTTTTTGCTGTTAGTACAAGTGCAAGTGAAAAAGCATATGTTTTGTAGGACTTGTTAGGATGCATATAAAACTCTATGCTCTTCCAGGAATATGGGACTGGGAGTGATCTGCTAGGTGTATGTGAAGATCTGGTCGATCCCTTCCCAGTGGGATCTGTTCTGAGCATGTGTGATAGGAATGTTGTCCTTTGGTAGTTTTTCTTCGGAGCTGATGTGTGTAAACTCCTTTAGAAGGGGAGCAGATGGGTACCCTCTCTGTGCTCCTTGTTAGAAGGTGTCAAGAGGCTCTAAGTTCTTAGAATCACTGTGTGAACACTATGTGTCAAACTCAGTCTTCTCTGCTAGATGCAGCAACGCCGTCTCGCTCCAGCTGGGAGGAAGATGATAGCAGTTACAGCAGTTCCTGCCGCTCACAGTGGGAATCTCCTTCACCCACACCTTCCTATCGAGACTCAGAGCGCAGCCACAGGACATCGCGGGATGTAGATCGACGAGACCGGGACAGGTATCAGTAGATGGGTGTGCAATGATGTGGTGATCTGCAAGGAAGGGAAGGGTACGTGTAAGATGAACATCTATCTTTGTGCACTGATTTCTCTCTCGTACTCTTTTCTCAGGTCTGTAAGGAGCAAATATTCAGATAAGACACCGTTGCCCACCCCGTCCTACAAATATAATGAGTGGGCTGATGACCGGAGACACCTGGGGTCCACACCACGTCTGTCCAGAGGCAGAGGTGAGGAGCCTAGAGTGGGCTGTTGAGGCTGGACAATGACAGAATCCCCTTGTAGGACAAGGACAGGTTTTGTGGGATTTCCTCCGCAAGTGACAACCTGGTGGGGCTGGTGGCCTGTGGTGACTGGCTCGCCTTCTTTAGGGCGGCGTGAGGACGGGGAGGAGGGCATTGCCTTTGAGACGGAGGAAGAGCGCCAGCAATGGGAGGACGACCAACGGGTAGGAAGGCCAGGCAGGGAGCAGGGCACTCAGTAGTCACCAGGCTCTGGGGCTGCTGCCACTTTACCCCAAGGCGCCGGCGGGGCCTGCATCTGCCACTGGTGGTAGGTGGCTTTCCCCCAGTGGCCAGATGGGGAGTGGCACCAGAGTCCAGCCTGGCTGGGCAAGCAGCACATCTCATTGCTGAATCTCTCTTCTAGCAAGCTGACCGGGACTGGTATATGATGGATGAAGGCTACGATGAGTTTCACAACCCCTTGGCCTACTCCTCTGATGAGTATGTGAAGAAGCGGGAGCAGCACTTGCACAAGCAGAAGCAGAAGCGCATCTCTGCACAGCGGCGGCAGATCAATGAGGTAGGATTTGGAGCTGGCTGCTCTGAGTGTGTAGAGGCTGCTTGTTTTGCTGCCTCTGGAGAGACCCATTTGTTGATGGGATTGGCTGTCAGATAGAAAAAGGCTGTCTTTGTCCTGGCCATACTGAATGAAAGGCTCAAAAGGAAACTACTGTTACATTCGTTTGGAAAGCGCAGTCCTGCATGAGTCAGAATTTACAGTTGGAGTGACTGCATGGGATGTGCGTTCAGGGCTTTGGGAATTTGGCAGGCTATTCTACAAAGGGGGTATAGGCTACATTATTAGGACTGTCTACTGTTCTTCCAGTGGGTTCTTAGAACTGCTTCCCTTGGTATGAGAGTAGGTTTGTCTCCAAGCTTTCTAGCATATTCAGTGTGTGGTAGGGGCTTTGTGGACAGTTTGCCTTCCATTTCCTTTGAGACAGTTCTGTGGACTGTGTACTTTATGTGGCCAGTCTCTGTTTCCCATGCTTGTTTTTAGACAGTGGTTTATTCCTAATGCTTATTTCTGTGCTGTGTAGCCTAAAACCTGCAGTGATAGTTCTCCACATTTCAGACTTACTTTTATCTTTGGGTCTCCCAGCTCTCCCCATCTGGGGAAGGAAGACCAGCAAATGCAGCACTGGATCATTTCCATGCTTAAAACTGTGTACCGTTGCTGTGATGTGTATTGCAAGTCAGTTACAGATTTACCTTCAGTAGTTAGCTGCTTTTAGCTTTCTCTTTTAAGAGCAAGTTAAGCCATCCTCTGTTGGTCATGGTCTTGTAGTACTTTACAGCTAGCTGTCTTGCTTAATTTATTGCCTTGGAATTGGTTTGGGTAATGTGTGTTTCTTGAGTTATGGGTAATGGAAGGTAATAGTTAAAGTCTTCTGATATGTCCTTTCCTGCAGGATAATGAACGTTGGGAGACAAATCGCATGCTGACCAGCGGTGTGGTTCATCGGATTGAAGTGGATGAAGATTTTGAGGAAGATAACTCAGCCAAAGTGCATCTGCTGGTGCATAACCTGGTGCCTCCTTTCCTAGATGGGAGGATAGTCTTCACAAAACAGGTAAAAGCTGCGACTAACGGTGCCAGTGATGGGGAGCCTCGCAGATGTGAGCTCTCTGTGTTGAAGCAGTGTCTCTTTTCTCTAGCCAGAGCCGGTTATCCCTGTGAAGGATGCCACTTCTGACTTGGCCATCATAGCCCGCAAAGGCAGCCAATTGGTGCGCAAGCACAGGGAGCAAAAGGAGCGTAAGAGGGTATGCTGAGATCTAACATATGTGTTGTGTAATGCCTCACAGCCTTTATTTAGACTTTGTAGAATACAGGCTTGGTAATGGTAAGGTGTTCCCCATACTTGTGTGATCTGATATATCCTGTTTGTTTCCTAGTTAGTCCGGTTCATTGCATTGTCTCACAAGTAGCTGCTGTGATTTCCTTAGGCACTGCCTGGGATCTTAATCACTGTGCGTTTGTGTAGAGGAGCTTGATCCGAAGCACACTTAGATGGGGAGAAAAGAGCAAGTGGAAAAACACAGTGTAGCTTGGGGACAGTTGGCATTCAGTGTGGTAGCAGGGTAGATCTTATCATGTCTCAGCAAAAGAGTTCTGAGTAATAGTATGCAGGAAGGTAGTGTATTTGTGGGTATTTCTCTAGTAGAGGGACTTTCTCTAAAGCTTATGTGGTAGTGATTAGGAAAGCACTGAATCTGAGCTGGTGTACTGTGAGTGGAAAGGAGGAAGTCCTGATATCAAATGTGAGAGAAAACAGAATGATGAGAGTGCCTGTAAATAACTGTCAAGAGCAGGAAGATTAGCTCTGGATCAAATTTTTGTACACTTAAGTGCAAATTCAATGGAAGGTCAGCACCTGAAACTGTTTTCTTAGAGGGTTGTTGATCATCCTGTGCTGTGATGTCTTTATCCAGATCAATGTCTAAAAAAGCTCTGCCCTTGGAGAGAAAGCTTTTGCTTGGAAGAAAGAGACTTGATATAGGAAATGGAATGTGTGTTCCCTCCTTTGGCACCAGGGGATTGAGGCAAAGGTGCTTTTCTAGCCTTAGGAGTAGGACTGAAGGAGAATGATTTTTTCAGTCCCCATTGTGGCACTTACACTGCTCTTTGCGCTTCCAGGCTCAGCATAAACACTGGGAGCTGGCGGGCACAAAACTGGGAGACATTATGGGGATCAAGAAGGAGGAGGAGAAGGACGAGATGGTGTCAGAAGATGGGAAAGTGGATTACAAGTAGGAGCTTTTGGATGACTTCTGCCTAGCTGGTGTTGTTATGCCTATGCTATAGGCAAAGGAAAGTGTGTGAGGAGATAGTTTCAAGACTTCTCGTGTTTCCTTAGAACTGAGCAGAAGTTTGCTGAACACATGAAAGAAAAAAGTGAAGCAAGGAGTGAGTTTGCCAAGAAGAAGTCAATTCTGGAGCAGAGACAATATCTGCCCATCTTTGCTGTGCAGCAGGAGCTGCTTTCCATCCTCAGGTATGACTGCTAGGAAACTGGTCATAGTGAGGCATTGACTTACATCTCAGGAACCCAGGTGGGAAATTTTCCTAGATACGTGTTCAGTTTGGAAGCTGTACCCTCAGAAAACAAAGCCTATTGTGTGGTGTGATTATTAGCAACTCTTCTGCCAAAGTAGGACAGCTTTTGGTTGGACAACCAGCACTGTGAATGCAGAACCCTGTCTTTGTGGTGTACGAATAAATATGGTTTCCCTTTCCTCAGGGACAACAGCATTGTGATTGTGGTAGGGGAGACGGGGAGTGGGAAGACAACTCAGCTGACACAGTACCTCCATGAGGATGGCTACACTGACTATGGCATGATTGGCTGCACCCAGCCCCGCAGAGTGGCAGCCATGTCAGTTGCCAAGCGGGTCAGTGAAGAGATGGGAGTGCGTCTGGGGGAGGAGGTGAGTCTGGCAGCATGTGTAGGCATGCAGGCCCTAGACAGTGCATGTGCAGGGCTGGTGAAGACTTGCTGATATCTCTGCTTTCCCAGGTGGGCTATGCCATCCGGTTTGAAGACTGCACATCAGAGAACACAATAATCAAATACATGACAGATGGGATCCTCCTTCGTGAGTCACTACGGGAGGCTGACCTGGACAACTACAGTGCTATCATCATGGATGAGGCGCATGAGCGCTCGCTCAATACTGACGTGCTCTTTGGCCTGCTTCGGGAGGTGTGTGTGAGCCTGGACTACGGAAGGACACCAACATAGGGCACAGAGCTGTTCTTAGGGCAGAATATTGATAGGGACAGTGCTTCACTCCCATATCAGAACAGAGACAATGAACAGAGACTGCCACATCTCTGACTGCTCTTGCTGCTTAAACATCCTATTCCTTGTTTCTTAAATCTCCCCCTTAGTGGGCTGCCAAAGGTTTGCTGGAATAAAGTAGCTCTAGATACGGAGATGTTTGTGCCTTTCTCAGCTGGGGACAGCCTGTCTTTTAAGTGGGCAGTGTGTGTGTGTTCCTGGCATTAGTGATTAGTGTTTCTAGAGTACAGTGGAAGCTCAGTCCTTTGCTGTTGTTTCAGTAGTAATGGAAGAAGCCTGGAGCCATGTACAAATACCACTTGCTTATTGTCTTTTTTATCTGTTTTCTAGGTTGTAGCACGACGCTCGGATCTGAAGCTTGTCGTCACCTCTGCCACCATGGATGCTGATAAATTTGCCTCTTTTTTTGGGAATGTTCCCATTTTCCACATTCCTGGGCGCACCTTTCCTGTTGATATTCTTTTCAGCAAGGTATGGTCAACATAGTAGAGAGAGTTTGTGTTGTGAAGGGGTTGTAAGGGTTGTAACTTGAGTTACATGTAACTCTGCAGTGGAGAGGAAAGACAATGGATAGCTATGTTATGATGCAGTCTTATACACAAGATGAGGCAGGTGAGATTACTGGTGTCTAATGTGAACTGTGTCTTTCAGACACCACAAGAGGATTACGTGGAGGCTGCAGTGAAACAAGCTTTGCAAGTGCATTTGTCTGGTGCTCCTGGAGACATCCTTGTCTTCATGCCTGGTCAGGAGGATATTGAGGTGAGCTGGTTGGCCATGAGCCAGCAGTGTGTCCTTGTGGCCAAGAAGTCCAGTGGTATCCTGGGGGTGCATTAAAAAAAGTGTGACCAGCAGGTCGAGGGAGGTGATCCTCCCTCTCTGACATGGTGAAGCCACAGTTAGAATACTGTGTCTGGTTCTGGGTTCCCCAGCTCATGAAAGACAGGGATATCCTAGGAGTCCAGCAGAGGGCCACAAAGATGATTAAGGGCCTCTGGGGCATCTCCTATATGAGGAAAGGCTGAGTAACCTGGGCCTGTTCAGCCTGTGGAAAAGAAGATTCAGAGGGGATCTGATAAATGTTTATAAATCTCTAAAGGGAGGTGGGAGGTAAACAGATGAGGTCAGGCTCTTCTTGGTGGTGTGTAGCAATAGTACAAGGAGTAATGATTTAAAACTTGAACATAGGAAGATCTGTACTAACACATGGAAGAATGGAACAGGTTGCCTGGAGAGGTTGTACAGCCTCCTTCTATAGAGATATTCAAGACCCATTGGGACACCGGCCTGTGCAACGCTTTGTAGGGAACCTACCTTAGCAGGGAGGTTGGACTTGATGATCTCTTGAAGTCCCTCCCAAGCCCTGCAATTCTGTGATTCTATAATTCTGGTTCTTACTTTTTTAGTCTTACATTAACACTCTTCTTTGTGTCTAGGTGACTTCAGAACAAATTGTGGAGCACCTTGAAGAGCTCGAGAAGGCACCTGCTCTTGCTGTACTGCCTATCTATTCTCAGCTGCCATCAGACTTACAGGCCAAGATCTTCCAGAAGGTACTGATGTGTACTCTGATGGGACTGGGCAGAGGTGAAACTAGCACAGGGGACTCTATTGGGCATGGGAGAGAAGTGCAGAGATGTCTTTTTTTTATGGTACTTACAGGGCAAGGGAAAGCATGTGTCCTCTTTAACTTCCCAGGAAGTCACCCATGTCCTTCTAGGTTCTGTATGGTTGCTCTGCAGTCTTCCTCAGTTTTGCAGAGGCTGTTGGCCAAGGAATTTGATGGATGTGTGGTATGCTTGCAGGCTCCAGATGGGGTGAGGAAGTGCATCGTTGCCACTAACATTGCAGAGACCTCACTGACAGTGGATGGTATCATGTTTGTTATTGACTCTGGATACTGCAAGTTGAAGGTAAGCAAAGGCTTCCTATACTGTTCATGGACCTCCAGCATTGGGTTGATTGAGTTCTATGGCAGTGACTCAGCCTTCCTCTTGCTTCAGTCTGTTCTCCTTGTGCCATGCAGGTTTTCAATCCCCGTATAGGCATGGATGCGCTGCAGATCTACCCCATCAGTCAAGCCAATGCCAATCAGAGAGCTGGCCGAGCTGGCCGAACAGGCCCAGGTCACTGCTTCAGGTGGGCTCGATACTGGTGTTCCTATTCCTACAATATTCGCAGCAGGACATCTGGCTGTGGGTTTGTTTTTTTTTTTAATTCACTGAAGAGCTGTTCATTGTCTTGAGCCTCTTGTGGGTGTGAGGACTTCGGGCAGGCCTTGAGGCTTTTAGACTTGGACCAGTATCTCTGCAGAGAAAAGAATATGCTCTCTTTTCTTCCCTTGCCAGTCTTCACTTGTGACTGTTTCCACCTTTGCTGAACCAGATGCTTTGATGCTCTCAGGTTAATAGCCAAGCCAGAGGCAGTTTTCTCAAGGCTTTCTTTGAGGCTAGTTTGCACCCAGGGAAGAACTGTTTTTGATTGGAGTGTACCTTTGTGCTGCAGCCCAGGTGCCCTTATGTGCTGGGGAGTCTGCACGGTGGCCTGAGGAAGAACTTCTTCCCTGGGATCTTGCTTGTTGGCATGGCTGAGTGCAGAGCTGCTGCTTTGTGCTGTGCCTGGCTGGGTTGGGAATGGCTGGCCCTACAGTGAGGTGGCCTGAAGGGGAGGAGCATGCTTTTGGCGTCTTTCCCCAGGCTCTACACCCAGAGCGCCTACAAGAATGAGCTGCTGACGACCACAGTGCCTGAGATCCAGCGCACCAACCTTGCCAATGTAGTGCTTCTGCTCAAATCTCTGGGTGTGCAGGACCTGCTGCAGTTCCACTTCATGGATCCACCCCCTGAGGACAACATGCTCAACTCTATGTACCAGCTGTGGATTCTGGGGGCCTTGGATAACACAGGTACTGACTACAGGGGCAGGCTGTCAGCTCACGGGACTGCTAGGACCTGCCTACCTGCTGATTCTTAAGTATTCCTACAGGTGGTCTGACCTCAACAGGACGTCTCATGGTGGAGTTTCCATTGGATCCTGCGCTCTCCAAAATGCTCATTGTTTCATGTGACATGGGTTGCAGCTCTGAGATATTGCTCATTGTTTCCATGTTGTCTGTGCCTGCCATCTTTTATCGGCCTAAGGTACTCATTTGATCCTTCAGCAGCTTTGGGCCTTCATCTGCACTCTGACTAACGTGTTCTTTGCTTATTCTTCAGGGCCGAGAGGAAGAGAGTGACCAAGTGCGGGAGAAATTTGCTGTCCCAGAGAGTGATCACTTAACTTACCTGAATGTTTACCTGCAGTGGAAGAACAACAGCTACTCTACTCTGTGGTGCAACCAGCACTTCATTCATGCCAAGGCCATGCGGAAGGTGAGGCTGTGTCAGTGCTGGGGGGGTGAAGCCTTATGTGGGAGAGGGATGTGACTGCTGTGTATCTGTGCAGGTGCGGGAGGTGCGTGCCCAGCTCAAGGACATTATGGTGCAGCAGCGGATGAGCCTAGCATCCTGTGGTACTGACTGGGATGTTGTCAGGAAGTGTATCTGTGCTGCGTATTTCCATCAAGCTGCAAAGCTGAAAGTGAGAAGGGTCTATGCTCATCTGGGTGATAAGAGACCCTCTCCACTGGGAGTGGGTGTGCTAACCACACTTCTCCTGTGCAGGGTATTGGGGAGTATGTCAACATCCGTACAGGCATGCCTTGCCACCTGCACCCCACCAGCTCCCTCTTTGGCATGGGCTACACACCAGACTACATCGTATATCATGAACTGGTCATGACCACCAAGGTAAGCTTGAGCTGGGGGCTAGCAGAAAGGGTGAGCTGTGCTCCAAGGGAGATGGGAAGCTTTGCCATGATAGTAGGGCCTCTTGGAAGGTCCCATTCTCATCCTTTCTCATTTCTAGCAATGGGGTGTATCCATGTAGTCTGCAGTGTCTTGTGTGTCTCTTTTGTGATATTTCCCCGGCTTCTGTGGGATATCTTTGTAGTCTGACCAACTCCAGCTCTGGAAGCTTTTGAAGTCAGGAATAATTGTCTGGAAAGAAGAATTGCTATCAAGAAGTGGAGGAGGGAGGGAGCTGCCGTGGCTCTGTCAGTGATGCCCAGGCCCTGGCTGTCATCCTGCTAACTGGATCTTTCCTTCTGTCCCTGCAGGAATACATGCAGTGTGTCACTGCTGTGGATGGAGAGTGGCTGGCAGAGTTAGGCCCCATGTTCTACAGTATCAAACATGCTGGCAAGTCACGTCAAGTAAGTTTTTCTTTCTAGGACCATGGCAGACAGAAACAGCAAACTACTACACTGAAAAGAGAGTGTGTGGCTGGGTGGGGCTCCTGCTGCATGCAGCCCCACTGCACACCTGTTTTGGTGTGGGAAGTCCAAGCTAGTTTTTTGTTGGCTTTTTTTTTTTTTTTACATAGAGTGATCAGGGTTGTGTGCTTGCAGAAAGTCTGCTGCTGCCCGGGCCTGTACCTGTCCCTGATTTGCTGCTGTTTTACTGCAGGAGAACCGCCGACGTGCCAAGGAGGAAGCATCTGCCATGGAGGAAGAGATGGCTCTGGCCGAGGAGCAGCTGCGTGCCCGCCGGGAGGAGCAGGAGCGCCGTAACCCATTAGGCAGTGCGAGGTGAGTGCTGACACTGTGTGAGTTTCCTGCTTAAGAGCGGTAGTGAGCTGTATGTAGGATCTCAACTTTCCCCCAGGTGTTCCTGGTGCAGGAGAGGTTTTCATCTTCCACTAATCACCATTGTCCTTTCCTGGCAGATGTACTAAAATCTATACACCTGGACGGAAGGAGCAGGGAGAGCCCCTGACGCCACGACGCACCCCAGCCCGCTTCGGCCTCTGAGGAAGGAGCGCCCATTGCTGTGAGGCATAAAGACTTCCCAGGAGCAGCTGAGTCTTAGGGCTCAGTTCCTCTGACTGCTGTAAGGCTCGCCACAGCTTTTGACCCTGGAAGGCTTTGATGCTCAGCACTATTTTGTTACAGAACAGAAATAATTTTATTTGTTTAAAGGTAGTCAGTCTTTAACCCTTCTGTTGTTTTTTGTCACTTCTCATTCTGGAGAGTGTCACTCACCTGGAGGTGAGTTCCAGGGTAGAGACAGCCCTGCAGAGTTCTCCAGAGTGCTGCAGGGCTCATGAAGTCAGGTTGCTGACAGGTAGAGCCTGGGACAAGGCAAATAATTACATTGTAATAGAGGACAAAGACAACCAACCTGTGCCTGGCCCAGCTCTGGCCTGGACTACTGCAAAGGCAGGTCTTCCATGACCTATGCCCTGGGCAGGCAGCTAGTGCCTAGCTGTCCCTGTACACAAAAGAGCATNCTGCCGTGGCTCTGTCAGTGATGCCCAGGCCCTGGCTGTCATCCTGCTAACTGGATCTTTCCTTCTGTCCCTGCAGGAATACATGCAGTGTGTCACTGCTGTGGATGGAGAGTGGCTGGCAGAGTTAGGCCCCATGTTCTACAGTATCAAACATGCTGGCAAGTCACGTCAAGTAAGTTTTTCTTTCTAGGACCATGGCAGACAGAAACAGCAAACTACTACACTGAAAAGAGAGTGTGTGGCTGGGTGGGGCTCCTGCTGCATGCAGCCCCACTGCACACCTGTTTTGGTGTGGGAAGTCCAAGCTAGTTTTTTGTTGGCTTTTTTTTTTTTTTTACATAGAGTGATCAGGGTTGTGTGCTTGCAGAAAGTCTGCTGCTGCCCGGGCCTGTACCTGTCCCTGATTTGCTGCTGTTTTACTGCAGGAGAACCGCCGACGTGCCAAGGAGGAAGCATCTGCCATGGAGGAAGAGATGGCTCTGGCCGAGGAGCAGCTGCGTGCCCGCCGGGAGGAGCAGGAGCGCCGTAACCCATTAGGCAGTGCGAGGTGAGTGCTGACACTGTGTGAGTTTCCTGCTTAAGAGCGGTAGTGAGCTGTATGTAGGATCTCAACTTTCCCCCAGGTGTTCCTGGTGCAGGAGAGGTTTTCATCTTCCACTAATCACCATTGTCCTTTCCTGGCAGATGTACTAAAATCTATACACCTGGACGGAAGGAGCAGGGAGAGCCCCTGACGCCACGACGCACCCCAGCCCGCTTCGGCCTCTGAGGAAGGAGCGCCCATTGCTGTGAGGCATAAAGACTTCCCAGGAGCAGCTGAGTCTTAGGGCTCAGTTCCTCTGACTGCTGTAAGGCTCGCCACAGCTTTTGACCCTGGAAGGCTTTGATGCTCAGCACTATTTTGTTACAGAACAGAAATAATTTTATTTGTTTAAAGGTAGTCAGTCTTTAACCCTTCTGTTGTTTTTTGTCACTTCTCATTCTGGAGAGTGTCACTCACCTGGAGGTGAGTTCCAGGGTAGAGACAGCCCTGCAGAGTTCTCCAGAGTGCTGCAGGGCTCATGAAGTCAGGTTGCTGACAGGTAGAGCCTGGGACAAGGCAAATAATTACATTGTAATAGAGGACAAAGACAACCAACCTGTGCCTGGCCCAGCTCTGGCCTGGACTACTGCAAAGGCAGGTCTTCCATGACCTATGCCCTGGGCAGGCAGCTAGTGCCTAGCTGTCCCTGTACACAAAAGAGCAT
>VXAB01011661.1:218157-285137 GCA_013399175.1 Odontophorus gujanensis
GGGGTGGTCCCATTCCACCCGCAGCGCCCGTTGGGTTCGCGGAGGGGAAAACAGAGCGGAGTCACCGTCTGTGGAATTTTAATGAGCCGTAAAGGTTATTCCTCCGCCGCTGCAGCGATAATTTCCAATTCTCTGTGTTCGCAGGAAGCGGTACCTCGGCTCTAATCACATCTGGGTGCTGTCTGGGGCACACTCTGTGCGTTTGGCTGCTGAGGAATATCAGCAAATATGAATTACTGGCAGCGAGGCCAGCGTCTACAGGGGAGAAATAACGAATGGGGAAGGCTTGCATGGCTTTGCATTCTGCAGTGAAAATGATCTCATTATCCTTTCCAGGGACTCAGCCAGCTACTTGAAAAATACTTAAGAAAAAAACAGTGCAGCTCTGGGGAAAGGGCCCCTTCAGAGCAGGGAGAAAAAAACAGAGCAGAAGAAAACAGCATCAGTGGCAAAAATAGGTGGGAGCGTGCCTTGCTGCATGCCCAGCACCTGCTGGGAGCCAGCACGAACGTGGGAGCCGACAGAAGCACTCTCGGAGTGCCACGGGGAGGTGCTGAGAGGAGGTGCGGGTCAGCCCAGCCCTGCAGAACTGGAGGTGCTCGCCAGACCAAGCAGGAGCTCCTCGGCAGCGCCCAAGTCCCAGCAGTGCCTCTCCCACTGCCATGTAGGTATGCTGTCACGGTAACCACCTCCACTGCTGTCAGTGCTCTGGTGTGCCTGTAGGCAGAGAACATGCACAGCTGCACAGGAGCTGCCATGTGTTTCCATAAGAACTGTGTGCTAGAAATAGGCAGAAAGCAGAGATACTGCAGAAAGAGGAATGAGCAAAGAAAAGGCAGCACTGCGTAGGTCTGGTCACAGAATATGATACTTGGGTTCAGTGCACCTGGACAGCTACGTCAGTGCCAGCTTTGGGGATTTCCTGAATCAGCAGCAACAGCAACAAAGCAAAAGATAAGGGGAAAAGGTGGCTGAGGGGAGACAGAAACTGGAGGGGGACTGCATAAGTGAAAAAGACTCCTGTGATGGGAACCAGAGGGAGTGGTCATAAACATAAACAGGGGGAGGCAAGTACAGGACTGTAGAAAAAGGAAGAAAGGGATCCTCGTGCCCTTCCTTTCTGTATCTCTGACCCTGCAGTGGAGATGCTCAGTCACGGCCTGAAGCAGTGATGGAGCACCTGGTGGGAAGGCAGGGCCAGCCCAGGGGAGCTCAGCTGCATGCAGTGCACCTGAGTGACGAGAAGGGCTGGAGCCAGGATCAGTCCTTCCCAGCCCTCATTTAAGGGTTGGTACTGGAGGCAAGGGTATCTCATTGGAGATCCCTGTCTATCTGAAGCCTTCTTGGGGTGAGTGTTCTTTTCCTTTCTTTGTGTTTATGGCTGCTGCATTTGGGCTTGTTCTCATTTGCTGTGACCCAGGATTGTGTTATCCTGGTATTATTGTTGTACTTTCTATCACATTACAGCATTACATTTGGCAAGACAGGCAGGTACTTATTTATGATGGTTTACCTTAAAAAACATTATGTATTGGATAGTATCTGGGACCCCAAATAGATTGAAAGACTGATTAACTACTCACTTACAAGAAAAAGTGTGGGCTGTAAAGCCTCAAAAAGTGCAAGGACCAGGTTTGTTGGTGAAATTCCTGGGTGTAGTTCGGTCAGGAAAGACCAAAGTACTACCCAGTGCAAGAGCAGACAAGATTCAGGTGTTCCCAGTCCCTACTAGGCTAAGGCAGCTGCAAGAGTTTTTGAGTATAGTGGTGTACTGGCATTCCTTTATACCACACTTAGTGCAGCTGCTGAGGCCTTTGCACTTGGGGATACAACTGGCTGTTAAACAGGTCCAGGCACTGGGTATACTCAGTCCCATCCTTGCAGCTGAACTAGATACCACGTAACTTGTCATCATCAAGAGTGACCAAGGGACTCATTTCACTGGTGCACTGGTACAATGCTACGCAGAAGAAAACACCACTAAGTGGTGATTCCACCTGCCATATAATCCAACAGAGGCAGGCCTTATTGAAAGCTATAATGGTATTATTAAGACTGCCCTGAAGACAGACTGCGGGGGTGGACAAAGAGACTCTACAACCCCTGCAGGACTTGAATGAAAGGCCTTGAACGAAGACCCAGCGTGCTGAAGATGCTACAGACAACATAGCCCCCCCCACTTAGGATCCAAATTATGGGCACTGATAATCTGCTAAGGCCCCAGATTGGCAATGAAAATCATCTTCTGCTTCCTGCCCCTGAAGACCCAGAACCTGGTACCCATAGAATAGAATGGCACAAAAGATGGGCTACAAGAGCGTGCCATGGTTGCATTCATTGGCAGTGACTCAACTGCAGCATTTATCTGCATACACTGTTGGGTGTGCTTGTGCTGAATGGTGAAAGGGGGGTGAGAGCCACCAGGCTGAGCTCTGCAGGGTTTAATCAGCCTCTCAACACTATACATCAGCTGAAGCCCATGAAGCAGCCTTTGTGCCACATGGAGCTGAGAGCAGCCCTGTGGCCTGTACAACAGCAGTGCTGGTACCTCCTGGAGGAAGTCAAGGTGCATCTCAGAAAGAGTCCCTGCAGTAAGGGTGAAAGGGTGATCAGTCAGTAGGTGAAGGTGGAGCTGTTTTAGGAGGCTCACTGCTCAAATGCAGGGCAAATGTGGGCAGCTCCCACCTCTCCTGCCTGATCTGAACTTGAGCTTTGCTTCAGTGAAGAGAAGGCCCCCATGTTCCCCTCAGTGCTGCATGGCCTCCAGGGTAGAGTGGGCACTAGAGAGGAGACATGCCTGGCAAGGGACAAGACTGCAGCATTGTGAGGCTGATCTTAATTTGTAATGCCTTGTTTTCAGATGTTTAGCAGCTGTCCTTGATCTTGAAGACGAGACACAGCCAGGTGGTCTTAACCCTGCTAAAGTTCTGGGACATTTGCACTTTCTTTCTTACAAGGTTTTGCTTGCAGCTTCAGATGCTGTAACTAACTGTTCCCTCTTCAGGAGTGAGCGCTTGGGGCTATGCGAGATAAAACCAGATAAAGACTGACAGAGACAGTTCTATGGAAATGTTTGCTCAGTGCCCAGGAGCAGTCCAAAAGGCAAACTGACTGTTAAGAATTATTAGGAAAATAGTGGAGAGCAGATCAGAGATATGCCACCAAACAGATCCATAGTGGAAACTGGATCATGATTACCATATGGAGCTCCGGTTGGCCTCTCTCAAGAAAAATAGAGTTGGAAGGGTTTCAGAGGAGAGCAACAGGGGAGATCAAATACAAAGAATATCTTCCATATGAGGGGGAAAAGTAGTAAGTTTCTATAGCCCAGAGAAGAGATGGCTGAAGGGTAGTGTGACAGGATTATAAAACCAAGTTTTTGCATACAGAGGTTGACTGCAGTGTGATTTCTCATTGTTCCCTGGCCCATAAATTAGCCGGTAGCTACTAGAAAACAAAAAGCACTTTTTTTTTTTTTTTTTTTTTTAGTATGCCCTATGCTGTGTCAAACTGATTAGCACAGGATTCGGTGGGTCATCAACGGTTATGTGCATTCAAAAAGAGATTAAATATTGTCATGGGAGAAAAAAATCTACTTATGTTTATTAAATAGAAGACTCCATTTTTGCTTCTGAGGCCTCTGATGTTCACAGCACAGAGTATTCTGGGTGGTACTGCAGTACCTATGCCCTTTCCTTACACTGCCCAAGATAGTAGCTCTTGGCCACCGCCAGAGACAAGCTCGTGGGCAATACATAATTGCAGCTAATTGCAAACAGTCGTTTATACTTTTCTTCAGTGCTACAGGATCATGTGCAAGGATTGATCCTGACGCATCCTGCCCTGTCTCAATATCAGCTTGTTCTCCACTTCTAAGGACCTGTATCCAAAAAGTCTAGATTAAAGATTTGCAGTGGTGTCCTAGTGACCCTACCTCTGCACTGCCGCGTCAGAATGCAGATCAGCTGTACTCAAGTCCTCTTTGAAATGATACTCTTAGCAGTGGCAGAGTTGGCTGCAGGTGACAACAGTGTTCCCAGGGGACATAAAGCAGGAGAAACTGTGCTGGACTGCAGGCGTTCCCTGGACGGAAGGCAGGGACACAGAGGCATCATGTTCCGACACAGGCAACGGAGTTGCATGGCGTGCACTCACTGCACTGAGTGAGGGCCATCTGAGCCAGCACACTCCTGAGTTCTGTCCTTTGGAGCAGCTCAGAGCAAGGCACAATGCTTAAGCAAGAGCGAGGAAGAATGCAGTGTAGAGAAGCACACAGCAACAGGAAAGCCACAGTGGCTCTCTGCAGCCATTCCAGCTCTTGGGCTGGCAGCTCCCATGGACTGTTATGTCAAGTCCTGCTCTGACAGTGGCATTTGTCTGACACTAGCAACTCTTTGGTAACTTGCCAGCATGCTGGAGGTTTACCAGAACCATGCAAGCATGCTGCTCTTTTGGTGCTGTTTTTTTGCCACAGCAACTGGAGTCTGTCAGGAGCTAGTATAAGAGCCTACAACGAGCTGCAGAGAGACAGAATGCAGGGCATTTCTGGTGGGTGCAAAACTACTCTGTTGTTCCTGCAGCACACAGAAGCCGTCTCTGTCTGATTTCTGTCACATTTCCCATCTTCATGTGGAATTTGTCTGGGCAGCTGCCATTCCCACAAGGGAAGTTCAGATGAATGACTACTTTTCATATTACATAACGTGACTCCAAATACCTCAGCACAGATGTACTATCCCTATTCCAAGAATCAATTACCAAATTGCTCCGTCTCATTCTGGAGCAATCTACCAGAGGAGAAACTGAAAACAAGATTTTTGTAGCTGTACTGAAACATCACAGTCAATTTTAAGCCTCTTAGTATAATATTGAATGCAAGTTCCTGCTGAGGGCTATTGACTGCAATATGTGCCAAGCAGCAGGGAACACCCTGTGCCATGCCTACACATGTCAGAGACTTCCCTCTGCCAGCAGTGTGACTTAGATCAGAGATCAGCTGCCTGGGATTTCCCATCAGCATCCTTTAAGATTGCCATCCAGCAGAAGGGATCTGTGCAGCCACAAGGTGAAAGGCATTAGGAAACAGCATCATCTTCAAAACGCGCAGAGGGATTAGCTCAGCCTGGAAACAGCACCATGCTGTCTTCTGGTCAGGTGTGGAGACACTGCCTGCTGGGACCATGGGGAAGGAGCAGGCTAGCCCTTCCGATGTCACTCTCCCAGGTCAGGTGTACTTGTAAATGCACCCTTTTGTAGAAATGCATGCATGCTCTTGTAGCTTAAATCATGACTTTTCATAAAGCACCTGCTCTCAGGCTGCCATGGTGCTTCAGAATGTCTGCATGGTGGAATGGAAGGATATGTCTTAAATATTTGTAATTAAAGAAAAGCAGTGGTGTTTTGTACTCCAGGTCCACAACAAGCCATGGGCTATTCACCACCCCAGAGAAGGGGTGTTCCATGCTGCAGCCGTGCTTTGGGAACATGCCTGATATCCTGTGCATGCTACTCAATGTCAGAATAAAAACCACAGTTTCTGTCCCCAGCCTGTCTTGTGCCTTTGTCCCGTCTCCTACCTGCCTTCTTCCACAACTGTTCCATTGTGTCAGAGTCCTGGAAAACCTCCCACTGTATGAGTGAAGGAGAATATCCAAATATCCAGATGAGTACCCCTTCCATTAGTACAGCTCTTTCTTACAGCTTACCCAGCGGCCAACACAAGGAATACAAGTCTGAGAACCCAAGCTGATTTCCCCCGGCACCATGCAGAAGAGCTGATCAGCCAGCAGCACAGGCAGGTGAGCTTCTGGTGCTGTTCCTTTTGTCAACTCAAGCAGTAGCTCTGCTTCACCATGCACTTCCTTCTCTGCTGCACACAGTTCTCTGCAGGGGTCTAGCACTCACAAATCCTCCATCTTCTTATCATTCAGTGATTCCCTGACTTTTTTTTTTTTTAATCTTCTGCTGGAAAAAAGTGAAGGCCAATACCGATCTTCAGTGAACATTCATCCAGCATTTTGCTTTCTTTTCTCTGTTAGATCACCCTGTTTAATGGCTGAGCCTGGTGATCAGTCAAATGTCATATGAGGATAATGATTTTAACAAGGGCAGCTCTGTGAAGTCCTCCTGCACATGGTAACCTTGGACTCAGCAAGTGGAAAGTGGGGGAGTGTCCCCTGCTCTAGCTTGGAAATGCTCCTCTATTTACAGTTTGTTGGTGCGGTGTCAGAATTATAGACAACATTTCCTACTCCTTTCACTCCAATTTAAAGAGCTTCTACTGAAGACTCACTTCAAAAAACAGCCAGGAACTTTCTAATATCAAGGAAAATGCCTGAAGAATAAATTGCTTCTATCAGAAATAAAGCATTTTAGTTCTGCCACAAGCAGGGAGATCTCTCCAAAGGCAGCTCCATCTTTCCTGCTTTCCTCTCATTTTCTTTTGATGCACAAAGACTGCATACTGCAGTGCTGTGATTGGATTCAGCTTTGGAGCAGTGTAATTGTAAATATTCATTGGAATTCAAGCTAGTTTTCCCAAGTCTCTCTTAAAGACTCTGCAGCTATACAAACAGCTGTGGCTTTGCATTAACCTCACAGCCTGGAGGCTGCCCATTTCTCCACAGCCCCAAAGACTGCTCCTTCAGAAACTACATGGAGAGAAATCAGCCTTGCAGACCATTTTAGTTGATGCTCCATCATTTCCTTTGTTCCCTCTAACATCTCTGTTGTGGAGCTGGCTCTCAGGCCCAGGTGCCCAGTGGGGTTCTGCCTCAGTGTCTGCACACAATACACAGTTTATCTTCCCATGTCACCTGCAGTTCCCACTGGCTGTTGTGGCAGTATTTCTAGCCCCATAAAAGCTACTGGCAGTACTGGGGTACCTCTGGGACCTGCTCTGTGTTCTGGTATACCCTGTATGTGTGCTCATTCCACCCTCCCACTGAGGACCTATGATCTAAGTGGCTGCTGCCCCATAGACCTGTGTAGGGCTCTGTAAGTGAGCAACATCTTACTAAGAAAACTGCACCACCTTTGGTTACTGAGAAGAAAACAGGTAGGTCAACAGTGGATAGCCATGCAATTCTACCTCTCCAGCACCATGACTACACTCAAACACTGGGCAGGCAAAGAGCAGTAGACTCCTAGAGCCATCAGGGAGCAGAGGTGAGACCTTTCCATCAGTTAGACCCACACCTTCACACTGCCTGAACCAGCCACTGCACAGGAGCAAGCTGACCTTGCTTTCTAGGTGGTCTTCAATAGCTATTGTGCAACTCATGTACAAAGCAGCACGTATAGGAAACCATACACAGCTAAGAATGCAAATTGAATCCAAAAGTTCTGATAGCAAATCTACACTCCCATCTCTGTCTCATCTACTCTTATGTTTACCACCAAGGGTGGAACTGCAATGCTCAGGCCAAAGCCTGAGGCATAGCAGCACATGTCATACAGATGTATGTATCAGAGCCTTCATCGCTCATCAACATCCTCCAGGCTCTGCTTGATCTCTTCTGCGTACGTTAATGCATGTGTTCTGACTACTGGGTAACCTATGGCCACATAAGTAGGTAGTAAAAAGGGAAAAAACCCAGCTCACTTTTCATGCCCAACTCCTGAGAGCGATTGGGCAAACAAGGCACCCACCAGCTGCAGCTGCAGCACAGCAGATTACTACATGTACTGCTAAAGGGCAGCTCAGAGACAGCTGTGCAGTTCTGTTGAGCAGCACAATTGCCTGATCCTTGCCCAGTTCAGTTAGGGCCCTGGCACCAGGACTCAGCCCACTGCACTGACGCTTCTGCTCATGAAATATATCTTTACAGGATCATCAGTGCCCTATTTTGAAACGTGAAGGTATCCCAGTATATGTAGGTGAGTACTAAGGCTCCTGAATGAGGGATCAGGCAGCTGTACTTACTTGTCCTTCCAGGAAGCCAGACAGGGACATACTCTATGCCTTGAGTTCTCCAACCTACAGCATCAGTACAGAGAAAAGAACCCTGTTCCCTGAGAGCTGAAGGAACACCACTAGTGAGGGAGATACACAAGGACAAATTTACCTGGGAAAACATAAATGAGCGTGTTCCTCAGCCAGTCTCTTGTGAACGAGCCTGCAGAAGCATAGGAATGAGGTGCCAAGAAAGAGGGAAGAATACTCCCCCAGATCAACACTGCTGTCCAGCACAGGAACATGGGCAACAGCTCAAGATGGGACAGCATCTAAAACACAAAGCAGGTGCTGGGTCTCATGTAGGTTAGGCGAACCACAGAAGGAAGGAAGCACACACCTAAGAATCAAGCTCAGTCACTTTTCTAGAGAGAAGAATTGCTCTGGTAATTATGTCAGTAGCACATGAATGCTAAAGGAGACACTACGGTGTGGCTCTGAAGAAGACAGTTGGGTTTCAGGGTATAAACTAGGATGGGTTTAGGAAATGAGCAAGGCTGGCATGAACCTCAAGAGGTTGATGGACCATCCTCCAGTTCTATGTCAGAGGAACCTACAAGTGCCTTGTCTTCTGTTTATCTGTCCTTGAAGATCTCCTGTGATGCAGAATCCTCAGGCTCCCATCAGTCTGTTTGCCTGCTTTGTTCTCCTCTCCATTAGAAACTGTTCCTAACCTGAATCTTTCTTGATGCAGGATACGCCCATTAGTTCTTGTACGTGTCTTCATGGACATGGAGAACAGATGGCTTTGTTCTTCCTTCCAGGAGTTTCTTACATGCAGCTGGTGTTGTGATTTTCCTCACTCAAGCTGGAGAGAAAAAAAGAAAAAAAATCAGCCAGATCAGAAACAACAAAAGAAAACCCGTCTGGTGGAACTCACTGCCACACAATGAGACAGCAGCTATGAGTGCCCTCTGAGATAAAGTAATGAGGCCTTTGTACAGATAACAGCTCCCAGAGTCAAAATAGCTCTTTGTAGAGAGAAGTGCCTTGTCCTGAGCATGAGCCAATCTCTAAATCAGCCTTTGGTGCAAGCTGCTCTAAGCCACCTGCTGTAAATTTCCTGCACCTTTCTCTGCAGCTGCTGATGTTAGCTCTGACAAAGACACAATGGCTTAGACAAACTTCACAGGTGGCCAGGATTGCTTTGGCAGGGAGAAACTTGGACCACATTTTGATCACACAATATGACATACAAAAGTAGGGTGTTCTCCTGGAGCAGTATGTGATGCTTCTGCTGCACAAATCCACTCCAGAGGATGTGATGGCCCAAAATAGATACTTCAGCTCCACACATGAAGAGTGGGGCAGTCCTTGGGCTGCTGAGATTTCCCTGCCTGGCATGGGTGCTTTTCTACACATCCTGCAAGCAAGAGTCTTTCTTAGCTCAAACTGGAGACAGTACTACATTGTATCTCTCAGATAGCTGCTGTCTTTTTATGTGTTGCAGCCTCATCTGCTCTTCCTACACACACCTTTCTGACTTCTGAGAGGGACTACTCAGGGATGAGGAGTCAGATGATGATAAAGTGGGAAGGAGCCTTGCCAAGCAGTACATCTGCATATAGCAATGCTAAACTGTGCTGTAACTGACCTTCAGGGCTGTGTGAAATAGCCACCCAGGTCAGCTATATGCTGTTACCCCAACACTGACCAAAAACGCTGAATGTAGGTCACCAGCTGACCTGCACATGCTAGAGCTAAAGTGACTTCTGCCACCATTATTCTAGTCTCTGTCTGGAGACAGCCTTGTTCCAGACTCACATGAGGACTTCTGTGCCTAGACTGAGAACAGTCTGCTGCAGCCTGCATGCAGAGTTCATGCTGGGAAAATCCATCCCAGCCACAACAGACCTGGGAGAAAGAAGACGACAAGGCACCAGAAAAGCATTTCCCCCTTCTCTTCCTGCTCCAATTGATCTAGGGCCCATTCACCATCTCCTCTTGGTAGGATTGTCCATTTTACTGAAGGAGAAAAGCAGCTCAGGGTAGAGACTGCTCTGGAGAAAGCCCTGCCTTCACCTGAAAAGAATGAACCTGGAATCCTGGTCCTGCACCCGTACCCACGTGGTCATGAGCTAGGGCTGGAGGATGAAACATCCCAGTGGCTCTGTAGAAACTCACTCTCTCAGGTGGAGCACGTTACCCTCTCTACAAACTGAAGTGCAATCCATGAGTCCTTTAGTGGCTCTTAAGGAAGGGAACAGACCCCTCCAGAACCTGATGCCCAGTCTAGAACAGCAGCAGGGCTCCTGGCATGGCGTAACACTACAATGCAATGGAAAGCACAGCAATAATACCAGGATGGCAAAGCCCTAGGCTACAGCAAGGACAAGTCCAAATGTAGCAACCATAGACACAGAAACAACAGGAAAAAAAAAACCAAACAAAAACAACTGCTTACCCTTGAAAGACCTCAGGTAGGCAGAGACCTCCCATAAGGTACCCTTGCCTCCAGTGCCAACCCTTAAATGAGGGCTGGGAAGGACTGATCCTGGCTCCAGCCCTTCTCGTCACTCAGGTGCTCTGCATGCAGCTGAGCTCCCCTGGGCTGGCCCTGCCTTCCCACCAGGTGCTCCATCACTGCTTCAGGCCATGTCTGAGCATTTCTACTACACATGGCAATACACCAGTCTTTTGCTGCACAGCCCTGATACAGGGAAGCCTTCCTGGCATAAGCTGAAAGCACAGTCCTTCCCCTGAAGCTCCATTTTTCAGAACAGTGAGAGCCATGTTCTTTGGAGCTCTGCTATGATGATTTATCCAGGTCACGGTGAGGACAGCTGGCTAACTGAGGTCAACAGCTTTCTCAGTTTCATTTCAAAAAGACATGAGCATGGGGGCTGTTTTAAACGACATGCCAAAACCTGATTCATTCACAAGGAGAGCTCATGATCAGGTGGGGCTGCTAGCCTTTCCTTAAAGAGTAGGACTATATCTCATGTTCCTAGTGCTAAATTACATCTGACACTCCAGGCTTCAGACTCCTGGTATGTTCACCCTGCTGCAGGCATCCTGGGACTGCCAGACCTGGGAGCATAAAGCCCCCCACATCAACAGATGTACCAACAGCCATGTCTGGCTCAAAACCTCACCAGCATGTGCAGAAGGGCAGGCCAGGCACATCCTAAGGAATGAGTTCTAGGAAATACAATTAACGAGGACAGGAATTTGATTCATACACAAGCAGAAACATGCTGGTGGGCCAGAGCTATCTTGGACCATCAGGAATGTGAAGGTAGAGAAGTGCTCCTGGAGTGGGACAGTAGCTCTTGGTGCAAGTTGTGAGGGAAGCGGAAAAAAGGGGAAAAAACAGCACCAGTGGAGGAGATGGGAGAAGAGATCATGCACAGCCAGGTGAGTCTGGAGATGTTTCAGACTCCTAGCGCAGCCAGACAAGGGTGGATATTGGATGTGACAGACTGTGATGAGATGGGATGGGGAGCTCCCCAGGCAGCTATAGGAACTGGAGCGTCCATCTGGCTGGATGGGGTTGGAGGCTGGAGAGAAGCGTGCAACATCTGGGGATAGAGGTGGGATGTGAATCCCTAAGAGAATCAGGAAGGACTGCAAGACAGTTCCCGGCACAGCAGGTTGGGGCTGGGTTTGGTAGCACTTCCTGTACAGCCAGCTGGAGATGGAGATGGGATGAGAGCTTTAAGCAGAGCTGGACAGAGACAGAGCAAGATGTAAGCTGGCATGGTGAGTGAGACTGCTCTGTTTTTTAGTCAAAATCTAGCACTCCCTGAAACTACATAAATAATAGAACTGAAAGCAACAGGACAAATGAAAGTACGGTAAAGGCTGACATAATTGATTTAATGCTGGGATTGCTGCCCTAGTTATAAAAAAAAAAAAAAAAAGACAAAAAAGACTGGGGCTCTTCTGCGTGGGAGGAGGTCAATGGAAAGAAAACATAAAATTGCAAGTGTCACATAGAAGGTGACTAAAAAATGATCGGTCACATTCTCTTTCAATAAAACAATAGGAAATGTCAGGTGACTGTTCAAAATAAACAAAAAGAAGTGACTCTGCATCCTGTGTATGGTTAAACAGTGGAACTTGCTGCTGTGAGACACTGCAGAAGACAGATGATGTCTGGGTTACAAAAATAGTTTGACAAACTATGGATGAAAATTCCTCAAGGGCTGTTAAACACAGACTCCAGCCTGGACTCAGGAATCCCTGTAACCACAGAGATGGGAGAGCATCTCGGGGCAACAGCACAGCTTCTCCTTTTTTTCCTGTTTCCAACATGCAGGCATAGGCTGCTGTCAGACAGAGCACTGCAGAGCACTGTTCTGACTCAGAAGAATGTTAGATATTTATGTAAACAGAGCTTGATGTGCTTTAATTGGGAATTTTGTAGGAGAAAGGTTAGAGCTGTGTTGTTCTATCTGTTACTTTCACACTAAAAGCAAGCAGACAGATTCACCTGAACTCAGCATCAACACATGGAAGGGATAGGATGGGAAGTGAATAAGACAGAGTAACTGTAAGAAGAAACAGAAGCATGATTCCTCCCTGCCATGCTCTCCCTGCACAGATCAGTGTATGGATACCCGTGTACATTTGGAGAACAGAATGTAGGCACACAATGACACACTCACAGATTCATTCATCCTTCACTATTCATGCACACAAGCAGACAAAAGCATGCAAACTGCCAGCAGCAGCTTTCTCCAGCGGACAGTCTGAAAACAGGCTTGCAACATGCAGTTCTGCCCACATGCTGTGCTGTCTCTTCACACACACATACACACAGTGAGAACAAAGGATGACATGGCAGTAAAAGGAACAATATCTAGTTATGTTCCTTCAAACAATGTGAACATACCTCACTACCACCAAATTAAGTGAAACAAAGCCTTTCCACTTTGAGTAATAGGGAGAAAAGTACCACTCCGATTCTAAAGTGCTCCCCTCCTCCTGAACAAGCCAGCTGTGCCGAGCTCATTCTGCTGTCCAGCATGCTGAGACCTGATACTCCAGTACCAGTAGCACAGGGCTGATTTAGTCTTCCAGTACACCGAGAATACTGCACTGTCAAGTTTTTAAAACAGACATAATGCTTTTGGTTTAAGGGATGCTGAAAGAGATTAGAAGCAAGTGCCATGGAGTAATGATGCAGATTAAGCAAGTAATCCTGCACAGATTTTCAGGATCCTCTCTCTTTGTCCCAGAATCTGTTTGCCATATGGATCTGACCACAGCCTGTGGCCAAAATCCACTAATGACTAAAGGTGCCGTAGTGGACAACAGGCAGACAGACGCATGACTGAGCTGACATGTGAGTGGTGTGCTCTCTCAAGCCAGATTCACATGCAGAAGAAACGTGTGACTCCTGGCAGCTTTGAAATACAGGGATCGGAGGAGAGGAGCTGTATGAGGGCAGGGGACCAAGTAGACAATGGCACAGAGATGACAGGCACAAACACTGCCCTGCAGGCCTTCTGTCAGGTCCACAGATCAACAAGGGTACTCCCATTGCAAATGTCTGCTTGTCCTGGAGCAAACTGAGGATTTCAGCCACACAAGCCTCTGTCCTGGCTCACACACATCACTGTTACACAGCTGGGACAGAGTGTCCTGTGAGGTGTGGTCTCCCTCATGTGCTCATACCAGCTGCTCTCTCTCCTCTCTCAGGAGGTCAGCAGCAGGATCAGCATGCAGGACATCTGTGCCTTACAGCAGTCACACCCTCAGCCAAGTGCATCTATTCACAGTCAGCAGAGCTGCAGCCATCTCCCCAGTTCCCTGGACTTTCCCTCCTCACTGTGAGTTGACAGGCTCTACTTCTGCATCTTTAGCCCTTCCTCATGCTGTCATTTAGACAAGAGCAGCAGATTATTACCACCGCTGTGAATGCATTAAATAAAGTTCCAATAGTGGCCTGCTGAGCCAGACCGCGCTGGCATCTTCTCCTACCTGTGTCCGAGCTTCCTCCTGCAGCTGGCGGTGGCCTCCAGCTCCTGGCTGAGCTGCTGGATCTGGCTGCATTACTGCTCCGGTTCTGCCTGCCTCTGCCTCTGCTTGGTCTGCAGTTGATAGATCCTCTGCACTTGAGCATCCAGCTATTGACCCGCCCAGGGAAAGAAAGAAAAAATGGAAAAAAAAATCAATTAATACTAAACGGCTTAACAAAACCCTGAACAGCACAGGCCTGATGCTGCTGGGGGTGGGGATTGTCGGGAGGAGACACCTCCCGCACACCAGCTGCAAAAACCTGATGTTCTGGGGACAGGAAGCCAATATGGTAGGTGTGATCAGATACACGCCGGCGGCAGCAGGGATGTGTCCCAGGAAGGCTGGGAGACAGCTACACAGAGTGCCTGCTCCTTGGACACAGAGGGGGCCAGGAAGGCAGAGAGCAACCGAGCACGGCCAAAGTGATAACTAATGCCTGAATAACCAGCGCCCGATCCAGCGCTGTGCTTCAACTCCAGGTTCCTCTGCCCTCTGCTGAAGGCCCCTCCAGGCACTTCCTCTGTGAGCAAAGGGGAAGGGAGCACTGTGCCTGCGTCTGGCCCGGCCCTCCTGTCCTGCTGCAACAGCAGTGGGTTTGGAGGGCTTGGCATTCTCACTTCTTGGTATTCTAGTGGCAGCGAGGTCACACCAGGAGGGAGAGGGAAAGAATCAGGAATGTCAAGCAAAAAGCAATTAGTGTGACAAGATGCAGACACTGATCCTCGGGAGCTGGCAGTGCTGCTGTGGCCCTGTGGCAGAGCGGTTCCCCAGCACTGACCACTGCCTCTGAGGCACTGCTCCTCCCTGCACGAGTCGATGCACGGAGCACAGCAAGAGGCTCCTGCCCTGCCCACAACAGAGAGGTAAGAGAAAACAGTGCCCATATGGCATGGGAATTGGTTTGCTTGGTGCTGCTGGGAGAGGTTGTGCCATACCTGGCTGTGACAGAGGGCCCCAGCACAATGCAGAGCTATTGCTGCAGATGAAAATGGCACACTGCTTTCACTTCTCATGGGCTGCACGAAGCAGGCGAGCTTGCTGAGGAAAAGGACACTCTGTATCTACGGGATCACAAGGATGAGGTGATGTGCAGGGCACAGCACTGCAGACTTCTTGCCAAGCCTGGACTCCAAGCAGCGCGGGCAGGAGGTGCACCTCGAGCTCTCTGGGCCCATGGTGCTGCTCCAAGCCACGCTGCCTCATCTCTCCAGGCCTTCTGCTGCCTGCACCCACCTTGCTGCCACCCATGGGGAGCTCTGCCAGCACTGAGGGTACCTCACAACACATGCAGCCACTGAGGGCCCTGATTATTGTTCACTGTCTTACTAAACCTAGAGAGAATTTCAATATTAATTAAATGCTGACTGATTAGTAAAACATATTTACTGAAGGCTGTCAGCTAGCTGTCAACATTCAATAAATAAACAATAATCAGTTTGCATGTAACTAACATAAATGGTTATAACGTCTACATTAAAGTCATACCAGAGGCACTGTTATCAGTGCAGTGGCCTGCATTCCTCCAAGCCACACTTTGTATGCACGTAAACCATTCAACCCCACAGTGAGAAAGGTTACAGCTGTCCAGCATGATGCACACCGACAAAACAAAGGAAGCATTTAAATTCTGAGTGGATCTAAGCGCATGCACAGGAGCCAGCCCAACTGTACGCTGCAATGGTAAAGGACACCTTTGTGTTGAACACGGGATGCTCTGCAGCTGCCCACAGGCCTGAAGCCATAGCTTTGGCACTGAGTCCATGTTCCCATGATAGCCCCAGGCATAACCCTTCAGCAGGCCTTGAGCCCCTCCACCACGGCCAGAGGTTGGGGGGACACCCAGAGGGATCCTTGGCAGCTGGGAGAACAGCGAAGCCAGAAGTGGGCACAGAGCAGCTGGATGCCATGCAGAGAGGACAAAGCACAAAGAGGTGGCAGAGAAGCAAAGAACTCAGGGAATGCTTGTTCTCTGCCTCTGGGAGTGCAAGGAGTGGCAACGTTTACATCTCCTCTCAGCCCTGCCTGGCTGGCCTCAGGAACGGCCCTGACAGTGCTCCAGCCAAGGGCACACCACCACCTGAGGACTGCCAGCCATCATCCAGGCTGTGGGGCAGCACCGGGCTGTGCAGGAAGCACCACGTGGGGCGGGCAGCTGCAGCCCCTCCAGCCACCCCACAGAGATGGGCTGTGCAGTGGGGCCTCCAGTGCCTCCACAGCTACTGGGACCATATGCACCCTGACAGCTGGGGCCACCCTCAGCACCAGCCAGGACATGTCTCCCACTCATGAGGCAGGCACCCAGTGGAAGGCACTGGGACAAATGGCCTGAAAAGAGAGGGCCTGGAAAGCTTTACCCACACAGCTTATCTGAGATGGGCTGGAGACCAAGAGGAGGTGATGCCTCCATAGCATACAGGAAAAACAGCCCCTGCCGGCTGCAAGGCAGGTGAGAGTGTTCTGGAGGCAGAATAACTCCTGCATGCTCAATGTCACGAGGCTCTCTACCAGCCGCCCAGTAGCAGAGATGCCTGCAACAACAGGAGATGTCACACAGCTACCTGAAGCGGCATCTGCCTGTGGGTCTGAGGTAGCTGAAGGGATGCATTCTGCTCAAAGCAGTGCTGCCCACCAGAGCTCACCTCCCTCGCCCGCACCGCTCGGAGCCAGGCCCACCCTTCCGTCAGCCCCACACAGACCCACGGAGTGCTCTGCTTGCAGCAGGCAGAAGGTGGCACGGTTAGGGTGAACATCTCCCGCCCCCACTCCTTCTCCTCTCATTTAAGTGGAATCAGTTGTGCCATTTCTGCTTTGCTTTTCAAAAGCAATTACTTTCATGTCATTTCTGCAGACATTCACAGAGAGCAAGAGAGTGAGGGCTTGATTATCCCCCCTCCCATCCCCGTCCTGTGGCTTCCGCAGTGGCGGTGAAGTATTAAATTAAATGAGGTGTCTATGGAGCGGCGATGGTTTCAGGTCAGAGGCACTATGGAAAGCTGTATGCTGCACTGCTCCTGTATATGTAAATGGATATATTAAAACCACTGATGTCAACTTGCAGCACTCATCTCCTCTGCTCTCGGGTGATCAAAGCTGATTGCAGAGGCAATTACTGCAAAGGAAAAGAAAATCACGGCCTCCTGCTCATCCCTGAGCTACCGGAGTTTAATTGCTTAGTGTAGCTGAAGCTGCCTCTCCATCTCCCTGGTGTGCACACGCACACATGTGGGAGCAGTGCGTGTCTTGAAACACAGACAGGAATGGACGTTTTTGGGGATGCGCGATGAGAAGCACCCCAAGCAAGGGGAGACCACAACATGAAAAATAATGATGCTTAAAAATGAATTAAACCACTACAGCAGGCAAGGCTGTATCTTAGCAAGATGCTCGATCGATAACACCAAAAGAAAATCAGGGCAGCATAATACATGCCCATAAGCCAGCCTCTCTTTTTCCCTGCTCTCTGGTCTTAGATTCGCAGTAAGACTTCTTCAGCCTTTTACAAATGGTAGCTAATAAGGCTCCCAAAGCCTTGGGACACAGACCAGCATGAGACCTGTGTTATGGCTGGAATCACACAAGTGAGAGGTACTGGGGCCTGACCTGAGGATTCCTCGACTCCTCATTCTTTCCTCTCTTTTGTTTTTTGCAGGCACTTCTGCATGAGCACCAGCAAAGCCAGAGGACATTTTAATGTAAGCACAGTGCTCTACCAAGCCACAGCCCACATGATTTTGGGAGCCAGCCCAAGCAATTCGGGTTTTTTTTTATGATCAGTGCTGGTCAGAAGTCAGCTCTGGGGGCTGACCTTTCCTGCCTTCGCCTAAAGGGCTTCTGCAGCGTGGAGAGCAGGGACAGCTGGCTTCCTCCTGCATGTGCCCTCTGAACTGCACCCATTTGTGTGCTGGTCCACCACTGAGCAGCATGTGCAGCAGACCCATTGCTACCTGCCATTATTGCTACACAACAGTTCCTGACATTGTGCTGTACTGCAGTGGGACTCCCCAGGCAGGTACCTGTGCACCCCATGCAGACAAGGCTCGCAGTGGGTGAGGTGAAGCTAACAAAGGCTGCATCGTGCCGACCTCCAGGGAGTCATGGCTCATGTGCATACGAGGCCATTCAGGATTGTTATCCTGCCCACATGCAATGTCCTCAACTGGTAACAGGAGAGCTTAAGGCATGTTAGTAAGCACATACTAGTTAACACATGTTAAAGCTCTGCCTTGTGCCTGAATAGGTGCTGACAGCTGTGCTGCTGCTGTGTAAGCATCTATAAAATTGCCATGCTGGCCTGGCCAGATGGAGGTTTTCTGTACAGCTATATTGGATTAAATCACTACAGCACCTGATGAAACAGAAAGGCAGCTCCCTAACAGAAGCCCCGCTCCCCACACAGTCAATATGACACTTGCTGGAAGACAAGAGAGACAGCCAGAGCCAGCTGCTTCGGGATGCCTGGCTTGTACCATCAGAGCCTAACACTATTTGGGTGGAGCAGGATGCTTAAGCAGAGAAAAAAGCAACTGAAGAGACCTTGCAGAGGAGAAGCACAAACTGAGACAAAGCCTGAGCAGTGCAGAGGAGCATGGCTGGCCCTCTCCTGCTGCGGAGCAGCCCTTCACCCCAGTGCCCTTCCCTCCCAGCTGGGCAGCAGGAGGCAGGCAGCTGGTGCAAGGGCTGTCTCTGCCAGCAGGACCACATGCTCTGCCCTGAGGGGTCACATCCCTGCAGCTAGGAGACACCTGGAAAGCTGCAGCAAAGAGGGGTGCAGTCAGCTCTGGGCTGAGCCGCCAGCAGAGCGTCACAGTACAACACCACAGATACCTAGAGGCAAGTTTACAGAGCAGCCTGGAGGTACTGATGCTTCCCTGTGACTTAATAAGAAACTGGAATCGGCACCATTAAAGCAGTGTAATCGTACTCACACAAGGCAGACCCCCCAGGAGCTGATTTTCTGCTGTACTCTTATTCTCCCAATGAATGCATACTGCTCCCAGCCTCACTGGCTGTGTGAAATAGTCCTCAGCTGAAGGGAGGACAGGCAGGCCCAGAGAAACAAATGCTGCAATGCATGCCCAGAAATGAAAGCCAGCCGTGGCTCCCTTTGCAAAGGCGGTGAACTGGAACACCTAATGCTGAGGGCAGTGCAGCCATACAATGGCATCACTTGGGAACCCTGAGTAGTTCCCAAAACATCAAGTGCTATATCAGTGTAAGAGCTATGTTACTTTGCCTTCTGAATTTTTAACCCTTTTCAGGGTTTCACTTTTGCAGTTTTCTCCTGCAGCACTAGAAGGTGAAGTCGATTTCATTTACTTTTTGAACAAACGAAGCCTGGAACTCTGTTCTTCCTGCTTGATTCTATGGCTGGAGCTTCCAGAAGCTCCCAGAAAATCTCCAAACCCAGGAGTAAACCACGTGACCTGCTCAGGAACACTGGGAGCTGTTGGTAGAGCCAGCCCAGGGCCTCCCCTGTCTGCCCAGTGGGTTCTGCTGCATGTCCTCCTCCCTTCCTTGTGGACCTGTGTTTTCAGCCCAAGGATGCAATTCTCTCTGTTGTTCTGTTTTTTTTGTTTTGTTTTTTTTTATGAGCTGTCTCTTTTTGTTTAGCTGGGAGCGCTCAGAGCCCTTCCCCCACCTCCTCTTCCACTGCTGCTGCTGGTTTTATTCAATTCAACACTTGAGGGAACTGCAGATGAAATGTCTCTGAATCTAAATTGCCCGCAATAGATCTAACAGCCTTTTCCTTTCTCCCCCCACCCAAACTCTCCTCAGACAGAACACTTGAGCTCACTGTCTCTGCCTTACTGCTGCAAAACAACAGCACCAGCTGAGAAACTCAACAGCAGCAGCTCAGCACCCACAGTCCTCCCTTGTCCAGGCAAAAAGCAGTGTGCACCAAGAGCACATGGCACCTGCCCGAATGGGAAGGGTGCAGAAACAGATTGGGCAAAGATGAACTGTTTCCAAAAAAGCAGCTTGAGTCCAGAAGATCCCTGCATGTGCTTGTTATATTCTGCTCAGGGCCACGTATGCAGGGCACTGCTGGCAATGACAATACATGCATTTTGCAGAGGCACTTGCAATGGCCTCTGTGGTGTCCTGCATGTAGACAACTGACACTCCAAGTTAAGCACAGGTTACTACAAACGTTCTCAACGCCACACACAGACATCCAAAATAAATCTATGCCCACCATGCCCGGGGGCAGCAGGTAGAAGTCTCATAGCACACGTTTCTTTAGAAGGCACCACTCAGAGCATGGAGCAGCAAATCCTGGTTCTACCTCTGCACTCACAGATAAGGGAGAGCTGCGGCAGTGTCTGAAGGAGGAGGGGGTCACCCAGGCTTAGCAGATAATAGCTCTGGCATCTGCCTGCAGAGATGGAAAACATGGTTCTTTAAAATGGAGAACTCTCTTGCTGTTTATTGGTTGTGCCTTTGTGCCAAGCATCGACATGCTCCTAGTGAGGCAAATGATGCCACACAGCTGAACAGCATGTGAAAGGACAGGAAGTGCACACATTCTTTGTTAGGGAGGAATTCAATACAGTTCTTGCAAAAGAACTGTACATCTCTGCAGTAAACAAAGCACATCTGCCCCAGCCTTCCCGTGAGCTCCTTCAACCTCTGGACATGTCACTGACAGCGCCGGTATCAAAAAGGAACTGCTGCTTGCTTCTGCTCTTGCCCCACTGCTGTCCACCTCCCAGACTTCACCCTCAACCTCTGCAGTAATGAGTGTGGCACGTGGGATGGTGGAAATGGCACCAAACCCTTTGTTAAGGGAGTTCTGCAGGCCCCTTCCGTTCCCATCTGAATGGTCTTTCATTTTCGCCAGTTCGATGTTTGCTGATTGTTCATGCTGTCTGGAGAAGCTTTGATTAAACCTCTTAATTTTCAGCTAAGCTTTTTCTTTCCAAAGGGCAAACCCTTGACCTAAGAGTATAGAAAAGTGGTCAAAAAGAAAAATAACAAGGCAAAGAGGAAGGAGGAGTAAAAGCTGAGAGATGCAGAGGCATTAAAAGCTTGTCACTAAGCAGAGAGAGATTCCTGCAGTGGCTCTGGCTAGCAGCAGCCTCTGTAGAGTTCTGACCACTGCAGGACCAAACACCACTGCTGCTTGCACTGCTGGTGCCGCTCTGCTTTGTTTGCAGGGCCCCTAAGTCTGCCCCACAGCAGAGAGCAGGAGTGTTGGACTGCAGTGCTTCCAGTTTTCTTGGAAGGGCATAGAGGCACTATCAGTGCCCCTTACTGTGCGCTGTCAGTGGACACTTCAGGGCTTGCTTCTGACACACGTGTACCCACGTTGTCATGGTTTTATGATTTTTGTTACTGGCATTCCACATTATAACATCATGCAGAGCACGGGAGTTAACGACTTCATGCTCCAGTTCTGGGTATAGCTGTCTCAGAAGAGAACTACGTACCCCAGAGGGCTTTGCCTTACTTTGCATTTTTCCACCTTTTGTTCAGAGGGAAAGATAAAATTGTTGGCAAGTCACAGGATTGCTCTCTTTTCCTTTTCTGCTCACCTTAGCAGTGAGTGTGCTCCTTAGCTGTCTTGCCTTCAGCATTAGAGTAAGGCCTTTGGTTTTTGGACACTCTCATTTTATTTTATTTATTAGCTTTGACTCTAATTATATTGTATTATATTGTGTTAATTTGCATTCCTATATCTTATTCCTTCTCAGATCGTCACTGCTATTTTGTTTCTAGGCCCACCTCCCTGCCCTTCTCCCCTTTTCCCTTTCCTGGGGCATGGGTCCATGGGTCCCCCCACCCCATTGGTCACAGAACTGGGCCAAACTGGCCCATAAAGCACTGACAACAAAGCATCCTGTGTGTGCCTCTGTTTCAAACCGTGCCAAGAGGTCAGACTGTGCAGAGCAAAGACCAGAGAGAGTAGCAGCCATTCAGACAAGGGCAGATCTGGGTAACTGTGCCAGCCAAGCTTTGACAAGTTACCTTCTTGTTTCCTTGACATTCACAGAGCTCTGCCTGGTGATATCTAATCCGTTCCCTGAGACCTGAACGTAGACTGGATACAGAACGACAGTTACAGTCACACACACAAATGCCATCACCTTCAGTGCTGGGAACATTAAATGTTTTTTGCCCTTTGGCTGCAGAGAGAAATATTAAGATGTAGGCAGAATATTATTGAACAATAAATATTTTCTGAGTGTAGAGACAGAAAATGAAATTATAACTACACAAGGTATGAAATACTTCACTAATCTCAAAAGTCTGTTAATCCTGATGCCTAAACACAACAGTTAAAAATGTCAGCTTTGCAATTCCAGTGTTATTTGAAGCAAAAGTCTAGATTGTGTTTATTCCACAACTGTGGATGACACCCATTTGCACGCAAATATTAAAATAGACAAGTGACCTCTGTCCTGCTCCCCATGTCGTCCAGTTTTAACTGAAATTCATTTATAATGCACAGATGGTCAGTATAAAAGCCTCCCTCATAATGAAAGCATATGTTGAGAACAAAAGCAAATAAATGGGGTATAAAAATAAACATACCAAGAAGCACCATGCCGACTGCATTATAGATTTTCATATTTAATTACAAGAAAATCTGCCTTTGGGTATCTGTCCTAAGAACAGAGTCCTGTTCTAGAAGCCACAGCCTATCTCAGATCTGCAGCAGCGCTGGGCACTGCGGTACCTGCACGCGCAGATGGGCCGGGTCACTCTGCCAGTCAGGATGTCACTGATGATCAGGGCCTGTGAAGGTCTCTCCCCCATGGCAGAGGGCTGTGTCAGTGGGCAGTCGGTCCATGTGCTCGGCCTCTGTGGAGTGCTCGAAGCACAAAGTCACGCTATATAGGAAGACACCACATGGGGTTCAACCAACAAAGGAAACCAAAGCAGAATAGATGCATTTACTGGAAAGGGTAAGAAAAGCATTGTCTTTCTCCTCAACAGAAGGGGACAGTTATTGACACGTGATGCCAAGACCAGTCCTTCATAGCACCTTGCTCTTGTTGATCTTTTAAGGTCAACAGCATGCAGAGGACTACCATAATTTCTACCAAGTACAGACAGGCAGGATTTCAGACTCAAACAGGACTGGAATATGGTTTGATGCTTTCAAAGTATCTGGATCTAAGGAGTCCCAGTACAGGGTATGTAAAGAATTTCCTGAAACAGTTTCAGTGCATTTAAGACCTCATGAGCTATTGGAAGACTGACAAACAGCAAATGCTGTCTGCCTATGAAGAAGAAGATGAAAAATTAGTTAGAAAATTGTAGATCAGCCAGCTAAGTTCCATCTGTTGGAAAACCAGTAACTAAACAATTTGTAAGTACCTGAAGATAACAAGGAGATGGGTAACAACTAACCTACTCTCCTGCCTTTCTACAAGCAGTAAGCACAAATAGCTACGGTCTTAAATTACGTTAGGTAAGAGGTTAAGAAAAATTTTGTAGTGGAAAGGGTGGTTAGAACTGGAATTCATCAACTCAGGCTGCGGATCTGTGAGGTCTCCATCCTTAGAAGGCCTCACTACTACCACACCTGTCAGGAATAGCACATCTGAGGATAGCAGGATGGATAGGTAGCAGTTTCTCATGTGCTCCTTGTAGCACAGCTTTTCTGTCACCCAACAGCCGTGCAGGAAGAACTTGCTTTCAGTGACAACAGCTGAGGCAGCTGCTGAAATGTCTCACGTGCCTAAAGCTAAGTCACAGTGAAGGAGGGCAGGAGTCATCTACTTACAGGATGTTGAACTGCTGATATTTTCCTAACCTTGACTTTTGCAAGGAGTTGTGTATCAGAACTAAATGAAACACCTAAATACAGACCAAAGAGTGCCTCTTTTGACAGCTTAGCAGGTGCATGAGCCAATGTATGCTTAGTTTCTGCTCCAGCAGGCTTACAGGTGATGTCGTTTGTATGTGAGATGACTCACAACACCACAGATACAGAAATGTCTCCTCTAATTAGAGCTGGCATTTTAAAATGCTCAGGACAGTTTATTCAGGTCTGCTGAGGATTATTCTTCCATGAGATCTTTCAGACGGCAAAGAGGAGCTGCAAGATAAGATACACAGTGGCAGCACTCTGTAAGCAGCGTGCTATGGGACTGTAACATCACAGGTAGTATTTGCAGTATCTTTGTCTACTTTGTCTGCTGCAAGCTCAAGAAATGCATACAAACTTACCTGCTAATACAACAACAAAGCTAGTGTGCTGCAGTGGAAACTATAGCACAGGGATGGACAAAGAGCTGTGCTTCTCATCTGAAGAACAAATTTGAGTGCAAAACACAGAATATTAGAGAGCTTGCTAGCATCTAGGGCTTCCTACTGCATTTCCGAAGGATCCCATACGCTGTATCAAGCCTGGATGACACAATTACAGAATTTGTCCCACTGAAAGATTTGCAGAAATTAAGATGTCTCATTTTGTACATCTTTAGGCTCTTGCAGCTTGGTGTTTGTTACTCAGGAAGAATGGAAAATGTCCAGTGGTAGGCTTTCAGTTTAGAACAGAAGCTTTACATTTTGAAGACAAGAAACTTCTTGGCCTTTTTATCTTCCAAGAAAAAAAATAAAACCAAAAAACCAAAACAAACAAACAACAAACTAGTATTTATTTCATCTTTTAGATAAAGGTTTGGAAAAAGCAGTCAGCAGGAAACTGATGCAAATCAGAAAGGAATGCATGATTTTGGCAGGATGAGATGGCTATCACACATCAGTCAGTCTAGCTGAAATCTGTGTTTATGGAATCTATACATTTTGCACTGAACTGCTGAATCATTTCCCTTCACCTCAAGCAAAGACCTGAGGAAAGTAACCGTCATGGTGCTGGTAGCTACAGCCATGTTACTATTGAGCTCTAAACCAGAATGATTTCTGCTGGAAAACAAAAAAGCTGACTAAAATCAACTCAGTTGCTAAGTGCCTTGGTTAAGAACACCACTGAAAAAGATCTCCATAAGCCAGCTGCTTTTCATATCATTACCAATGCCATAAGACAATCCTGATTACACAACTGTGTTTCCACGGAAGCAGCTGTAAACTCATCTGCTGCACTGACTGTGACTGCAGGCAAGTCATTCTGTAACCCTGTGCTGAGAAACTGAATAACAAGCAGGAACGTCACTGGAAAACCTTCAAGAAAATTGTTATCAGTATATCTTGGGATTTCCTGAGGAAATAAATGCCCCATCTCTTCTCCAAGGAAGCATTTGAGACACAAACACAAGCGAAGGGGAAGATTTGATACACATGGCTGCATTGCCCGTGCAGTTCTGGGGGAGGCCTGCAAAGCCTGTCTGATTTATGCTCACTGGAGACTATGCATATGCAGAAAAAAAACAAAGGTGAGGCCTGTGGCTTTTGAAGTTCTTGACAATGCACTGATGCAACAACTGGAGCATACCTGTTCATACTGAAGACTTCAAGGTACCCGGATGAAAAGGTGCAAAGTGCTGCTAACAACAAACACAGTTTCAGAATGCCACTTCAGCACTGCCGTAGCTGTGGCTTTAGCGGGAGAACAAAGCTCATTCCCCAGCCAGGCACTGGAGCTGCCTCTCACACACTGCCCACCAAGCCCAGCGCCTGGCCAGGCCACTGGCCCTGCAGCTCAGCCCTTGCCAACACAGTGCTTCTGAGCAGACAGGACCCCCAGGACAAACTGCCACTTATTAAATACTGCTTTGAACCCTGCTTGTGTACCTGAGAGAAATCTTGTCTGGAGAATGACTTGCTGCTGAGATAACGCAACTCAAGTGAAAGGAAACAGAGGGAACCCAGAGTCTGTGAGAACGGATCACAGGAAAAAAAGCTTCAGGCAAACACAGTGCAGCAAACAAAAGATGCCAGTCTTACTAACGCTTCCTCAGACCCCTGGGCCAAGCTCCGTGCCTGCAATGAGGGGCCAGGTCCTGCTGTGCAGTGCCCCCGGCTGCCCTGCGTCGTGAGGGAGCAGCTCTGGGCTGTGCGGGCTGTGGGCAGCACACTGTGCCCACCCTGAACCCACGCTGTGCCCACCCTGAACCCACCCTGAGCCCACCCTGAGCCCGCTGCTCGGGCGCAAATGGGCTGAAGGAGCGGGAGATGGCGGCAGGGCCGCGAGTCCCGGCCTACTCCCTGAGTGCTGATGGGGGGTTTAGAGGTGAGATAAGAAAATATCACACCGACAAAATGAGAAGATCGGAGGAAAACCTTAACCTCACTCTGCAAGTCATAATGGCTTTGTCAAAATAAAAGTCAGATCAAATTCTTCTCCTGCACACCTTCCCACTCTCGAAGCTGTTCAAGCACAGACATTTTTTATTAGCTGCAGACACTGCATGCATAAGGGAGAGACTCTGGTATAATATCTGCACAATAGCACCTCCATACAAACACTGTGCCAGTAATGGGAAATTTTAATGATGTAAAGCAGCAAGGTCACACGATGTGTCCAGGCAGCCCTTGGAAAGGTGCAGTCTCTCCAGATATTATGGAGGAAAGCTCAGAATTGCTCTTGGTTCATTAGGCTTTGCCTGAGGGGTTTTCTTCCACTATTAACTACAAACAAGGTTCAGGTTCTTGTTACTCAGTTTCGTGCATGCAATGCAAAAAGGTAAAAGGCAAGGTTTACCAAGAGTCATTTGTAAATATGCTAAGACAATCCAGAGGCATTGTTTAAATCCATCAGACAACCTGTGTAGTAAGTCACCTTAAACAAGAACACTGAGAAAGCTCTGTCAATACAGCAACATCTTTTTCTGCACGGAACTTTAACATCAGCATTGGCAAAGAGTCTGTGCATAAATTACACACAGCAGAACATACAGCGCAATTGCTTTCCCTCTAGGCACTGACACTGTGTTCCCCTGCAGCCTGCCTATTTCTCCCAGCTTTATGACCCCAATGAGATGAGCTCTCACTGTTTTTTTCCTTGTTACATTTTGATATTTCAAAGCATGGCCTGCTTCTCACTCCCATCTCCCTGCTCCACATTATTAATGAATTGGAAAGCAGACATCATTAGTTTTTGGAGACCATTTCTTTTAAAATTTACAGAACCCTTCATCTGAATCCCTAGAGCCAGTCTGCTGTTCTCATCTTAGAATCTTATTAGCATCATATCTCCTGGATCCTGCCACGCAAACTGCATTGCTATGCACTTTCTAGCACTTGACCCTTTTGCGGACGGAATTAATTTCCTCTTTGAAGATAGAGCAGCATGCTGTTGTGCTTGTTAAAGAATGAAAACTCAAACTAGAAGATGAGAAACAAGCAGATATTCTCAGTTAAACCCTAAGATTTTCTATAGGGGGTTGAGAAAGACTGGTCAAGAGAAATAATAGACCGATGACGCTTTATTACCAAAAACATCTTCTAAAAGAGCATGCAAATAAACTGACAGTACTCACTGGGAATTTTGTTTTACAGTGTATTTGTTTGGTTTTTTTTTCCCAGCATCATCGTCTTTGTCTGCAACCTTTCACATCTTCCACCTGTTTCTGTGTGCAAAATACTGAGATTTTGGTTGTTAAATTAATGTGAATACTACAAAGAACCAGAATTCGCTTCCTGCTTGGGGCAACAAAAAGGTGCTCAAGCTGTATTAAAGCGCATAAACAAAAAGAGCCCTTGCAGAAAGAGGTCACTGCCTACAAGAATAAAATACCTGGCATACCTGGCACCTCAAATACACTGATGTCAATACAACCAACCCCTCAAAACCCCCAACATTCCTACATGTAGAGTAAATTAGAAAATTTAATTGCTTCTTGCTCAGTTTGCTATTTTTAGTTCCATAGCTTTCTGTCTACTGGATAATTTTCCCTTCACAATTTTGTTTCTGAGGTACAGTTTTTAGCAGCAGTGTTTACTATGACTGTTGTAGAGGAAATTATTTAGGTTGAAGGCTTAGTCCCTTCCATAAGTTCATTAGGAACATGCTAATAAATAATTGTATAAGTTTATTTTTGAGTAACCTGCAAAAGCTCAAAACCAAAGAGCAAAGAACGTCACAGTAAGGCTTAAGCCTTTACCACCAAAGCTATCAGAGTGGACTCAGGAATCAGAAGGAGTCCTGGATAGCTCAAACACCTGGAAGGAGGCCGGGTCACCAGACCACGCTGATGGCTGACTGGATTGCTACTTCCCATAGCTGTGCTGTGCTCCAAGTGAGAGGAGCTGGAGGGGTCCGCTAGACTCAACCTCAGCAGGGAGCCACAGCTCCTGGGCAGTAATCCCAGAGTCCCATCACTATGGTGAACTTGAACAAAATAAAAAAACTTAAAGCATGGTGGAAACTGGAGGCGGGTCAATTTATGAATGAGACCTCTGCATGTACCTGCCCTGTCCACCAAAGCCAGCCCAGAAGCCAACCCAGGAGATGCTCTTTGCTCTGAAATTTGGACCTCCTTTAACTCACACATCTGCCAAGTCTTGATAACTACACCTAGGCACAACAGTGCAAAAACCCTATGTGTTTTCTCACAGGCCACAGTCTGAATAGTACTGAGTGAATGAGTATCATGTCCATCACCTTATCCTGCACATGTCCTCCAGAGGAGCAGAATGGGAGAAATGTGACTCACTCTGCTTTTTGCTTACAACCGTCTTCTGAAAACATAGAGGATGTTCATATAGAATTTATCAGGCACGTGGTGTTAACAGCAGCAGCACAAGTACCAGACACAGACTGGCAGAGAGCTTATGAATAGTACGATGAATGATCTGTAGCAAAAGCCATGGGCAAGAGCTAGCCATTAGTCTAGAGCTCAGTAATGCACACTTCAAGTACATTACTCACCAATCCATCAGGCAACCCACTACAGAACTGAGAGATTCCAGTACTTTTAAATTCGTAACGCAGTGGCTGGCAGCCTGCACTACATGCCCTAGGTTACAAGGGCATGGAGAAAGACAATTCATTTTGTGTCATAGCCAGTATTTCTTCTTCTCCTTTTCTGTGTGTACTTAAGAAATGGACCTTCTATTACCTGCAGATTAATAGCAGAATAATCCTCTGGTGTCTCTGTTAACATCAACTTCCGAGGAAGGCTTTCCAAGAACTACCAACCCTCGCGGTTTTCACTAACTGCACTAAGTGTGGAGATGTGCATGAGAATGGATTTGATTTCTTAGTTCAAAAATAGTGCCTTCAGTAGAACAACTTTGGGAAAGCATTACAAAGCATTGAGAAAACTGGATGTGACAGAATTTAGGTTGCCAGCATAATTTGTGTCTTACTGTATAAGCATGTAATATGGACTCCAATTGAGGATCATACAGCGTCCGGGATTCAGCCAGTCATAAGGTGAGTAATGTAGAACAGAAAAAGTAATCGGTATTTCCTTTTCTCTCACACAAGTTGGTGTGCAGCCCAGCCTGCGTTTACTGCACTCTTTTCAAACCTCACACAGAACACTGATATTAATTTCCTTGTGTGAATTTCTATGACATTCATCACCACCTAAGTTCTTCAGGAACATTATGCAATCTCAGCACATCTAGGAGGAAAGAGTTATATCATCAACACTTTAAAAATGCAGAATTCAAATATTAAATAAAATGCGAGATTCAAGTATTAGATGTGTCCTCTAATTTTAGGTGCTTGATTTCAGGTGTCTACTGATACGGGAAGCACTTAACAACTTCACAGCACTTCATTCATTCCAAGCAGAACTGTGAGCACTCGGCAATCCTACAAAGAAAAACCCTCACGTTCTACGCAGAAAACTTTGACACTAAGGACTGCGCAATGAGCTGTCGTCCATGAGTGACCCACCTTGATCCACTGCCTCGTAACATGACAAGCCCGTGGCCACACCCATCACTAACAGCAATTCAGTTCCCCAAACCACAAGTACTTTCAACGCTTCCAGTTTTCCACAACCAGGTGAGATGCCTCACAGACTGCAGCCATGCTTTCTACACAGTTGATCCGTTCAGAGAGTGAAGACCAATCTTCGACCTAACTGCTGCAGCGTGTGATCTAACACTGTCAGGCACGTGCACAAACAGGGTGATGTGAAGCTGCCCAGTCACACTGAGGTTTGCAGCTGGGGAATGCTGGTAGGGTGTGCAACGACAGTGTTCACATGGGGACAGGGCACACACAGAGGATGGATGTGGAAGAGAATCCCAGGCCAGCAGGTCTGGAGGATGATGTTGGAAGTTCAGGCTGAATCCAAAGGCAGGTTGCAGTACCAGACTAAAACGCTCTAGCAAGAACACTGAGGTCTTTATACTGAAGCACAGAGGCTTTTGTGTCTTTCAAGGAGATATCTCTAAGGCATCCCTCCAATCTTAAAAAAAAAAACAAAACACATTTTTTCTTTTAAGCTCATTTTTGGAAACCTGATCTTTTTTTTAATTATTATTTTTCCAAGAAATGTTCCAAAAATCTTGCCAAGAAAAAAAAATGGAAAAAGAGAAACACACACACAAAAAAGCAACCAGAAAATACTGGTTTTTGCCCACCTAAGTGGGCAAAAAAGTGACAAGCAACCAAAAAGCAATCCCTTTAAGAGAAAAGGTCAACACTAACTTTATGTGACAGTCTAAGCTAAATGGAAGCTAAACATAGGAGCTTCAAACATTTAAATGGCAAACAGAATTTGAATACATAGTTTTAAGCCAAGTACATTTTTAATCTTTCCTTGCCACAATGTTTGTAACAAGGAACTGCCAAACCCCTCTTATCTAACCTTGTCCTTGCCAACCTCCATTTTAACCACAACACATATCTACTGCTATCATCAGGAACGGGAAACGCTACCCATAAGCAACATGATGGATTCACATTGCAGTAAGCACCTCAAATCTCCAATTTCATGAGTTTTGAATGCTCAGATTTGCAATTCAAAATCATGGACATATTTCGGTTTCTGCTCCTTTTCTGGAATTACTCTTGCAGGAAGGAGGAGAAGGGAGAGGACCTGAAGGCACATGCTGCTGATGGTCAGCAAATGGAAATCAGGAGCAAAGTGCCAGTGACAATACAGAAAAAGGGAGAAGCTATGAAGAAAAAAGGATCCACAGCACTGGTGGGTGAGAACAGAGGGTGGGAGACAGGAAAACGGAAGAATGAAGGAGAAATGAGAAAAGAATGTAAAGCAAAGCATGTAAGAATGGCAGAACTGAAATCAAAGCCCCATCCAAGGGAAAAGCAGCATCATTTGCAAATGAGTTTAAAATGATTTAATCCAGCAGTTCCAAAATCTGGAGCAAGGTCTTAATTTGGGTTCAGAGTAGCTTAATTTGGTAATTAATCAATGCGTGCCTCTTTTAAACAGCGCTAAGAATATTTATACAGGATTTCACACCAGTTAAATATTTCATTTTTAAAGACAATTCAAGTTTTAATTTGGAGGATGCTTCAAAGAAACAGCAAAGACAAAGAACAAAGCACAGAGAAAACAGGAAATTCTTAGTTATACAATCAGAAAATCAAGGCTAAAACACGGCAAAAATGCACAGGATTTCTTTCCATCTATTCTAAAGGGTCTGTTGGCTTACAGGAGGGGAGGTCTGGACAGCCTCTGTGTCTGTGACTGAGTTCCTTGCAGCCACAGAACATGCTGACATTAGCACTTTTTGGGTGTTTGCATGCATGACTGAGAAGCACACCTGGACATTTCACACCTTGTGCTTCAATGTATACTCAGCAGCCTATGGCCTTCTTTGCAAGGCCTTAAAATATTCTAATACAGGACAGCTCAGTAGGTATTTCCACATTTTGTGGGAGAAAATCCTGCAGTCACGGCCTTATGTTTGTTCTGCAGCTCTGTGCTGTGCCTGGCTGGCTGTGTGCAGGCCGAGCAGTGCCTGGAGCACTTGCCAAGCCATGCCAGACACCTCGCCCTGCCCACACCACTCCTGTCGTCTGACTTATGCCAGCACGTTTCCTGGTCACTGTCTGCATTTAAAACACCCATCAGTATTTCACCAACTGCTTCTGCAGTTTCTCAGTTAAAGAGAAACTGAGGGTGCAAAGGGACACAACCCATCTAATACAACAATTTGTGTGGATCCGCATGCTTCAGGAAAGAAACAGCTCAATCTTGCTTGCCGGACAAACTGCTCCTGCTACAGTAAGAACTTCCTCCGGCCACTTCAAACGAGGGTACCGCATTCCTACCTGTAGTGGCAGAGCACTCCGCTTCCTCCCGGTCCCACGTTCCCTCACTGCCGGAGCTGCTCCTTCCCCATCACTGCCTCGTTACAGCCAGGCCCTCCTGCAGCTGGGCTCCTACCGGGCAAGCTCACCTGCAGCTCCAATGCAGCCTTTGTTGACATTCCTTTCCTGAAGCAGACCGGCCTGGGATCTTCAGAGAACAGCCTACTCCTGTGGGACACAAAACCCTCTGGACTGAACCTGTTTGAAACATTCAGCACATTATCGTCTCAAGGAAAACTTTAGTCCTGCCTCAGAGTGCTGATCTGGCAGAGAGCAGAATCCAGACTGCAAGACCCAGACTGGGGAGATACCAATATGTCTTGAGGCACCAATACCAGGGCTGTGCTTCTCCCGATAGAAATAAGATCCTTGCAGCTTGCTTTGATCTGAGCTATGGGCTTCAAAGCACCAAAGATGACACTGGCTTTTTTGACTCTTTTCAATGAGATGCTTGGCCGCCTGCAGCTTGTGCTCCAAATTCTGAGACCAGAGAATGAGGAATGAATCCAACACATGGGCTGCATGTAGGAAAATAGGAGTCAAAGCAACGGTCACGTCTCCATGTTTTAATATATTAATGTTTGCAGTGTGCAAATCAGACCCAGAGATGTAATTTCCACCTTTAAAATTTATTCTGTTTCTCTGTTGTCCCTTGCTCTTTCTACTTGCTCTCAAACAAGAGAGTCAAAACTGTAAAGAATGACTCAAGGTATCAATGAAGGCAGAATTAACAGAAAAAGCAGACCTGATACTGTAGAGGACCGCTCCCTAATCAGCCACAGGGTTATGCAGGTTTGCACCGCTGTGGCAGAAACGAGGAGGGAAGGGCACACAACAAGGAAGAGGGAGCGGTAGGGATTCACCTTGAAGGTTTTCATGCGTATGAACTCACACACACACAGAACAAAAGCAACTCTGCTGTGCCTATGGGGATCTCTCACCCTCAGGCTAACCCTAAAGCAAGCATTAACCTACTTATTGCACCCCTAGGCAATTTGCTGGGTGAGGAAGCTGACTATTTGGGGAGGAAGGTGAGCAGATCTCAGATATTCTCAGCACAATATTCCTGTCACAGCTGAAGTACAGCACAGTGAAGGCCTGGTCTGGATCACCTGTATCAGGTCTGTTGTTCTGCCCACCTCACACGTGAGGCAGAGAACAGGGATGTGTCCACCTGCCCCACGCACGAAGCACCCTCAGATTTCACCATCTGCTCTTGAAAGAGCAGCACACCACCTGTCATGTGGGAGGAGTGCCAAGGGCTCTGCTGTGGAGCTGGGGCTCACTCAGGCTTTGCTGGTCAAGCAGCATTTGTCCTTTCTGAAGATTTATGCTGTGCCTCTGAACTCAGAAAATCTGCCATTGGCCCAATTGTCGCTTTGCATCTCCAGGAACTGCCATCAGTGCTTCCATGCAGACACACGACTCCAGATTCAGTAGGTACTGCTGTCAGTTTTAGCACCAGTCATCATGCTGCTGCCCTTGAAACGCACGTATGTGGATGCTAGAGCAGACCATCCCCATCGTCGTCGGTCTGCGGACAGCACCGTGATTACTCAAAGGCAACGACAGAGAAAACCAAACCACTGAGCTGGCAAAGGAAAGAGGCACCAGGACAGACAAAACGTGAGAAAGAGCGACAGATGGCATATGGCCCTGGGCCAACAGGAGCCAGGGCCAATGACGAGAGCAGGAAATAGGGTGGGCAAGCAGGTGAGAAAGGGGAGGGCACCAGCTGAGAGCAAGTCCCCGAGCTACAGCAGGAATGCGTAAGGCTGGCCTTCCCTGGGAGCTTTTGGCAGTGCTTGTGGCACTGATAGCCAGCACTGTTTATGTACTTTGCACTTGGGATTTTGTGTTTAGAAAAGGAACGCAAGGTTCCAAGAAAGAAAAACCACAAATAATTCCAGCTAAGAGTCTAATCCTACAAAATCTGCTCCTTCAGTTACTGAAACATAATGTAAATATTCAGTTGAATTTTATTCCTCTAAGATATTTAATCATTTCATTGCCAACCAGTTATGTCTACAAATACAGACCAGTTCCAGTGAACACGGCCTGACAAAGGTTGTAAACAGGACCATAACCAGGCTGAATTCTGAGAAGGATCCTGATCTTGACATCAGACTTCAGCACTTTGCCTTGTTTCTCTCTCTATGCCATTCATAAAAAACTGCTCCATTTCCTGTGTCTGCAGTGCATGGACAGTATCTGCCTGTAGCACCTTTGATATTTTGAATCATGCTGTACAGTGTCATCTCACTGAAAATCTGTCTCCACGTGAACCCAGGCCGAGTGCCCTGAGTGCTGTCCTCATTTCATCTAGGCCAGGAACAAAGGAACTGCACATTACAGCTCACCTGTCTGCCCATGTTTTGTTGTACCTGTTTTCTCTGTCCTACAAGTGATCAGCTTGCTTCCATTTAAAGCCTGCAGTCAACTTTAATCTACTTAGCTGGGATTAATGAGAGATTTGTTAAAGATTTAAAGATTTTTACACACTTTGCCTGTTGTTATCTACAGACATCAGGCAGTAAGTCCCATGCAGACCAACTGTTCTTAACATCAGGCATATCCATCAGGTGTGGCCAGGCTGGCAAAGCAACACTGATGGCTTATGCCTGTTGCTGGCAGACATCTGCCCTTGTGGAACTGTTCTGAAAGCAGTGCTCAGACCTCTGCCCGCACCTCATCCTTCTCGTGAAGAAGTGGACAAAGCTGCAATGAAGCTGGCAACTCAGAACATGGGTTACTACACTGGCATCAACAGCTCAAGTTGTCACAGAACTTAACAGGTGCAGGAGTGGAAAAGGAGAAGCGTATCCAATACAGAAAGGTAGAAAATTGTCACTGAAGTCTCCCGCCATTAACAAATATGCAATAAAGAACATTAAAATCTTTGCTTAGACTTGGTGTATGGGAACTGCTCAGTCACGGCCTGGACCACTGATTGAGCACTTGGAGAGAAGAGCCGGCCTGCCCCGAAGCACTGGTGAAGGCAGTTCACATGTGGACTGACTGCCACTGAGGTGGGATCTCTTGTTGGAGATCCTTCCTATTCAGAGTTCTTTTCTGAAAACCTTGATCCTCAGAGATGGATGAGAATTCCTTTCCTTCTTTTTGTAAATCCCCTCATTTGTACTGGCCCCTCTGCCGTTACACTCGGCATTCTGCAGACAAGACTAGTACAGGAGTCTCTTTCCTTATGACGAGTTCGAAGTATACAAGTCAAGAGGAAAATGAGGAGCTGGGCTGTTAAGTGAAGAACCATGTGCTGCCTGTCCAACTGTTACTGTCAGTGCACATGTAAGAGTAGATAATTTGGAAATCCATGGATAGAGATACATATTCACCACATCCTTCAGCTTTCACATTAGAAACACATTCCTCCATGACTGGCTGAGCTCTGCACCAGTGCCAACAATAACCTTTATTTTAAAATAACAGTGTGGATTTAATTATCGTGATGCAAATGTGGTTGTCTAAATAAATCCCTCTTATTGAAGAATAGATGCCTTTGATGCAGACTCCAGAAACATTGCACTCATATTTATGTGCTAAAAAACAAGTTGCCTAAATGGTGCCAGGTCAGGAACACGCTTCAATAGCAAAACAGATGCCATTTCACTGTCAGACTGGATTGGTGTGTCAGATGGTGTAACTCCACCAGGGTACAGAAAGCAGGAACTGCAGGGAAAGGTCAGGGAGGAAGCTGCAGGGAGTCCTTCAAATGCAGCAGGTGGGAAACTATAGACCAAGTGCTGGAAGGCACAGGAAGAAAACAACAGTTTGTCAGGTGCACTCCGTTCAGCTGGCAAAAATCACCACCTCTCCTCACAGTGTGCCCTTCCCCTGCTGCCCTCACAGACACTCTGGGTACTCCTGGTGGCCCTGATCCAGTGCTTTGCACAAGCTCTGCGCCAGACTCAGCTACCCATCTGCTAATTGCAGTGGTGTGGACCAGTGCTTCTTCAGTGCAAGAGAAAGGAACAAAGTGCAGCAGTCATAAGCAGAACACGCTTTGGAGTCTAGATGTGCTGCTGCCTCTCACTCTGCACGTCAGGACAGAAGATGTGCCAGTTTTGCCCTTTCTGTACCGAGTGCTGAAGCTCCTTTTATATCCCCACACCAGGAATCCCACAGTCACGGGTAAGAGCAGAGTTTATGAAATCATTTCATTACACTGGAGAAGTTCATTATGACACACACTGTTGGAGTCAAGACCTGTACTCTCTACTCTCCAGGCGTACACATCTATAAAATAAACGATACAGAAACACACCTTGTGTTGAAACAGATAGCAAATGAGACATGCATCAGTTTAGATGGTCTCTCAGACACACAAACACTTTGAAACCAGAGAGATAAGCGTGTGTTTTTAACGACTGAAATGCATATTCTCAAGAAAATCAAATCGTCCCTTTGTTGCCCACACGCCATTTCAGGGGCCTCCCAGAGCTGGGACTCGCCACTGAGGATGCCTGCCACGGAGCTGCCCCAGCCCTGCGGCTCACCCGCTCCACCGTGACCCCACAACGATGTCCCTGCTCAGACAGCCCCTGACCCACACGTGCCAAGGACTTGCCGCAGCTTCAGACACCGTGGGGCTTTCCACGTGCAAGTGTTTGCTATTACTGACCGTCTCCCTGTGCAGATGGCTCAGAGCAGCAGCATCCCCGTATGAAGCGAGAGCCTACCTGTGTTCTCCTGATGCTCCTGAGATCTCCAAATATGCAGAACAAACAAAAACCAGACTGGTCTTGGCACCTGTCCTGCATTTCCAGCGTGTTCCAGAGACCTTTTCAGTGAAATAGCCCCTGCCCGCTCAGGGCAGGAAGCTCGAGGTCCCTCTCCAGGGGCACTGCCAGCCCTGCGCAGACCTTGCAGCTCTCTGAAGGGTCAAGGTGGGTGTTTCAGCACAGGCTGCGGTGCGTTTTGGATGAGCAGCAGTTCCACCGTGCTGTGGGAAGCAAACACCTACACCCCACTCCCTGCACACCGTGCCCATGGAGCCAGCATGCCTGAAAGGCACAGCCTCCCTGCCGGGAAGCACCAGAGCACCCGCCCAGATGCAGGGACGAAGCAGACTGCTCAGAGCTGCGTGGCATTAGAGTCCTGGTCCGGCATGCAGGTCCATCGCCTCCAGGAGAAGTTCAGAGTGAGCAGGTCCAGGCTTGGCAGAGCGGGAAACAGAAAAGAAAACGAGGGGGACAGTGTGGGAAGGGGGGCTGGCTTCTCATTAGGGAGCATTTCAGCTGCTGGTCTGAAGGAAGACTTTGAAAAGAAAGCGCAGAGCCCTCCTGGCAGGGCAGCGAGCCCAGCTGCCCTCCCCACGTCTCACTTTTTATAAATTCTGGGAAACACTTTTAGACAGACACTGGCACTCATAAATTATACAACTCATTTGCATATTCCAGTCATGAGACATTATGCAAATGTGACCTGATTTGCATAATGGATTCCTCTCGTCGCTTCACTTGCTTCATGCTTTTAAAAAACAAAATGAAATAAAATGAAAGCACAAGAAGGTGGAAGTGATGAGTTCCCTGCCCCACCACATCTCCTCCCAGCCGCACCATCATTCACCAGCAGAGACCGGGGCGAGGGAGAGCGAGAGCGAAAAGACAAAGCCCTCACATGGCTTATTTTGCTTATAATTGTGACCATCTAACTTTCCCCCGGTTGAGATTCTTCACCCCAGTGACATATTGGAGGCAACTGAGGAAACAAAAAATGCCCCGGAAAACAGGATAAGCAGAAAGGGGCAGCATTCCCCGGGCTCCCCACCCCAGCACCTCCAGCTTGCATGGGTGGGAGCCCCGGCACGCGGCCGAGCTGCCCTCCTGCTGCCCCTCCAGCAGAGCTCATGTGGCCATCGAGCGCAGAGGGGAGGGAGCGTTGGGACTGTTTGCCGCAAAACACGATGGTGACATCTTGGGAAGGATGAGATGGGTGCACATCAGCTTCCCCCCACCGTGCTCCAATGACAGAGCCCCCGCAGCCGCCCAGCTCTGCTGCGGGCGCGTCCCTGCCCCCCTGCACCGCACGAGCGGCAGCGCCGTGCCAAGCGGCTGTACCCTGTGGGAAAAGTTAACTGTAATTCTTCAGCTTTTAAAATCAATTAACCCGTGTGTTAATTAACGTCAAGTCGACGGGAGGAGGAGGAGGAGGGGAGAGAGGGAGGGAGGAGGGAGGAAAAAAAAGCTGCAAGGGCGGATGGCAGAAGAGTTGGCACAGTGCCATCCATTCAGTGGCAACGCCACAGTTCCGTGTGATAACGGCAGCGGGTATATGTTACGGGGGCCCTGTGCGCGGGCCAGACAGTGCGGTAACGCTAAGGGAGATTATCCAGACCCCCAGGAGCAAGCGGCGCGCAGCGAGCGGAGGCGCGAGTGCCAGGATTACAGACGAGGCTCTCCGCCGCCAGCCCTGCCTCGGACACGCTCGGCTATGGGCACGGCGCGCCGGCTTCCAGCACTTTTCCCCCTTGAACGTCATTCTGCCGCAGTGGAGCCAGCACAACGGATGCTTTCACACCCCGCGAGACAAAGGCCGTCGTCTCCGCCATGACACCGCTGCTCCACGCCGAGGCCGGCATCTTGGAGTCTTCAAAAATGAAGGGAAAACGGGAACGCGGACAATAAAAACGGCAAAGGAAAACAGCTCGGCAACAACCCCCTTGTGCCCGCACTCCATGCCAGGGGCAACATGGGCATCTGGCGCAGCAGAAGGCGTTTGTGAGGGGCTTTCTTTTTTTTTTTTCCTTTTCTCCTTTTTCGCAAGCTGTTGATGTGTTTGCCATTCAGGTTCGTTTACAATTAACTACAAAAAAAAGCCCCACCACACCCAGCCCGGGCAACAACAAACAAAAGGGAGCAGCCGACACTGGGAGAGAAGTGCCATCTGAGGCTGCACGAACGCGGGCGACGGACGGTGCCATTCGCCATTCGGACACGCTGAGGGAGAGGTGCCAGCCCTGCAGCTCGGGAGAGACTCCAAGAGGGGAGCACGAAGGTCTCCAAACAGCACGCTGAGGGAAGGAAGGAATACCGCTGTCATAGGGCAGGATCACAGCTGCACACAGCCTCTGCTGGGAGGAGAGGGAATGTTTGTAGATAGCGAGATGCCTGTGTATGCACATACACACACACACAACAGTGTGCGTATGGACACACATACACATATGCACACAGTGCCACAGAGAATTGCAGATTATACGTGTGAGTGTGTGCGTGTGCTGGGATGTGTGTGTACTTCTGCGTGCACACATACATGTGCGGGTATATATATCTGCGTGCACGCGTGTAATATACATACACACACGTGCGAGGAGTTGTATGTCTGTGTGCCTGGGAGGGACACATTCACACACACACACACGCATCCACGCAGTGTGAGCATACATCCCACTTTTTGACCTAGGTATACACGGAAGACAAAATAAAAATCATACTCCAGCAGCAAGCAGGCAGTCAGAGATTTATCTACATTCACTGCTATCACCAGGGAGATGAATGGGGCCGATCTGAAGCCCTTTGCAAGATCCACTATAGGAGTGAAGGAGGAGGAGGGATGCCACACAGACATGCACAAACTTGAAGACACAGAGATTTGGAAGGTGCTACTTGTGAAACCCAGGTGGCACTCCGGAGGGGGAGCGAGGGAAAGAGCCGCACACACTCTGCAGGGGCCGGAGGGCTCGAGGCTTTTGGAAGAGGGCGTCAAGGGACAGCTGGCTACTTACGTTGTGTTGTCTGCGCTGCTGAGGATCCTGCAAGGTGTTCTGTTGGCACCGGGCGTTGAGCCAGGGAAGGGCACTGGAAACAAAAGGGAGAGACAAAAAATAAAGTCACACAGCGGGAATGTTAATTGCCTCTCGTGCGGATTTTACAAAACACACTAAATGTTTTCTTTTTGCTGTTTTTTTTTCTTTGTGGATTGGCGCTGTTCCCCTCTGCGTGGAAAATACTAGCATGGGATTTACAGCCCAGCTACAGGGCTCGGGATTAACTGCGCTGGCATCTTTTGGGCATATTTTTTCTGTTAATGAATGAGCTTTCGCTGTTAATGAGGAATAATCGTTTGGCTAATGAGCTTTGAAACATTAAGAGAAAAGAGGTTTTTTTTCCCGTTAATCGCCCTGGTGCGACCGCATGGATGGATTACAAAAGACAGCAGTAGGAACGCAGTACAAAGGGGGGGAAACGTCTCCTGGAGTGGGATAAATGCAGAGATGGGTGCTGCGTCCCTGCATCTCTCCTTCCTTCCCTTCCCTCTCTCTCTCTCTGCCAACTGCTATGGGTTTCCATAACTCCGCAATCAAAGTGGATGTTCGGGAAAGATTATTGCAGTCAAACAGCGGAGTGTCGGCTGTTAATGTCTCCAGTGTTTAATCATCATACAGTAGAATGGTTTTATGCATATTTCATTTGCATATCATTAAACTGCGTTAGCGCGGGACGTTCAGAGCTGGAGAGGTACAAAGTTGGGGGGAGAGAGAGGGAGAGCAAGAAAGAGACAGAGAGAAAGGTGCCTGTGATGCCTATCTTCAAAAGCAGGGACTTGCTCCATGGTCTGTCTTCTGCTTTTACTAAAATCACGATGACTTGGAAACCTTTGAAGTTGGATATAACCTTGGATTCTTCTAATTTCAGCAGTGATGTATTAGAAGGGGGTAAACAATACTGCGCTAGACATTTAAAGGAATATAAGCTCCAGTGGAATGGAAATAGGAGCTCTTTGGGGAATGGACTGGCAGAGCCAGCTGCGGCTTCGACAAACACCACACTTCTTGGTTAATATTAGTAAAGGATACCAGAGTAAAACAAAAGAAATGAAGACAACATATACATTAAGATGGGGATTATATTTCTCTTTCTCTTGCTTTTCTGTTTCTTTTAGAAGATAAAAAGAAGGATGGAACCAGCGGTAATTTATACATTAATTAGCAAGCAGTTGCCTCTTGTGTTTGTTTTTCTTCTCTCTTTATTTTGGAGAGGGGTGTTGTCACTGCCGAAGAGATTAATCAATTATTTGGTAGCTCAGATCCTTCTCCACTGGCACCGATCAGGATGAGAAGGTGGTGGTTGCGGGGGAAGGAACACAGTGGGCTCTTTGTAGATCTTATACATGCACAACATATTAATTGGGGTCTTTATAAAGCTCCCTCAATAGACTGTTTCTTTCATGGTAACACAGCAGCTGGTTAGCCACCGTTGGCGACTCTTCAAATATCACTTTTGCTGGGGGCATTTCTATTGCTGTTTGTTGTTTTGCTTTATTTTCTTTCCCAATGGAGGGAGCTCCACGCGCGATGCTACCACTGCCCGCTGGCTTTGAATGGCAGACAGACAGACAGTATCGATACCGAGATGATCTCTTGAGCTGAATGTGAAACTTTGCTTCAAAATGAAATGCTGTTTTATATTTAAATTTTCCTCCATCTCCCTCCCCCATGTTTCTTCTCCTCCAAGTCTTTGTCTCGGTTATGAATATTCAGATGAGCCATGATGTGATTACACTGTACAATTACTTTCTTCCATGGTAGTGGCAAAGGCACTGAGGAAAGACAGAGCCAGGCAAGCTCGGAGCTCATGTGGGGTTTGTTTTCTCTCTTTTTGCCCATCTCTGTAGCGCTGCGGCACATGCAGATGTCGCTGTTGTTCTTTATAATTCTTTATAATGATATGCGAAAGCATAACGACCCCATTTGGGTGCATGGCATCAACGATATATTACTGGGGGGGGGGAATCCTGACTGAAGGAATGTCCACATAAATTATTTTTATTTAAATGAGTTGAAGGAGGTGGTGGTGGAGCAGAGGAAGTCACATGAATACATGCATAATGTTAATACGCAGAAAGGTTATTGCCAAGGAGAAGAGTGTTTTCTGCGCAGCGCTTGGGACAAACAGGCTCATTAGGGAATAGCACAGCCCACTGCGTGATTTACTTATTTATCATTACTCATACTTAAGCTAGGGCACCAGGCACGCTCGATGCCTGGAGACTCTTTGAGGACTGGGAGCTGGGTGCCTGCATAATTCCCTGTTTCCATTCAGAAATTTCAGTGATATACTGCGAGAGGGGGACAGGAGAAGAGGAACCAGAGGGAGAATGTGTTAACTGCCATGCTTCAGTAACAAAGGAGGAGCCCAATGACAGCCCTGCGGGTGGAGTGACAACCGGCAGTGAGCTGGTGTTTAGATGCTGTTGCTGGCTCATGCCAGGCTTCTGTGCATTGCTCCAGGGACAGCAGCGATGATGCAGTGCCTCTGCCCTGCCACGCTGCTCTGCCTCTCCAGCACAGGGATGCCAGGCTGGGGCAGGGCAGCTCTCTGCCACTTGTGCCACTGGGAAACTGAAGGGGATCAGATCTGGCGGATTATGGTTCCTGGGCTGCCTCAACAAAGGGGTGGCAGTGGGGCAGGGAGGGGATTGTCCCCCCGGCTCTGCTCTCGTGAGACCCCACCTGGAGCGCTGCATCCAGGCCTGGGACTCCCAGCATGAGAAAGATGCAGAGGTGCTGGAGCAGTTTCAGGGGAGGGCCACAAAGATGATCAGAGCGCGGAGCACATCTCCTGTGAAGATAGGCTGTGGGAACGATGCTTCTCCAGTCTGGAGAAAAGAAGGCTCTGGGGAGACCTCATTGCCACCTCCCAGTACTTTATGGAAGATTATAAACAGGAGGAGAATGGTAGGACAATGGGGGATGGCTTTAAAAGAGTGGAGATTTAGGTCAGTTGTTGGGAAGAAATCTTCTACTCAGAGGTGGTGGTGAAGCCCTGGCACAGAGAGGTTGGAGGTACCCAAGTGCAGGGATGGGGCCGTGGGCAGCCTGATCTGCCCACAGCAGGCGTGTTGGAACTAAACGATCCTTACGGTCCCTTTCAATTTAAGCCATTCTGAGATTCTGTGATCCTCCCTCACCTGCTTCTTTCTTGGAACAGTAATTGTTATCACTTAATATTTTTAATACATAAATGTATGCATATGGAGAAGGAGTTCTTGGTTGCACTGTGATCTGCTAGGAATGCTTTTTTGGATCAGGGGATTGCACCTACTTACATGAAGAACGAGTTAATGAAGATGTAATGGGCCATCACAGAACAGCAACACACAAATGCAGCATAATGATTTTAGGTTAGGATATTAGGAAGGTCTGCTTGTGTGCCTGCAGTGCACAGATCCTGAGTGTCTGCCTTCACAGCCTTTTCAGCCTCTACAACACCCATGGTGTGAGTAAGGCTCACATCGCTGCCAGATGTGGTCTCCAGAGAGGGATCACAGCTTTACACACAAAAGGAGAACAGGCAAGACGGAAAGTAAAGAGATGCAGATGGGACCTGTTCTCAGAGGAGCTGTCCTCTCCTCCCATCCTCTGGGCACATGCAGATGTCACCAGTAACTAGAAACACTGCTGAGCAAATCCCTAGCTTCCAGACTGGGGTGGTTTCTCTGCCTCTTAATAGTGTCTGACAAGGATATGTTGTGAGTATCTGTTGAAAGTGGGCTGTGCAGTCCTGAGCAAACAGCTACCAGGTCTTCAGGCAGGCTCCATCACAAGGGGACCACCAAGAGCCCTGAACAGAAGGATAAGGCTTTCATCTAATGACAATGTGCAGGGGATGCAGTGACCCATAGCAGAGGGTACTGCTGCCCAGTGCTGTTTGAAGATTCATAACTACAGGCTTATCTATTAGTCCTCTGAATCAAGTTTCCTCCTGCATCTCCACAGATGTATCTGTCATGCACACACACACACCCTTCCGTAAAGCACTTGGGAATCTGAGTGCAAGGCAAGTCTGCCAGCTCTAATAAAAAACAGGACACCAGTACCACCTCTAGGCAAGAATCCTAAATCCAGTCACTCTCTGCTCACAGTTGAAAAAGTTCAAAAATTCAAGGCACAAGGGAAAGTCAGACCGTCAGCCTGACTCAGATATGTCACAGGCCCTGCTGAGACATGCTGCCATCCAGACAAAAAGCAACCGGTATGGCAGCCAGCCAGACCTCAGTGAGCAGCCCAGAGCCTGTCTGCTGTAAGGTGCTGAACTGCTGCGATGAGCCACAGTGACCTGAGCAGATCTCCTCCACCCCATCCACCCGCACCAATGGCTTTTTGACCCCAGCACAGTGGATCTCATTAGCCACTCTTTCTGTAGGTTCTCCCCATTGTGTAGCAGGAAGGAGACTACAGATGGAAAAAGCAGCATGGGTTGCACCATGTAAGCAACGTGTGTGAAGCAGAGGAGCGGTGATGCAGCTTGCAGCGAGAAGCAGTGCTCTGAGATGCCCACACTGCTCTGCATTACCACCAAGCATGCTCTCACGCAGCTTCTGCAGGAGCGTTCTGGCTGTGCAGGCTGCTGCTGCTCTTTAGCATGCACAGATGTGAAATATGACTGCTGCTGTCCCAAACTACTCCTGATTGCAAATCTGTGACCATTGTGAAGCGAATCTCCCCACGGAGACTTTAGAAAGGGGCAGCTGTTATAATGCTGCAGGAACCATTGCTCTGCTTGTCAACGTACCAAACACCCTGAATAAATTGCTATTTAGAAAAGGAAATTCAAGAATTTATGAAACATATTGATATTCAAAAAGAAGGAAAAAAAAGATATTGTTTTGCAAATAGTAGCAGTGCTGAAGAGTGGAAAGAAGTGCATCAGTCATTTGATATTACATATAAGCAGTTTATTAAAGAATTAAATATTTATAGACTATAAAGCAAGCAGGGCGATGAGTCGCAAACAGCTTGCTGAGAAGTATGTTATAAACAGTGAGTCTGCCAGTGACTAATAAAGTACGGAGAACACAAATGTTTCATGAACCACCAGGCCAGCCATGAATCCCCAAAGCTGACACACTACAGGACCCACCAAGGTTCCTGCTGCAGTGCAAGCCTGGAGCCAACACAGGAGGGACAATGTCTGAGGAGATATGTGGTGCACAGACACATGCTGAGCACTCGTGGGAACGCACATGATTCAGTGCCTGAGAGAGATTTAATTTTTCACATTATTTTAAACACAGATCTATTAATAGGAAGTGCAGGAATTTTCAAAGTTCAAGGCACTTCCCTCTTCAGTTTTCACTGCATCTACTTTTCCATTTCCAACCAAATTACAGTCTGTGATTCAGACAGAAGTTCCTCTCTGCACAAAGCTCTTTTCTTCCCTCACAAACATGAAAGATGTAGATACTCCAGGCACCAGCTTCCCTGTTCTGAGCAATGACAGACACCTCACATTTATAAAGGTTTTACAAGAGGAACAAATAGTTGGAGAAAGACAGGAATCCCTTTACTGTTATTATTGTTAATATTATTTTTATATATATATNTTTTCAGTAGCATACCAACATGGGTCATATTAATTTGGGAGGCAATGCTATTTTATTACTATTAGAAATGTAATTAAAGTCTCTTCAGATTATTTTTATTTTTTTCTGGGGCCAGCCAAGGCCTAGGAATTATTTCTGAAGTAGGATGGGCTGACACCTTTGATCATTCCAAAGCTCCTATAGCTGTTCCCACAATTTCAAGTCTAGTAAGATGGCTGAAGCTCCCAAGTGGTCTCAGCATTTGTAACTCTTTTGAATTCACTCTTGGCAAGCCAGCAGGATTTAGACCCACTTCAGAAATCTCAGTCACCACAAATCCCACTCCTCGGACAGTTGCTGTATTGTATCATCTTCCAAGGCAGCCAGCCAAAGTGTTGTCTGCTGAGATGAGGGGAGAATCTGTACAGAGAGGAGATAGAACAGAGCTGCTGCCTCCTTGCTCTCAAGTGAAGTCCTGTTAAATTAAAAAAAATTAACACAGGATTACATAGGCTGAGAACTAACTGGGGTTGGTGAGGACACATTCTGTTTAAGTTGTAGAAAGTACTGCTCCATCTGTTCCATCACCTTCCTGTGCTGGTGGGGTCCTTCCTATCTTCCCCAGCTCCACCAGTTAATGGAACACCGCAAGAATCCTTAACCGCATGCTCAAACTGCGACAAGAGCAGCTGAGCTGGTAAATGTTCTTTACTCCATTCTGTGTTCGCCTCTCTTCTTGCAGTCATCATCTCTCTCTCCATACCAGCCCACCATGACATTACTTACCCAAAGAGGTTTCTTTACCTCAGTGATTTTAGCTACTGTTTTGCTCTCCTTACCCACAAGTCTAGAATCATGGAACACACTTGACTGGGGGTTACATGTATCAAGGATCTCCCCTCCCTTCCATAGTCAAGTCTGTTAGCAGGGTACAGAGGTCTGTTCTTGACTGACCTTGTCTCTTTTGTTGAAGACCTCAGTACTGTGCTCATCACCACTTAGCTCAACTCCACTGGGCCATCAAAGCACACCACTTCAGGACATAACTCGCTGACCTGGGCTTTGATGCACTTTTCTGTTCCATACTGCCTCTGTGTTTCTTTGCTCCTTCAGCTGTCTTTAACTCCAGGCACCCTTCAGCACTCATAACTCCAGACATTCTTTTCCTTTCCTGACTTTCCTCTTTCCACCCAAGCACTTTGGTGGATTTTGAGTTGATGGAAAAACAAGCACTGTTGAATGAAAGGTCCTTACTTCCCCTTGTTTGCTGTAGCCATGTAACTTCCAAAGGCTGTGGAGTCACGGGAGAAAACTCCCCTGGGAGGATGGTTAGAGAACAGACAACCTCTGAAATGTAAAACTTTCTCAGACGTCTTCGGGATTAAAAGCACTATCTAGACTCAAGTGGCATGAAGTGCATTACCAAAGGCCCAACAGACCAGCTGGGTCACATCTCCACAACAACACACGCTTTGCTGTCCCGTATCTGACACACATCACTCAGAATGCGAACATATTTCAGCGGACAACAAACTGTCTCACAACACACTGTCTCCCATTCTGCAACTCTGAAAGTACCTTATCCCCTATTCTCATGAATTAAGGTATCAAATACAGAAAATGTACAGGTGCTTCATATATTTTGTCATATATGTTCCCTGTGTACATTGAGAGGGCTTTATTTGACTTTAATGGACTCCTTTAAGGAATATTTGTCATTGCAGAAGTCTGTGAGTGAGGCTACTGCTTAGCATGTTCCCTCTGCCTGCCCTGCCAGATATATGGCTTCAGGATGCTCCTGAAGCACCTCGCACGTGTCCCACAGAACCACTGCCTCCCAGCAGAGCACACAGAAGCAAGTGCTCTTTTGCTGTTGTGATGTGTGGCTGTCGTGTCGCCTGTTGGTTTTAACACCGCAATCTTTGATCACTGAAAACAACTTGAGTCCACTTTGCAGTCCCTGCATCCCAAAGCAGTGAATCCTGAATGTGCTGCACCCTTCATCAAATGTCAGGTTGATGTGTTACCATGGCTTTAATCTAATATGTCTGGATAACTACCAGGGATGGGAGGAAGGATGTCCTGTCTTCCTCCAACTGCACATTCCTGCCATCTCCCATGTGACATTACCCACACCAGTTCTCACCAATACGTCACTGGTGTAGCTCATCTTGCAGGTGAGAAGGCACTGGTACCAGCATAAGGGAGGTGAAGGATCGCAAGTTTAAGATGTATAGGAACTGTTGAATCACAGCCTGAACCACTGATGTGGAGTTCCAGGCAAGCCTTGACCTTTAGCGACAGGTGAGCCCTTCCTAATTTATTGAGTGCCTTTATACCATCTGGATAATCTGTCCAAAAATATACTGTCCATCTTCATTATATTGTTTGGGTACTATTCATTCAGGGTATTCACCCTACAAAGGCTAGGAAGGGAAGATGACAAGGGTGAAACTTTTGCTTTAAACATGGGAGGTTATCTATTTTCATCTTCATTTATTTATCTAACAGAAAAATTAGGACATTTGGCAGTGGATAGGCTGCTTATAAATGCCCATGGAGGAACTTTTCTATATCTGGTTGAAAAGATGATGACTAAGTCAATTCCTGATTTATTCCAGTCCATCATTTCCCTATATTCGTATTGCCTGAGACATTTTTGCCTTGCTGGGGTCTTTGAGAAACCCTGAGCAGAGCTTCAGATATCATGTGTGGAGAGAGAACCCCGTCTGGTTCTGGGGAGCGGGTGGGTTCCTGTGCAGTGGGACATGCTCTGGGCTCCTGTCATCACAGAGAACATCTGAGACCCTCTTCTGGCACATGGTGACTCAATAAACCTCCCTGAACTTGTCTTCAGTAACAAACAGTGTTATATGAAAGCTTCTGAATAGAAAATGATCCATGTGCTCTTAGGAGATATTGGAGACGTATCACCTGTACTTGACAGAAAGAAGAAAGCCAATTTCAGAAGCTGCTGTTAAAGCCCACTGTCCCCTCCTCCCTTTTAAACCAAAGAAAAGCACATAAAGGACAGATAGCTGGGAGGAAAAAGTAGCTCAGTAAATCAATGGCTTCGGTCCCTGAAAAAAACTTATGCCATAGTTTGATACACGATTGTTTCACCGTGCCACTGAAGTCCTAGAGGTCTCTGTGTCTGGGGCTATGCCAGGTTCACGAAACACAAAGCAAAGGAACATCAAGGATAAACCAAAAGTAAGGTGAGAGGAAATGCTGATAGCTTCAGCTGCTCCCACTTCTGACAGTACCTTCCTCTTCCCTTTGGGTACAGAGAACGGGGAACAGTAATGCAATAGGAGATGTGGGACTCCAGACAGGGACTCCAGATGGCTGTGTAATAAACAACTCTTCCTCTTCTTCCTCACCTAGCTGCCAGACAATAAATTCCTAGAAAACAGTGCAAATATCTTCATGCAACATTGACATGCAAACTTTTTCTTTGGAATTATGTCTGTGGCTGGTGTTGAAGTATTCTAGCTCCTCAAATGCCCTTTCTCAGCTCAGATAATTCGTTCAGCTTAAAGATGCCTGGCTTCCAGTGGTGCTTTTTGTCTGGAGCCTTCATTTTTTTACATGTAGTCCTACGTACAAGGCCAAGCCAGGCTTGCGGTACTCTGCCCTTGTCACGGAACAGAGGTAAGCCCAGTTAATGTGTCTCAGCTCATGGAAATCTGAATAGTCGTTAGAAGTTAGTGCAACTTGCATTGGACTGCGCAGACTCACACCAGGAGCTGCACAATACCAGCACCTTTGGTGAAACTGTACAAAGAAGGCCTAAAATTGGTCTCTCCCTGCCACCTTACAAAAAAACATCTCTCAGAAAACACATAATACAAAATCACTGGTAATTTAGGGTGGAAGAGACCTCCAGAGGTCACCTAGTTCAGCCTTCTCCTCAAAGCCTGTCTGCTCAGATCAGGTTACTTGGGAACTTGCCTGCATACGTTCAGCTTTGTCTATGAAGATAACAACAAAAATCTACATATAAAAATATCACAAAATGAATGATTACTCTGGACTGGTTAAAAGCACCCGTCTGCTAACACTTAGAGACAGATGGACCAGAGAGCCTTCAAAAGATCCCCAGGGGTTTACAAACTCCAGGTTCAGGGCAACTGATCTAACCTAGCTGCTATTTAAGCCATCACTTCTTAAACAGAGAAAAGAGATTATTCCCTTCGCCTTGGCAGCAGCTTCTTCATATTTGAAAGCTGTTGTCATATCAGCCTTCTCTACTGCTATTATGAAATTTGCACATAAGAGCCAACAGAACAAGACAGGAAACATTTTGGCATAGTGCCTTTTGTGCTTTTGCTGATTCATCTTGTTAGAAGTATCACACAAGCAGCCATTCTAGAAGCAACACTGCATTAGCACCAAAGGTTTCCAAAGTTGATTCCTAGCCTCCATTTACTTTCATAAATAAATGCAGACAATACGGTTGCTATATTATTACAAAACACTGTGAAAGACTGGTCCAAAATAGCACTTTCCATCTAGCAAAGGGCTCCCACAGTTTCATTCACGCCTGAGAAATAATCTGTTCCATTTGCCCAAGGACGCTGAAATGACTTGCTCTGGTGAGGTGAGGTGGATTCCTAAAGAGTTTGACCCTTTGTGATTCATAGTCAACAGATGCTCTTGAACAAGAGCAGGTCAGGTGGTAATCCCCTCTATTTTGTCTGCAACAGAAAAGCAGCATAAGATACATCAAGAGTTCGCACTGAATTCCTGTAGCAAGTGTTTAGCTGCCTCCAGTAGGATAGCAGCTTGTGAAGCTGAGCATGGGTTTGTATCTGAGAACGGTGACAGCAGATATGAAACCGCAGTACAGTTATGCCTGGCCTGGTTTTAACAGCTCGCAATAAAGTATTTTCCTCCAGTACCACGTAAGTAAGCACGCAGCACATTGCCTTTGAAGATAAACAGTCTTCTACGTCCACTAGAGGTCAAAAGGCATGGCTCCTACTTGGAGCTTTGTCATATGCTTTCTTTATGACCCGGATCTATTACATGAAGGTTTAAGGAAGAACAAAGAACTTGAGCAATATTGGAGCATTTCTCAATCACTTAATGGAAACACTTAAAAAACCTGACTGTAAGCTGCATTAAAAAAAACAAACCAAAACCAAAATCAAAACCAAACCAAAACAAAAAACAACAAAGGAAAGGCAGAAAAAATTATAAATCAATGAAATAACACCGAATGAATGAAGAACAAATGGCCAGCCAGTACATGGCAAGTGTCAGGGACCTGGCAAGTATAAGGAATCAGCCGAGACATCTCTGACACCCGGAGCATGACGCCTGTGCACCCCGCAGGGGCAGCGTGCTGCTCAGCGCTGCAGCCCTCGTGCACAGTGTCCCACCTGCCACTGCTGGAGGCAGACCAGGACCCCGCAGGGCATATGTGGCATTGTTTCTATGTTTAGAAGAGGCAGATATGGCAGAGCTGTACAAAAGATTACCCTTCCTAAATTCTCATCTAACTTATTTATTTTTATTGCCAAATGAACACTACACTGAACTGTGATTTGAAGCTGTAACCCAAAAGCCTACAGTCACGTAAAACCGCCTTTTCTGTCTCCTCTATCTATTGTCAGTATCTTTAGTTGGCAAATTATAAACTGTAACATGATTTTTTGTTGTTTTCAGTTATTTATTTTATAAAATATGTGTATGTTCTTTGCAGCTTTCTCTGCTCCTTTTTTCATAATAGCTTTAGTATTGAAGTAGGTAGATGTACCTTGAAAATTAGCAGGTCCAGAAGAAATTGACATTCAGGAACAATCTCTCAGGGTTCAGCCAGGGCAGAAGGAGAAACTGCAATTTTGATTTGTGTAGATAGAATGAAGGATGCCTTTAAACAGACATGCTTCTTTCGTATTCTGAAAGGAAGCAGACTGCATGGAATATCCCACCTGGGTGTAAAGAACCTGTCTGCTGAGCGTGACACAGAATCACCATAGGAGGCTGGGACACTACAAGAGCAGCTGAGATGCAGTATAGAATTGAAAACGCTGAGTGCTTTAAATGCACACAGTGCCATAAATATCTGCTGCATGGTGTCTGTGCTGTCCACAGCTGCACGCTTGGTGCACGTGCTATTGCTCATGGCTGCTCTCTTCTTGTTCAGGGTAGAACAGAAAAAGTCATTTCTCTTCTTAAGATCCACCAATAAAAACAGCCAACCACAGAAATACCAACAGAATTAATATTAAAGCAGGGAAGACAGATACCCAAAGCTCAGAAATGATGAAGACAAGCTGTTTGCATACACTACTGTCCCTGCAGGTAAGTCTTAATTATTCCCTCAGGTCCTCAGCCTTATTCCCTGCTTGTGCTGGATGGCTGACAAGGAACAAGCCCACGTTCCCAGTCCGAGTGCCAATTCCATCCACAGTGAAGCAGCTGTAAGACAGGACAACAAAAGAGACAAGGAGAGCAGTGCAATTGCTGCACCTCAGCTGCCAATGAGATTTTTGCCAGAAACGATAAATGGGAGCAAGATCGGCCCTAGGTGGGACCAGCAAGCATGTTATTAGATTCCAGCTGCTTGGGAACCTCTTCATGTTTAGGTGTTTCTTTACATTTGGACATTAATAGCAACCCTGATACTTTTTAGCATGTTTTCCACTATATCACACAAAACAAAGGTGATTGAAAGGTCTGTGCACCGTGCATTTTCAGCTGCTTCCTCTGCACTCTGAGTTCCTCAGCCAGTAGTTACTGTAATAAGCTTATACTTCAGGAATGTAAAAAAGCCATGACTATGATTTTCATGTTCATGAAATGATGATGAACGTGTTGTGTTCTTTTTCACTAGCTGACCAAAAAATGGACTTTTTCATGCAATAAAAATAGAAGTAATCTGGACTGGAATTGGAAGGTGTGAGGATTAAGTCTTGATCGTGTATGGGTAAAAGACTTAACAGGCTTACACTGGAAATCCAGCGTCCATTTCTGGAACAGGAACAAGCAAATGAAGAAATATTTGCTACAAGCGATTTTTACAGTGAAACCTTCATCAAAGTTAGGTGTGGCCAATGGGCAAGAAGTAATGCCAGATTTCAGACAGCTGCTGACAACCCAGCCTGTGCTTCACAGGTGTGAATTTGATTGCTGAGAGCTCTTCCAAACAGATGAACAACTTTTGGCACTGGTTCCACTGCAGTCAGTGGCAGCCTGCGGATCTTGTTATCACTGGAGGTACAATAGCCTCAAGTGGACTACAGCCATCTTCACTGAAAACACAAACTGGTTTCAATGCCTTAGTTCACGAAAGCTTTGAGGGATCCTATCAGAAAGAATAGCCATTTCAAACAAACAAAAAAAAAGAAGAAGAATCTGCTAGGAAAGACGAAAAATTAATTATTAATAGCTTTCTTTGATTACAAGTCTTTAATGTATACTTCAAAACACTAGCTGATAAGTTTCTGCTGTATGGAAAGTTGGAAGCATAAATAACCATCTAACTACATACAAGCAGAAGCAGACAAACCGCCCCTTACCTTTTCCACAAGTCAGACATTGGAAATGTCATAACCGTATCCTATTCTGATCTTGCTAAATTATTGTAAAATACTGGGGATATAAGCACCTCCTGGTGGGCTTCATTCTGTAAGTGCAGTTCTCTGCAAGTCCAGTCATTAACTTAATACATATATTACAAATGTAATTCATCCTTGCCTCCTCTCTCTTCCATAACTCCTCTTGCCATCCAGATTGTAAATTAGATGTCATACTCAAAGAGCTCCACATTTTTCCCAAATTTGTATAACTGCTGGATTCTTTCTGCTCTTTCTCTGCACTATCTCCAAAAGTCATTCCTCCAATAGAAGGTTTATTTTGTGGCCTCTGACCTCAAATGTTGGTTGAAACGACCTCCACACCTGTAGCTTTCCCAGGTATCGCCCCTATTTCTTGGGGCTTGCAGTGGAGCTCCTGCTGTCCGACGTGCCAGGCCGTGCTGTGAGCGTTGGTCCCTCTCTGAAGCAGCACTGAGCTCTGCTGGCTGCATCTCCCCATCCCAGCACCACAAGCCAGGGGTCAGAGGCAGCAGCATCCCTATGCCACGTGTCCCACTGTGCAGGGGGTGCTGGACACCTGCTGAGGATGTTTGCCAGTCCTGAGGCAAAGCTCTGGGGCCTCGTTCTGCAGTGCCCTGTAGCCAGCTCATCCAGGCAGTGCCGCCAACAGTGCTGCTGCCTGGGCAGGCCATGTGCCATGCTGGGCCATGCTTGGGAGCTATGCAGCTCTAGGCCTGCTTCCCACATGGCTCCTCTGTCTGCCCAGAGCCAGCATGAGGCCACGTCCAGCTGTGTTCATCTCCGTCTCAGACCATGAGGAGCCCAGCCCTGGCCCCAGGGTCAGGACAGTTTCATGCTGCTGACCATCAGATGCTGTGGCCGTGGTCTCTTCCCACTGCTGCGCTCCGTGCTTTATGCTCCCAACTCATCTCCATAAAGCAGCACCTCCTGCCCCATCTGCCAGCAGTCTGCCTTTGGCTCCCCCATCCAGGTGTTTCCAGCTGCTCACGGCACCTTCCAATGGTCCCATGAGATGACAAACTTCCCCAGAACACAAGCACTCCATACACCTAGAGAGCCCTGTACAGACAAATGGGCAGCATGGTAAACATCATATTTCATCTGCACACCACCTTCAGCTTGCCCTCCCTCAGAAAAGTCCCTCTGCATATGATTTTCCTCACTCCTACTGATCACTGTTTTAATTTAAAAGGTTTTTTAAAGGATGTGATTTTAATGAGTGCAAGGCTTAGACCAGAAATACTGTATTTCTTTCTCCTGAATGATGAAGTAGGCACTTGGACTCTCTGCATTGATTTCTAATCTGCCATTTCATACTCTGCCAGTGAGCCCTGTAAACCAGGCTCATTCAGCTGTCCCATGAAAGCTTCCATAAATAAGAACAGCTGAGGCTGGTTAGAGCGAAAGGAAGGAACTGAGGATCAGAGTCACAACCCTTAATCACCTACAGCTCTTCACCACAGCAGACCAGAGTAATAATAATAACAGTAATAATAATGAGAGAAGATGTGCATGGACTTTCATAGGGAGGAACTCAAAGCGGAGCTGTGTTCCTTGGGAAGCACACATCCCCCCCTTCCCAGGGAGGGGAGAATGATGGAGAGGCAGGAAATTAAAATGGCAAGGATCTTCTGATAAGAAATGCAAATTCATGGGGCCTTTGCAAGTAGATTCACACACAACTCATACACAGATGCGCTCTGGAGTGCACATGGATTTTGTCTTATGCACGATGTGCTCCAGACCCAGGGCTGCAGTGTAGCAAGCCCATTCCTGCTTCCTGAGAACCCACATTATCCAAACAGCACAGCAATTGAGCTCCCTTCAATCAAAACTTCAGATTTCTGCATAGAAGCATCTATTATTAAAGTGACAAATATCCTTCCTTTTCTCAGATGTAAAGGGAACCTTTATTCTTTGCTACTCGAAAGCAAAGTCAGGGTTTTTCATTCCAGGTAGCTTTGGCTCAGAGATCAAGAATCATTGTTTTCCTTTTCTTCAATACAGACACGTCAGAGATTTAATTTGCCTGTATTCTGAAGAGCCACATCATGCACACACCACCTATCTGGGTCTGGCAGTCTGAGTGCCATCGGAGCGGATCCCCTTGCGTGGCTCTCAGCCATCCTCATGCCCACCACAACCATTTTTGTGGAGCCAGAAATATTCTTTAGATTCATCTATTGCTGTAAAGTCGGAGCTGTAAAGTCAGATCTTTTCCCCCTTTAAATGTGACTAGCTATTTACTCCCTAACAATTCTGCTTCAGAGCTGATTTAGCATTTTTATTGGAATGTGAAAGCTCTTAAAAGAAGAAAAAAATCTAATCAGGCAGAAGAGATAGAAAACTTGCTGAATTTTTTCTCCCCCCTTTGCACCCCTTCAATCCTATCAAAAGCACATCTTCCATTCATTGCTTCCCGATGTCATTATGACAAGCGGCTACAAATCAATAGCAGAAGCAAAGGCAGGCCTACCCGCACTCACCAAGTGATAAAGATTCACTCTCAACCCCGATTTGCTAATAGCACATAATAGCAGCCATTGGCGCCCCGCATTAAATCATACATTTCACTCTGCGTTTATTATGGGATTTTTAAAACTCCTCACCAAATTGGATTTTCTCGACGGTCTCTAATTTCCACATTTATCATTTAAAATTAAACTCCTCAGTGGGGAGGGGGTTGGGAAAGGAGGAAGGAAGAGAGAAGCCATGCAGTTCTGTATTTTCCTCTTTCTTTTTATGAAAGCCCATAAATAATCCCAGGTATCACTGCCACCAGCCCTGAAGTTTTATATATATAAAATACCAGAACTTAGGTAGAATAGCTTTAGGACTCTGCTTACCTTCATGCAGTTCTGCAAAAGAAGAGGAAATTAAAGACAAGCCAATAAGGAAACAGATTTTAAGTAAGAAATCCAATAAACAAAACAGTCAGCAAAGCAAGTTGGTATGAAAACGTAATGGAAAATTACCGTGGGCTTCCTCCACTGACAGAGCTAAGCAGCAGGGATGGGATGGACTGAAAGGTTTAATAACAAAACAACAAAGAAACAAACAAGAACCCCATTCTCTGTTTCAGTTCACAGAAAATGCATTTGACAAATGAAACAAAAATGTAGGAGTTTCAGCTGATGGTAGGAATGAAGCAGACGATGAGAAATGTGGGTTGGTACAGTCTCAAAGAACTTCGTGCTTGATGAGGTGATACGAACGACACACCCTATAATCTTGGTGATCACAGGTCTGTAGCAGAGCACAAGTGACCAGGTAACATTTTCTGCTCCCTGTCTGCTTCCAGTATGAGAGCTGCAGTGTTCAGTGTGCAGCCACTGCTCCCACACCATGCACTGCTCTGCTTGGCACAAAGGCACTGAGGTTGGCCCTGAAAGATACATTTGGACCACAAACTACTTGAAGCACTGAACACTAAGACATGAATTTGAATCTAATGTGTAGAAAGGAACGTGGTTTCCAAAATAGAAGGTAGTGTGATAATGGCATGGTGAACTGAGCTTTTGCTGCTCGTGATACCCAACCCTGAGTTGGTATGATATCCAATATCCAGTTAGCATCACCAACCCAATTCATAAACTGTGCTGAAGTTTTACTCAGACTCTGCTTAAAAGGAGCTGAAGACTTTTGTGTTTGTAAGTTTGGGTTTCACTCGAGCTCCAGAAACAAAATTCCACATTAAGGCATCACCAGTTCAACCACTAAAAATTAACCGTATCAGGGCAGTGCTCTCAAAAGCCTCTGGCCTGTTTGTGACTGCACCACTGCCACCCCGAATCCCAGCTGAACGTGGAAGCAGCTTCCATCTACTCTGAAATTATTTTGTCTTAAAAATGTCCCTAATAGTCACAAAATACCAGAGCCTCTGCTTTGAACTGTTACCTGAGAGCCTCACTGCCAGCTGTACCAGCTAAGGCTGGCAGCGTAAGTGCTCCCAAGTACCAGTCACCTCCTACAAAGCAAAAGAGCATCCCAGCATGACTCTTTCCTCCTCCAAAGTGTTGAGAGCTTTTAATGAATACAGTGGTTACAGATTTAGGACCTGAGCCACCACTCGGTTCAATGAGGCACAGATTGCATCTCTGGTACCTTCATAGAAAGCAATATCAGAACATGAACATGTCCAACGCAAAAATCAAATGACAACCTTCTGTCATCAGAGACATCTGCTTAAAATTAGAACATCAGTAAGAGTTAATGTGGGCACTGAGCAGAGGGAGAGAATGAAATATTTCAGGTTAAGAGCTCCTTTAACTTCAGCCATCCCATACAGTAAACAGCAAAGACAGACACTTCATATTAAGTGATTTTAAGGATTGCTGGGGCCTTGTCTCTTTATTCCCTCTCTCCACTTTTTTTACGGCCTTGCCGATTCAGTTTGAGATTTTCTGTTACCATTTCATTACTTTTCAGTTCTGTGTCCACATTCTGGCCTATGAACACCCCAGGTGTCAGTCTCTGAATACTTACCCCTCCCATGCCACCCATGTACAGTCGTACTGTTTCTTACTGCTCCAGAATCTGAAATATCCTGTGGTTTATTGATTCACATTACCACACTTTGTCACTGATCTTTATCTTTTGCATTCTTCCTGACTAGTGCATCAAAACTGGAAGTGTGCAACACATTACTCTCCGACTGATCTGCAAGGTTTCAAGACCACACAGTCAAAGTTCTCTCACAGCCGCCATCCTTCTTTCAGTCGCAGTGGATGGAACAGCATCCTGCACTCAACATTCTGAATTATTACAGTAATTCTGCAGCTCTTGAATAGATCACACATGATGACTTTAGAAAACTGTTGCTTTGATCCTGAGCAAAATGTGTGGGGAAATGGTCCAACAAGGAACACTGAACCAACAGTTACTCTGCATACTCTGATCTCTGCCACTGTAAGAATGCAGATTACAATTGCCTGTGAATGCTTCATGTAAGGAGGAGTTCTTGAAATGGACAGCAAAGTCCAGGATATCCAGGGCTAAGTGACTCAGAAAAAGAATGCCACAGAAATGTTTTCAGCAGTTCTGATGGGGAATCATATCCTGGGTTTGCACATTTGTGGTAAAAACATGACAACAGAAAGGTTGATCTCATTTCCATACTATAATCAGCAAGAGATGGAAATTCATCTACAGAAAGGCTAAGCAGATCAATCTCTGCATGTGCAAAGAAAAGCACAGACACACCTTTTGGCTCAAAGAGCACTGCTGGTCATCCAGGTCTATCCACTACCTGCCCCCCCTTGGCACAGAGCTGCACTTCATGCTGGAACGAGCTTTGGGCACTAAAACCTCTTCTCTTCAGGAATTATTTTCCCCAGGAAACTTCCCAGTTATAGTCTGTACTTGTTTAAACTCTGCTGCTCAGACACTTCACATTTAGAAATGATGATATGTACTACAGTCTTTCACGCATGTTTTGCAGTAATGAAACCACACAGATCAAGCTTTTAAATGATCTGACTATACAAATATAAACATTAAAAACAAACAAACCAACCCCCACCAAAGGTGACAGCATTAATTGGTACTGCAGAAACTCCAGTATTATTAAACCAGTCACAGCTACCATGGGATAGCAAGTGATCTACGTCCAAGCACTGTACTGCCATGCTCAGACATCCCAGATGAGCACTGTGAACATCAGGCTGCACAGGGATGCTTGTACTCTTTCCTGTTGGCACTCAGGCACTTCATAAAAGAAACTGAATAATCACTGGGCTGATATTATAGCCCAAGGGTCAAAGTAGTACTTGGAACATAAAACAGTCAAGTTCAAGCCATTACTGCAATGAACACTGAATGACTTACAGAAATGACACGGCTGCCACCATGCAGACTGCAAGAGGCTCACTGCAGGGCAGCAGCCCCCTGACAACCACGTGCAGGCTGCGTGGGGCAGCAGCCCCAGCCCCTGCCTCTGAATCAGACAGGTGATTGCTCTGACATCTCAGACAGACTGGGGCAGCACTCTAGTACTTTCATATCTCTGCACTGTTTCCACCAGTTGGTGTATCTTCTTCATCCCCCACTGCCCAAAATCAGTTCCCTCCCTCTGCTCCTGAAGTATATATCCATCACTACATAAGGTTTTTCCAAGGCCCACATGGACAGTGGGCAGCACAGTGTTCCAGCTGTCCAATATCAGCAGGTCTTGCTCAAGATACGGGACCTGGAAATGCACATGAAAGGCAACAATGCCATGCAGACACAGATTTTGAGCTGTACAACAACAAAAAAAACCCACAGTTAAACATATCAGAACCTTAAAGCTTTCAAATTCAGAAGGCAAACAGCCTTTCCAAAATACTTAATGACTTAAATAAGCTTAGGGTCAGAAGACATGTAAATGGTGAAATCTCCCCAAAATTTGCTTTTATACTTATTCTAATGCAGTGAGTAAGAGGGTTAGACAAAACAAATAAAGCTGAATTTCTACCAGTTACCTTCTGATGCTCCCATTTATGGTATCAGTGGGACAAGGCATAGCGATCAGTTCTTCCAGATCATCCCCTTTGGGAGAAACAGAAAATACGGCAGAAACCAGAAAAGCAGTAATACGTTTTTATTTTCCTACCTCATCTGAGGGAGTGCTGATGAAGTATTTGCTTGTAACTTACGAAGAGACAAATTCTAAAGAAACCCAGCAACAGCTGCATGCCCTGCAAGCCCTGACATCTCAGAACACGCCGGTTCTATCCTAGGCCCACTAGGCCAGCAAGCAGACCACAAACAAATGCCACTGAAACACTGGTGGTGCAGAGTAGCAAGTTTAATGGGGCACACCCTGTGATACTCATTAGCGTTTAACATTTCTGTGCATGACCTCAAGGACTGATGTTTAACACACAAATAATCAGCTAGCCAGAGGCCAAGATGCTAGGATTCTGCTTCCCCTTCCGTGGAACTGAGACAGCCCAGAGACCTGAGCTAGCACACCTTGGCTCCAGCTCAGCCAAGAATTAGACACAGGGCATTTCAGCAACATGTCCTTGCTGTTATAATTTGTTTCTTTCATTCTGTCAGTGCTCAAACTTGTTGACCTTCCAATCATACTTGCCCTTTCTATCCTCATCTTCGCTTTCAGGGAGGATAGCAGTTTTATTGCAGGGCAATTGGGAGTGTTCTCAGTATAGTCATTTGTCCGAGGCAGTTACTGCATTACTGTTACTGATCAAACAGTAACGGAGCCAGGACTCGGGTTAAGTGGCATTCCTACTTTTGGAATGCTGAAGGCCAAAGAGAAGCACATTATCAGAGTGATGAAAAAATGCCTGCAAATTGAAAGCAACGCTGTGCGCCGACTGCCTGCAGGTTCCGGCCGGGGTAAGCCTCAATATTAAACACATTTATTGTAAAGTGCAAAGCAACATTTATGCTTCACGAGAAAGATGGGAAGGCAATCAGCATAAGGAACAGGGCTAAAGTTTATGAGTATCTGCCATGCCTAAATTTAAACTGATTCACTGCTGTCTTCTTAATATAAAAGTACATATGAATCTTCCAAAAATCCAGATCTTCCTCAAAAACGTTCATTCAAATGAGCTGCTACAAAACTTAGGCTGGCTAGAACATTTTGTTGTTTTTAATTGTATGAAAGGTTTCTAGGCAATAAGAATTACCTGCATTTTCACATTGTATTTTACAAGAGAAAAGGTATGGAAGATCTCATCCAGAAATGGCATCCCTGTGCTAATGCTGTGCCCAAGTAAGCTCTGCCAACCAGTGGAGTGGAGCGGCACGGGGCGAGCACTCCGCTGCCACTGCCACGTGGCTTTCAGACACCTTGCAGAGCACACCTTCCTGCCCAGATCCTCCTGCAATGCACCTGCGAGGCAAGAACACAGGAGAGCTGCTCTCACAATGAAACAGTAATAGACAGAAATGAAGACCTGTACCTTTAAAGTTCTTAAGTGTTAAATCTCTGATGCAGAACTGCAATTATATCAACTTATTCTGCCAACATGGATCCCGGAGATACATATCCAAACCAGCAAAGCTGATTAGTAGTGCTGGAGTTCCCTGCATGCTCCTTCAAAACACAATTAAAAAGAGTTTTATTCAGAGTAACACAGGGGTTACAGGGTCAGAAGAGTTTCCATTTCAAAAGGCAGCAGGATACAAACTAGCAGGAAGGGGAAAGTAAATTACCCAGATTTTGTGCTAGAAATATCATGGGTATTTAATCAGTTAGGCTTCAATTTCCTACCAAAATTTTATCATACTGTTTCTAAGGGATGTAAAACACAGTAAATCAGTGCAAAGACAAACCCCTCCATGTCCGAGATGCCAAATAACTCTTGTTCCACCTACAAGTACAGATTCTGCCATCTCACTTCGGACTTCCTCACTGATTCTCACAAAGAAGAGATAGCAATCCTCGATTTTCCAAATTTTAAACCTTGTTATGATTAACACAGACAGAATACATTAAAAAATACGTAGAAGAAGCTTCAGTGAATAGATTTCTTGTCCGGCACTGCTTTAAGATATACAAAATGCAGTCTCAAAAACCCATTCTGCTCAGCATCTGGCAGCCAGCGGTTCATTATCCCATCCCACATCCCACTCTGGGCAGCGTGCAGCCCTTCTGTAGGCAGCAGAGAAGAAGAGCATGCTCTTAGCATCGTTAGATTTTATCTACATTCAAAGTGAAGCAGTGTGCATCTTCTGTGAAAAGCAGGGATCATCTGCAGGGATGACTAAAATCATTAAAAATGTACTTGGATATAACTTAGGAGATAAGAGCTGCTGGATCCCACAGAAGCTAGCCAACACCAATAAAAACCCAAACCAACCAGGAGTCACAGCAGCAAGGAATCTGACTTTATCTAAATCTGAATGACCGATAAATCTTGAGTCATCGTTGTGGCCTGAGATCTGCAGATCTCTGCCTTTCCTTGGAGCAGCACAATTTGGGGTCACCATTGGAGGGCAATAGAAGGGTGAGCTCTTTCCTCACTCGTTGCCTTGTCCTTCATCTCTGCCGGCAGTGCTGACATAAAGGTAGGAGCAGAGAAGGGCTTTTCTACATAGTTTCTCCAAATATGTCTGAAGAAATAAACAGCCTCAGGACTCAAATTGGTTTTTGTTTGCTAGTATGCTTAAATATATGTTAGTATTGATGAGAGACCGAGCACTTTATGGTGAATGCTTCCATAGGACGGAACACATACGGAGCAAGGCAATGCAGGCAGCTGCAGGACTCAGGCCTGGATTGCTAAGAACATGCTCCATGTGGGTCGCACACGGCCACTCTCCTGCCTGGGCAGCTTCAGCTCTGAGTGCTTTTTTCTTACTGTTGCTCTCAACAGAAGGACCGAATACTTCTTAAATCAGCGCAGCTCAGACCAATTTTCACCGTCCATAAAATCCTAGCTCAAAGGAAACATCCCACATCCAGAGTAACTCAGTAGAAGCTAAGTGAGAGAGAAACACGTAAGCATGTATATTTTGCAGGAAGTAATCATGTAGTGAAAATGTTCCCTGGCTCTTATGTACGTATTAATTACTCCATGATGTGCAGAACGCATAAATCTTTGTACTAGTTTTTAAGGAACGAGCCTCATAATGAGCGGTCTCATTTCAGTAGCATCGGTCAGAGCACAGAAAGCAGGATACGCACGGGTAAGGCTGCAAAACCCAATCCCTGCGTAGCCTTCCTCAGCCCCATCATTTCCGAGCACCAGAGCCGCGTTCAGGCGCTCTGCTGCTTCCCACTGCGGCAGACCTGGCCAGGCCGCAGCACAGCAGGCTGCCCTTTGTTCTTAGGTTCTTGAAATTTGTCAGCTGCAGTAAGACAAACTGGGTTTTGTATTTAATTTCACAGAACCTTCCCTCCCACCTCCTCTCTGCAGACTACAGCAACTGCTTTTCCCACGCTTCCTTCCTGAGCTCCAGCCCTTGGGAAAGAGGACGAGGCAAAATGTTTACAAACCACAGACCCATCTAAAGCTGCGCCTTCCCGAAGGTTCGGCAGTGACATTCCTGCTCATCTTACCCATACTGAAGATCTTTAAAAGTTTTTGTTTTCAGGCATATCAACTCAGTTCATTTTCAGCCTGACTGACACCCACACCCAAGGCATGTCAGCGTGGCTGCACGCTGCTTCTCACCCCAAGAGCAGAGCCCATTATAAATAACGCTAAAACCTTTGTGAAGATGACTGTCCTCTCCACAGCTTGCAGCCTGGAGGCTTCATTATTGCATTGACCATAATTCAATTCATCCCTTGCTAAAAGGTCTATTTCTGCAGCCAACCCCCACCCTTGAAAATACGTCCAACTAATAATTTCCGATTAATGCAGTCAATTACTAACTCTCCCCCAGCCCCTCACTATCACCTGATTGGGCCGTAAGGAAAGGAAGCAGCAACTAACCAGGGAGGAATAGAAGTAGGGGTAAAATAGCAATAAAAAGTAATTACATAAAAATGCTAAACATACTACATCTGTTAGTTTGCTTAGCCCAGTGGACTCGACAATTCCAGGTTTTGCTATTGTCCGTGCTCAGACAGACAAGAATAAGAGAAACGGGGAAAGGATCTTTCAATAAGATTATTAAATCAGTGCATGAAAAATAAGTCGTCATTACATTGCAAAAAAAGGAGAGAGAAACTCGCTGAAATTTCTTTCTGCAGATTTGCCTTTGTGATCTGCAAGGTGCTGTTCTCCTGCTTACACTCTGTTACCCTGGCAACGTACTCCTGTAAAATAAAGATTATTAAAGCGCATATGATTATTTGGCTGCACAGTGAATGAGGCAGCCGCTTCTGAAATTCCTTATCAGAGAAATTCAATTTTAGGCCAAATTGTGTTTTCACTGCCTCTCAGCTTCTCCCTCCCCCCGCAATACCAATAAAACCATCATCTCCCCAGCCGTACATGATATTTTGTCACTAACTCTTTCATGCCTTTCCTCTCCCGTTTCAGGTTTTATTTTTATTCTGTCAAAGCAGAATGCTTTCCCCAATTTGTAGGTTTTTTTTTTTTCCTCCCCCACACAGTATTTTTTTTTCTGGCAGCTTCAGCCTTTTCTTCCCTGTGCACGCAGCCAGCATCACTCAGCCACCTCCCGCACAACAGCCGCAGCGGGAAGGGCGCTCCTTCCCCAGTCCGTGCGGGTGTGCGGAGTCAGATCGTGGCAGAGCCTGAGGACAGGGATGGGTCTTGGAGGGGTTGCCTACCCATTCTGACCACATTTCCTGATCGAGCTTGGCCTGCTCTAGAGGTCCCGGTGGCTTCTGCTTGCAGCTCGTCCCAAAAGCACCTTTGGAGAGCTGTGTCCAGCTCACGGGAATCCTCTCCGAACACTTATCTCCTATCAACTGCCAGCACAGAGCTCTGCTCTGATCCTCTGCCCGGGTTGAAGGAACCCCCCGGTCCCACACACGACACCAAGCAGACCCTGAAGGCGCTGTGCCTGCACACCGCCTGGTGGATCCGGGCACCGCCAGGTGAACCGGGGACAAAGGGCCCTTCCCAGACACCTGCAGGCAACTCCACCATTAAACAAAAAGCACCGGGTGTAGGCACTACCAGACCTTATCTCAACAACATAAACAGGTCACGAAGCGCAACCAAGGTCTGGAACGCGCTTTGCCCACCAGCCGCCCACTAGTGTTTATCGCAGCTTCGCCCGGAGGCCCCGTGCAGTCCGCTCCGCGCACAAACGGCGGAGCAGCGTCCCCGCAGCCCCGGGGCTGACGCGCCCCTTCCCCGCCGCCTCCCGCGGCAGAGCCCGCACCGAGCGCTGCCCTCCGCCCGCAGCCGCGCGGCGCAGCAGGGGGCGCTGCCGTCCCGCCGGGTGAGCGCCCCGAGCAGCGCCGGGAGCCCCGCGGCCGTTCCGGGGCGGCAGAACGGCACAGCGCTTTGAGAAGCTGCGCACCCAACTGCGAGTTACTGTCGGAGCCGGGAAAAGAACGGGTGCTGGAAGGCGCGGGACTTGTTGCCGTGCTCCATCTTGCTCCAGTGTGGCATCTCTCCCGGAGCAGCCTCCTGAAAGCCGGCTGCTTTCACCGCATTGCCGTTTTCAGGACCTTTTATTTGCCTCGTGCAGTGTAATTAAAAACAATGATCCGTTCAAGCAGATGAACGGAAAACAGGAGACCGCGCTGCTCTCGAAGAGCCCCCGCCCTCCGCTCCCCGGGGCAGAGGGCCCGGCGCTGAAAGCAGAGCGGCGAACGGCGCTGGGTCGTGCGCTGCGGGGATTCTGCTTCTTCAGCTGGTGCTACAAAATTACACCGACTCCGGAAAGGAAATGAAATTGCTTCTTTTAATATCGAAGTTGTAATTGTTCCGATTTTTCCTCAATGTTTAATAACTGAGTCTAAGCAACCAATAGTCTTTGTGCAGTGAGCACTGGGCAGCTGCAGCGCAGCCACGACGACAGAAGGCTTCTGAAGGAAGCACAGAGAAGATAAAAGCAATTCTCAGAGCTAACGTGTTTTATTTATTTATTTTATACAGATGGAACAGAGAAGGCACAATTACCTCAGATTCAGAAGATCTGCTGAAGCCCTGACCTACTGGAGCTTCCCACACCTCCGCTTCTCCTCCCCCATTTTAAAATGAGGGGAATAACCAGTGCCTTCCTTGCAGATAATTGCAAGGATAAATACCTTGGGGCTGAGAGTTAGTTGATACAACAGAAAAATGCCCACTATAGTCAACGCTACATACCCCACATCTAGCCTCCAGTTTTGTTACACTCTGCAGAAGATGACTACAACTAATCAATTAATAAGGAAAGCGGAATAGGAAAGGAGATCAAACGGCAATGAGAAAATTTCAAGAGCTAGAATACACAAAGATCCTGGCTTTGTAAAGCCAATGCTTTACAACAGGTAGTACCAATGGGGAGAAAAAGCTGAAGAAGGGTTACACAAGGCAAAGCTGAGGTCCACATCCATTTATATTAAAAATAAGTGACAGTGAAAACCAGTGCTCATATCTAATACCCCTGCAAGAAGCTGGCACGCCCCCAGGTAAGGTTTCAGAGGGTATTCTGGACAGGTGCAATAGACAAAAGGTGCAGAGCAGCTTCCCAAAGTGTGCATCAGCAGTACCCCAGGCCTCCTGAAAGACAGCAGTCTGAAAGGTAAACACCCTACACATGCAACATTGCTGAGCTGCACTTCTTTTGGCCATTTCAAGTTGCTTTCTTCCGTCAGTGACACACAACACTGCTTCCTTGGCTAGCACTGTTCCAAGGAGCCAGCAAAATACCCTTCCCAACATGGGTTTCCCAATACGCTGTGGTTCCAGAATGGGTGACAGAGTCAAACAGCTTGCAGTATAGAAAAGCACTTCTGACAGGAGTGTCAGAACTTAAACCATAGACTTATTTCTATAAATCCAACTTACAATGAAAACTAAGATGGGACAAGAATTCTGATACAGAATACAGTGTGCTGCTGCTACACTGTCTTGTATCGCCTCCTGGATCCAGTGACATTAGGGGACCCACAGCTCTACAGGTTGAGGAACAAACCATGGGAAGTAAGAGAATCTGTAGAGGATTTAGGGGAAAGGGACAAACAGTTGACTGTAAGTTCCCTGACTGCCTATGTTTCTGGTGTCTGAACTTTTAAAAGGACACTGGAAAATTGGAGATGGTGCAGAGAAGAGCCATAAAAATTATTTCAGAACTGGAATAACTGTCTCAGAATAAGAGACTTAAGGAGCTCAATCTGTTTAGTTTATTAAAAAGATCAAGAGATGGCTTGATTACGATGTATAAGTACCTTCAAAGGGAGAAAATACCAGGTCCTAAAGGGCTCTTTAATCTAGCTGAGAAAGGCATAACAAGAACCAATTGCTAGAAGCTGAAGCCAGACCAGTTTAAATTAGAAATAAGGCACTGAGTTTTATAGTGAGAATGATTAGATATTAAAAAAGCTACCCTATCAAAGGAAGGAGGATTCTTCATCTTTTAATATCTTCAAATCAAGACAGGATGCCTTTCAGTAAAGTAAGCTCAAGTTTAAAAAAAAAAAAAA
>VXAB01011661.1:285146-331252 GCA_013399175.1 Odontophorus gujanensis
AAAAAAAAAAAAAAAAAAAAAGCTTAATACAAGGGTAATTGAATGATATTTAATGACTTATCACAGGTAAGGAAAGCCCTAACATCTCAATTTGGAATGAAAGCTTGAAATTTGGCAGCACACAGCTTTGGCAACTAGTACACTCCATTTGCACTGTGCAAGAAAAACTGCCTACATCTGGCTATGTTATTAGCCTCAGAGAAATATCAGAATACATATGCCAATCGGAGATTTGATAGTTTAAAAACTGATATCACTTCTCATTATTTAGTACATTCCATCTCCTATAAGGCCACGTGCTGACCAGACCCATGGCAATGTCACTCTAAAGAAATCTGTCGAAGCCCAGGGCCACAAGCAGGAAGCCATATTTCTGGCTTGTAAACTGACGTTCTGTGTGATCAGATTTTGGCTGCAGTACCATCTACAGCTGAAAGCACAACACCAGCTGTGCAATGCAGGGGCTGCCTGCATTCTGTCCCTTTGCTGGAGCTGGATGTTCCAGGACTCACAGTTGCCCAAATACTCAGACTAGTTCTAAGACTGAGGTGCTTGTGAACAGAAGTACCTTCTTTGCAGAAATGGAGCACAAACAATGAATTGGCTTTTGGACTCAGAGCTTCCAACAAGCCATCTTCCCAAGAATGGTTATTGTTACCCTTGACTAAGCATGCACATTGCTACAGTAGCCTAAAACGTTCAACCCATCCTAGTGTAAACCAGCAATGCATCTAAATACTCCATGCCATCCATGGAGGACGCCGCAAGGGATCAGCCCAAGTGAAGAATAGACATGCCTCATCCAGCTCACCTAGAGGGCAGGCAGGAACATCCCCAAGTCTCTGACACAGTTTGGAAGAACTTAAAAGAGTAATCTGTCATCTCATCCTGGACCCAATCCAAGAAAGCCAATCAAAAGTCAGATCTGCCACAGCAGATTGTATGTCCGTGAACATCTGAGCCAAAATGGGACTTACCCTATAAGGAGCAATGCTAGAGGTAAGGTGAGCTGCTTGAGAACGGTCTACAGAGATCTTCTGAGGATCCAAATTATTGAGAAGAAATATTGATAAGAAATCTACCCTTTGAGAAGGAAATAGAGTGAGATTATCAAATTCTTTTGCTTCACATCACTTAGTGAGAGGATCTTTGGTGGAAGCTCTAGATTGCCTCAACTGTATGTATAATTGCACTGCAAAAGTCAACAGGAATTTAAAGCCCTTGTCAAATAGTTGTTATACTTCATCTATTCTCAGCATCATAAAAGGATGCTGGACTGGACATGGCGAGAAAGTTTTAATGAGGCTCAAGACTTTCTGTTTACTTGGGCTGGCATGAGATAGCTAAGATAAGAAGACTGTTACTTCTCCAAAAGAATGCTCAGAGACAGACTGAGAAAATACGCACCATCACAGACAGAAAGGAAGATACGTTATGACCACTGCGGCAAGAAGGAGTAGTATCAGTGTTCTAACTGAGGTCTGTCTCGGGGCATATACTGTTCCAGGGTCATCTCCTTATGGTGACGAAACTCCTTTGAGAAGCACGGAGGAGTCACCTCCAGGAATAGTAAAAAGAAATTATTTTATGGCAGTAGTGAGCATAGGGATCCAGGGAAACTCATCTGTAGCCATGTTCTCTGATAAAATCTAAACAAAACCTGCTGTCATGACAATACCACTGACCCAAGAGTTGTGGTGAAGCCAGTTGTGCAGGGGGAGAGAGAGGCTCAATAAATACTCAGTTCTTTTGTCCTGAGCATGATATAAAATATGGAGCTGAGCCAAAGAAACACTTGGTGTTAGATGCCAAACCATCAGTCTGTTTCAGCTCTGGCAGCAACTGACTCCTGAAAGCAAGTTGCTGAAGGTGAAAAAGAATGGGACCGGTTCCAAGTCTACCACTTAGGCTTTATCACTAGACAACCAGAGCCAGAGTTCTCTGAAGCTGTGCCAGGCACCCAGACTCAACACTTGAGCTTCTGAAGAAAGACTCAGAATCTAGGGCCTCTGAGCAAGAAACTCGGAACTAGAACGTAAAATAGCGTCAAGATCTTCTAGCCCCAGTTTCTCTGCAGATTGGTTCTGGAGACACTAACTGGGTGGAGAAGCACATGTCTATACAATTTGTGAAGTCTCATTGTCACAAGATTCAGATGCAACTTCGGTTGAGAACTTGGTGGTTCTCATGGTTCACATAACAAAGGCGCACTCACTCAGTGACCATACATTTGAATTCTCACACCAAGACATAACCATTGCACTAATGAAGTCAAGAGAAAACTGAAATACATGTTACTTGTGCCATGGTTTCACCATAGTCTGAAATATTAAGCATATTACAATTTCCTTTTCAGGGCTGAGCTACTCTACATATTCTAATGCCATTTCAGTTGACTCAACAAATGAACTTCCCACCATTTTCTTCATACTCGTATCACTGTGTGCCTAATAAATCTCCGCAATTCAGGATGTTACCTGATACCCGACACACATTTTCCTTCTTGTATTATGATCACAGTATATCTTATTTGTATTAGTTAGGCCTTGTCCCAAGCAACTCTACTCCATGGTTTCTGTTTATGCTCGTGGGCAAGTGTAACACTATTTATTCTGCCAAGATAAACCTATTTAATTATTTCCATATATCTTCATAAATCACTATTTCCAGTCCTTAAATGCATCTGTACTCAGAATAATTATTTTAGAAATGATATTGCAGGGTTCCATATTTACTACCTCACAGCTATTCCCTCATTTTTTTCTAACTGTGCTTTGTATTAGCTTTTTTTTGTTAACCTGTAGACTCTAAGATTTTCCCCATGCAGCTACTTATAATATCAACCTTACACATTTTCTTTCCTCACATTGTTCAGCTCTACCTGAATTCACTTCTGCTGAATCTTGCAAGTAAAAATTAATATCATTTATGCTTTATAGAGTACATTTTAAAATCATTTTAGTAGCTCACCCAATTTAGATTACCTGTTGACTCTCTTTTCTGGTTTGTTCAATCCCCCTGTCTCCCTTCCACACATTATAAGCCCTTTCTTCTTCCTTTTTGGTTCTCTGAACAATGTACTTAGTGTTTTTTTTTTTTTTTTTTAATTACTAACCGTCTCCTCTACATTGTAAATAATTCTGAATATTCTGATTTCTGCTCTAATTCTTGGCATCAATGCAAGTAAATGCCCCTTTGTACCATCAAATCTTTGAGCTACATATATCACTTCTCCTGTCCTACTTCCCCCTCACTACAATAAGGATTACTGAGATGCTCAATCAAATGCAGAGAAGAGAAACAAAGAAACTATAGAACAAGACCTATGAAGATTGGCTAAGGGAACTGGGGCTTAGTCTAGAAAAGAGAAGACTGAGGGCCAGAGCTCATGGTTCTGTAAGACTACCTGAAAGGAGGCTGTAGCAAGGAAGGTGTTGGTTTCTTCTCTCAGCTGATAAGGCAAACAATGAAACTGTCTCACATTCTACCAGGGTGCAGCTATTTAGGAAGAATTTCTTCATGGGGGAAGCAGTCAAGCATTAGAACAGGCTGCCAAGGAAAATGGAGTCCCCATCCATAGAGGGACCAAAGAGATAGGGCTGGGGCACTCAGGGACATGGTTTAGTAACGACACTCAGTAGGTGAGGTGGATGGCTGGACTGGAAGGTCTGTTTCTAAGTTATTCTAACTCTCTTCATCAAATGAATCAGCTGTGATGTGCTGTTGATATTTCTTACCTGTTGTAATGCTTTAATATGACAGGAAGTACAGCAATAGCAGAGAAGCACAATCCTTGGCTGCAGCAAATAAGAACAAGCCCAAATGCAGCAGTTGTGGATGCAGAAACAAAGGAAGAAAAATCACTTAACTTTGGAAGGCCTCAGATATGCAGGGATCTCCAGAGAGATTACCCTCACCTCCACTGCCAACCCTTAAATGAGGGCTGGGAAGGGCTGATCCTGGCTCCAGCCCTTCCGGTCACTCAGGTGCATAAACAGCTAAGCTCCCCTGGGCTGACCCTGCCTTCCCACCAGGTTCTCAATCACTAGTTCAAGCCCCAACTTAGTATTTCTGTCACACCTGTTTTCTTTATATTAGCATTTGTTTTCTTTCAAAATATCTCTCGCACCTAATTCCATTTCACTAGTTGCTGCATTCCTAAAAATTTATCAGACCATTCTGTACAGCAAATTCAAGAATTGTTCATATTCAAAGCAAATGCAGAGCTGCTTTTCCTCTGGTCAGACTTCACATACCTTACAAAGAGCTGCAGTTTTCTCCCTTTTCACTCACCCTTTAAAAATATGTTAAAGTAGATTAATTGTAACGTTCTACTTCCATTCTATTCTGAGAAATTACTCAAAAGAGCCTACAATACAAACTTGGAAGAGAAAAAAAATCATTTTAATTACTAAAGACAAGATGAATACCAGCACTTAACCTTAAACCTAGGATAAAAAGTCATTGTAACATCTTCCATTTCAGATTACTCATCAGACATTTAAGTTTTTACTAAATTCTAATGAAATCAGGGCTGAGAAGGGTCTGCACTGCTTAAGATCATCTTAAATGTGGTTTGTCTGTTTCTACACAATGAAATGCGTGCAATGTGCTTTCAGAGATTCTTCAAGAATGTGCTATCATGTTTTATCAACACACAGTACTTATCAAGTGTTGATGCAAAAAGCCCAAAGGAACATTTGTAAACTGACTTCTGAAGAAGAAATCACGAAGGAGACTTGAGGGAGTTCGATATAGACACGGGGAGAAAGATTTGGTCATCAGAAACACTCTTCCAGTGCTGTACGTAGCCAAGTGACTGAGATAAATCTGATATGCACTTGGAAAGGAACAGAAGAACATAAAAGAAACGCAATGCAGTTTCAGCAATACAGATAAATATCAAATTGCATATCTCCAACACAGTTTTGTCAGAAATATTAGACTTTGGTATGGCAGGATGGTAAGAATGGGAACTTCTTAAGAAGAACATAAAAACAAAGCGACACGTCCTCATACTTGTGACCTTGGCACGACATTTTTTAGTGACAGGTGAGACACTGAAACAGGTTGCCCCAGGAGTTTTTGGATACTCCCTCTCTGGATGCATTCAAGGCCAGGTTGGATTTGGGTGAGCAACCTGGCCTAGAGGAGGGTGTCCCTGCTTATAGCAGCAGCGCTGGAAGTAGATGACCTTAAAGGTCCCTTCCAACCCAAGCATTTCTGTGATTCTATGAATTGGATATTTTCAGTCAGTTGACAGACAGACCTACAGTATTTATTAACTGATTAAAAAAAGCAAACACAAAAGCTACTGCAAATTTAAATAAAACAGAAAACTTAAAAAAAGGGTGTAATCCTCAAAGATGTAGAGTAAATAGCCAGCCTTTCACTTACTGCTGAGTACAGACCAGCGATGGCTTGGAGGCTTCACCAGGCTTCCAACAAGCAACACTAACGTATAAGAAAATACAGAAAGTTAAGGGTCTCTCCTGAGGAATACATCTTTTTATTTTATTTATTTTAGAAAAGTTTAGTCAAAGAAGAAAGTAAACAAAACCAAAAAAATTACCAACCAAAGCTGACAAGATGTGTGCAAAAAAGAGAGAACAGAGTCCTCCACGAAGAGGCCCATGCTATTTCCCCACAGTAAGATTTGTACATTGGAATCAATGCTACCATGAAAAAACACCACAGATGTGGTTCATTTTGCCTCAATGATGTGCAGCATAAATTTGCTTCATCTGCATACAGAAAGAGGATTTTCTCACCTTCTAGCTATGAAAATCTGAAATGAATTCTGTGTTCTCTGGCCACTCATAATAGAGTCTCTACAATCAAAATGCAATTAACAACATTGCTGCTGCTAATGAATCAGCTAGAAAAGAATCTACCTCACTCTTATCTAATGTTAATTTTGCAAGGAGAAAAGTGAGGGAGAAAGGCAAGAACAAAAGTTACTGTTTTGAGGTCAAAGTAAGCAACTGCATTATCACCAGTATGGTAGTTACTTTCTAAGTGTAATTAGTTGTGGTTTGAAAGAAAATCTCACTAAAGAGAAACAAAGGTCTGTCCAACTTTCAAACTTTCCTGGTTTAAAAACTGACAAATAGATGACCATTCTCACTTGACGTTACCTCAGTCTTGTTCTGAAAGGCAAGCATTATCACTGTGGCAACGAGTAGAGCATCCACACTACTGCTGGCACAGAAAACACTTCAAACATAGGGTGAAGGGGCCTGATAGTGCCATTACCAACACCTGTGAGTTGTCTACAGACCCTTACACAGCTGGGTCTGTGAGCAAACAAGCAGCAAAGGCAGGTCAACACGTAGAAACAACTTAGGAAATACTTCCTATTGATGCTCAGACTTTTTATTATTTTTTTTTAATAGCAGTTACAGTGAATTACAGAATCTTTCCCCATTTTATTCCCAATATTTTTTTCCTCTGTTCTGTCTATTAATTCAATCTCTTCTGTCCTCCCAAAATTTGAAAAACAAAGCACAAACATCCAAAGCAAAATACATTCCCATCTCCTCTCCTCTAGAATAGCACAGGCTGTTCTCAGCTTCAGGTCAATAACAACAGAACTAAAAAAAGCTTTTCAATATTAATTTTTTAAGTTAGTCCAATTAATGATAACACCTTCAATCTCCATTAAGCTGTATTTTCCAAACATTTTAAAACATTGGATGCAAAATGCTGATGATGAAAGAAGCTGAAAGCTTGCTGCTAAGCCCTGCCAGGAGTGAAAACTTTGTCCCCAGGGAATTGGCTAGCAATTGGCCACGTGATCCAGTGTTACATCAACCTTTGTCCTCTTCCAAGGGCTTCCTTTAATCCAATTGTTTAGATACAGCTTGACATTATTATCCCAGATCTCATTACCACATTGCAAAAGAACAGACTGTAAGTCCTGTATCAAGAAAGAAGTACAGACTGCAAACCGTAGTCAGTTCTGATACTGGCTACACTAAAAAATGGTCTGCTAGCACAAGTCCATCCTTGCTTGGACCGAAGGGTGGGCAAGAGCAATATACTATCAAGAAAACAAGGAAAAGAAAGTTTAAAGTACTTCTCTGGCTCCAAGTTTTTAGATACAGTTTGCACTTACCAAAAGGGCCAGAACCAATTCTGGAAGGAAGAAGAGTGCTTCTGGTTATGAATGTTCCAGGAGTGCAAATGATGCATTTGGAAAGTGACATAGAAGACATTCCAGTATGGGAATTCCAGGCTGAGGGCCTTTGGAAGCCAAGGAGCAGTGTCCGTGCTGTCTGTTATCCCAACACATTCAAAAGCTGTGACCTAATAGCCAGCAAAAGTAGGACTACGTGCTGAGTAACTGTGTGCTCTTCCATGGCTGCTAAGCACAAGAGTCATTGCACAACTTTGGTTGTTGTCTCTAAAAAGAAGTCTAGGTCCAAATTTTTAGGTCTTCCCAGCCATGCAGAACAGGAAAGGAGGCAGACTGACAAAATCTTTTAAGTTCAAAGATAAGGCAGCCTGATGAATCACAAAACAGCTAAGGATAGAGGAGGCCTCTCATGCTCAGTCCTTATCTGCTCTTACTCCTGAGGATCTTGGGATATGAATGATTTTTGGGTAAGATGTAAAGTCAGAATGAAGATTTTTAGATCTTACTGGCCTGAAGTCAAGGAAAAAAAAAACCTAACCTTAAACTTTCCATGCACACATTGTTCTGTTCCCACTATGTAGGAGACTAAGCAGCACTTTAAAAGGCGCCGGTACCTGTCAGTCACCATCACAACAGCGACCAAACCTCTGCAAGCCAAACCATCGCAGTGCTACGCTACAACCCACCGGCCAAACTGTACCCCCGCTGGTAACCCCGCTCAAATAGCACAGTATGGATTTTCACAATGTTCAGAAGTGCTACAGACCTGGAACTTTCTACATCAGCAGTGTCATGCAAGGCTAGATGGGAGACTTACATTAGCAAAGATCAAATGGGGATGCTTCCCTCATAGCTGAAATTGTGCTGTGGACCAGATTATCCCATTAGTCCTCCCATGCGAGAAAAATGTACAATTCCCCACCCCACCTCCAATGAAAAGAACAAAGCCCATTGATTTTTCTGTTTATAGAGAAGGAAAAAAAACAACTCAGGCAAAGTCCTCAGTCTGTAGTACTTGTTTTAAATAAGATGGGGTTTTTTTAATTATTACTGAAGCAATTGGATCTCAAACTCTGAAGACTGAGTGTTCTCTAACTCACACCTGTGACAGTGTGGTGACTTCGGGGACACCTCAGAGTAACAGAAACTTTTCTGAAGGAGGAGGATGTCTGATATCTGACACTATGGCCTTCTACTGGAAGAAAGGGAGGCTGCAAAGCTTTACTGTATGAACTGATTTAAATTACTGTTCTTATCTACTCAACTATTTACAGTAAGGGAAATCTATTCTATCAGTTTCTAGGATGCACACAGAGCCACTGTAGCACCCTGACAACAAGTGTATTTTACTGTCTTTGAAGTAAATTCTCAGTACAAATTCTTTACAGGAACTGCTGAACAGTTCTTGGTTACTGTGTGAGAGACTTGGCAAAGCACCAAATAGTTTTGTGAAACGTGGAGTTAGAGAGTCTGCAAAAAAAGTACAGCTTCAGGTGAACAACTTTTAGCGGCACACGCAGTGTTACGAGACGCACCATCAGAAGTCCCTGCAGTCCCATTACAGACTGTAGGACTCATCTCTGGGGGTGGACAACATCAGGTGTACCATGTGGCAGCATTCTATACCTCCATAGAAGAAAAAATTCACCAGTCTTTCCCAGCAGTTGTTTCAACACAAGGAGAGCCATATCACAAAACACTTTTCTGCTGAAGCAGTTATGTAACCCAGTATATGTAAAGCTATGCTTAGTTTACACTTAGTTTTACACTTACACTTTGTTTTGCTTTAGACTAATTTAATTCTGCACTGATTTGCAGAACTTAATCTGTTTGCAAATGAGACACAAATGCTTCATAGGTGTTTACTCCAGGCTGAGTTTTGTTTGCTTAGTATCTATGACTCTCTAGCAGTTTCCCAGTTTTATCTTGATTATTTGTGAAATTTATTGAAAAGCACAAAAACTGCACTGAGAACGTCCTCATAGAAGACCACTGTTCACTACACAGAAATGCCAATAGTGCTAACAGACACAACTGATGGAGTTCACACAGGAAAAAACAACTGCAGGACAATTCTCCTGAATGTCAATAGGCAATAACACCAAGAAGATGTTTCTAGTTTGGGAAAACAAATCTCTGAATGTAGAAGACAGCAAAGAATAGGTCTGAACACTAGTCATTAATGGATGAATTGTGATATCAGTTGTTACAGGTAATTATAATATTTATCTTCCAAAGCATGGACTTCTCACAGAAGAAACAGTGCAGGGAAGTGCACTGAAAGATTAAAAATTAATATTTGACTTTGGTTTTTTATTTATCTATTTAATAAATCATCAAGAAAGCAAGATATAAAAGACACAGGGACTCATGACCCCAATTACCTGCCTCCTATAAAAACAAAAAACCTCTGCACCCACAACACACACATCAACCATTCTGCAAAGACTGTGAGCTAGAGAACATTGCTTCTAAATCTGAACAATCTCTTCTGCTTAAGGGAAACTAGAAAGGGAAAACACACAGCAGCGTTTGCATTTAGTCAGTATACCACTCGCCTTGGAAGTAAGGGCTCCAAACATTCATGAGAGGTAATTCTACTCAGACTTTACCACTGCACAGCAAAGCAAATGCTTTGTGTTACCTCAGCATTATGACCTGAGACCACAAGCCTTACTCCAAATCTAAACTGGAACAGAGGCAGCGCTGCATCTTCTACCTTTGTCTCAGTGCCAAGAGAAAATCAGAAGGTCTCAACCAACTGTAACTTTTCAGTGTTGCAGACCTTATGGATATTTTCATATACAGTCTGATGTGTCTCAGCATTGTGCCACAACTGACGGAATAAGGGTTTGGCCCAGCAGGTGAAGCTGCCTTCAGTCCATAGCAAAGGTCCTACGGTGTCAGGGTTGGTTTTTTGTTTTGTTTTTTAGTTAAACTAACAGAAACATAATATTGGCAAGTGATTTTCTTGTGGACACCTGAAGTACAGGACAGCAGTGGTGCAACCAGTATTTTGCAATTGCAGAAGTAAATTTGAACTGTTATTTGTATTTGGCTGAAATAAAACTCTATACCTAAAACAAACAGCTAAAGGACAAATACAAGCACTGATCTACATTGCAACATAATAATGTTTCCTCAATAAATAACACTCAGTGAAATTCCAAATTAATTGAAGTTCAACAAAAAGACTACAGGAAATAAAAGAGTCAGTGAGCCAGAACTGCTCTCCTGTGTGACGTACAGAAGAAAACTTCATTCCACAAGTCTGTTGGTTTTGAAATCAAGAAACAAAGCTTTGGTTAGTTTTAAAAAATTCACTACCTTTTTTGCCAACTCCAAGTCCAAGACAGAAGCTAAATAAGTTAACATTTAAGCAAAGATTTGAGAAACTTCCAGGTGGTCAAGACAGTGGGCATGGCTTCCTGCGCTTCTCCTTGGAGCCATCAGCAGCACCAGTCCTGTGGAAGGCTCCTTTCTGCAAACAAGATGCACCACAACCCAACATCTCATCACATACTTGGTACAGTCAATATCTCCTGTCTGATAAAGCCTTGCCTCCCTTATTTCTGTTGACATATCACCCAATGGGAACTTATAAATATGTGGAAGGGGTGTGTGCATAGGCACCCTGGCCCACAATCCCAGAGATTTCACTTCACATACATTTCCATGATGAAAATGAGTAGCATTGAGATTCAGCTCTGAGCTGCAGAAATATTAATAGCCTTATGCACATCACATCTGATATTTACAGTGTACTAACTGTAACAGGCATAAGAGCACAAAAACTCTCTGTCCAGGTCAGGAGCCTAGTGGAAATCACTCAGCTTCACTGCCAGCAAACAGGAGGCAGCAGGCTACTCCACTGCACATGGACAAAGTTACAGACAGGAGAGCCCAAGAAGTAAACAAACAAACACAACCTTCTGAGTACCTGAGATAAGCACTGAAGGCTGACTGTATCATTTAAGGTTCTGTACTCAGCACTATCGTACACAGTGCTTGCAGTTCAATGGCTATTACTGTATTCATTTCAATCTTAATTAACTGAATGTTAAACCATGAAACACCACTTGATTCACATTATTTTGGTGAAGAATTTGCGAATGCAGAACTGTGCTATTCCATTCCATCTGTTGGCGTTTCTTTTCTTACCACTTTAATAAATCAAGCACACTCATACTCTCAGCACACATCGTAAACCTCACTGCCATCCCACACACATCCACACTGAAGAAGGAAGAAACGGGCTGTTGTTTATCTGAGCAGGAGAGGTACAAGGAAACGGCCTTTACGTACGTAGACACTCCTGACAGAGCAGAAACCTTTCTCTGTGTTCTCTGGAAAACAAAACAAGCAAAAGGAGGTACAAATTATGGTAAGGGAAACTCAGATTAAACAATGAAAAAACTCTAAAATAGAAAAGATAATTGAACACAGGAATAGAATTCCATAAGGGTATCAGTCATCTCCATAGCAAGCTTTCAAGGCCTTTTCTATCCTTATATCCAATGATAAATCCTTGACATCTTCCTTGGCCTTTTATCTCCTTGCACAGTTCCACACAGTTCTTCACCATTGTCTTATAAGATAACCAAGTCTGATGTTTTTCATTTATCAAATGGTGCAGGGCAAGTAATTTTTTTGAATAAGAAATTACTTGTCTAAAAGCCACGGGTGATCCATAAGTCTGACAAGCTGCGTGCAAGGGCTGCCAGCTCTGGGAGGAGGAACCTCCCCCAGCAGAGCTGAAGAAGAATCTGGTTCCTTGGGTCCTCCTGCTCTGCAGCCACTAGTTACAGAAACATTTGCACATATCCCCAGATTGTTTTAAAAATTATCATCAGAACTTCAAGTTTCCTTGCTGCAGTTTTGAATCCTACTGCATAAAGCGCATCTTCAGGGCTAATTTTAAATTCGGTGGTGAAAAGATTTTAATTTATTAGTCTTGAAGATGAGTTTTGAGTTATATCAAGCACTCTTCTACTTTGGATGTAACAAAGACTGAAAAGAAGTCTCTTCATATATTTGTGCACAAACAATATTTCAAAAAAGCTACAGTTGTTTTGGCAGATTACACACACTGTTCATCGTGTGGAATATGCTCCCATTAAGTGGGACATATGCAGGTTCTACCGTTAATTCCTTCAGAGGAATTGCAAATTAAGCATTCATGCCATACTCACAATGGTAGATACGTATCTGATCTGAAATTTCAGCACTGTGGTGGTTAAAACAGTGAGAGAAAAACAACATTGTTTTGCACTTAGAAACCTGTTTCTAATCAGCTGAGCTACTCCTATGGGGTCAAATAAAAATGATTAGCTTATTAAAAGCATAGCTTTACTATTTAATAAGCAAAAATGATTGAAAATTCTGTTCCAGATCCTGATAATTTTAGTGTTTCTAGTTAAGCCTGCAAAATTGCATTCATTATTAGTGTCTAGATTCATTAACAATTCAATTTATAGATATTAATGCTTATAATGCATGCTTCGCTTGCCAAAACTTGAAGAGAAATTGTTTCAATTAGCTTTCATGGATCATGAATCCTACCGGCTGGGTATTTTTAGACAAAAGATACAAACACATCCCCAAGCAATGCTAATGCACAGCTGGGATTCATATGTAAGGTCAGCTAGCAGTTTAAAAGGAAAAACAGTAAATGAGTTTTACACAGAAGAGTTAGACAAGGAGAGAACCAATCAAATATTTGCAAGTTGCACTACTCCTCTAATAAGAGCCAGGATTCTCTGTATTTTCTGCTGTATTTCTAAGAAGTCAGACCAGCAATATATGATTCGATGAGTAGGTTTAAGGATGTTTTCAGCATGTGACTAAGACATAATGGATACGTGTACAGGCCCAAGGCAAATTGTTCCATTCTCATTTTCATTCAGACTATGTAATTAAAATCAGTAAAGATGCACAGAAATAACAGAAAACATGATTTTGCTCAACTCCTTTTTTCTTTCCTTAGGTCAGTTATACTCAGGTAGAGGAAAATGAAATCTACACATTTTTGCACTATGCATGCAACATAAAGGAGCCACAAGATGACAATAACAGATTGTGTTGAGCTGACCAGGTTGTTGGTTCAGGCATATAATGACCAGTGCTGTGACCTGGACATGATCAGAAGGACTGGAAGTAGCCCAAATTGCTCCCAGTTACACTGCACAAGGAAGAGCTGAGCTCTGCCAAACACTGAGCACTTGCTCAATTCACTGAAGCACTGTGCATGAACCAAGGAAAGCATGCAGCCCCAGGACAGAGATTAGTGATTTTATCTGAGCACTTAAAGGAAAAGCACCCAGAATTGCTTACATCCACATGCTGACCTTATTAATTAAAAAAAAAAAAAAGTTACTATAAAAAGTTTGCTTTTACTATTTCCAGTAATCCATTAACTTTCATTCTCTTACTACTCTGTAAACACCTCCTGAAAAAGGTGAGATTTTAAATGTAGGTACTCCTAGAAGGTATCACAAGGTACACTGGATGTCTCTGAAGTCAGAGCAAATCCTTGGAGATGAGAAGCAGACCTGCGGATCCTTCTTCTCAAACACAAGGGTACATGGTGTGAGGACTTCTGCCAAGCAAAAGCCAACAGTCTGCACTGAGCTTCTGAAATTAGACCATCTTCCAAACCTCAAATGTTAAACTCTCCGTGATCATTCATAGAGCTGAACACCTAAATAAAATACAAAGATGCTGGCTTTGCTTTGATTTTTCCATTCTGATGGTCCATATCCATTTCTATGGGCAAAGTCTCTAAAAATGGCATTGGAATTTCCAATTAACTCTTTTAGTAATGGAAGCAAAAAAGAGCATAAACCCACAAACCTTAACTTGTACCCATGATCCCACATTCATTACTTGACAACTCTAGACTGAACAGTATGTAAAAAGGAGTCAACTAATTCAATAAGCAAAGCACTTCAAAAGTATACCAGACGTGAAATGATAGAGCTAGCCTTACTGCCAACAGCTGTGGTCAGCAATGAAATCATTAGCAATACCACATTACTATTCGAGACCATAATTCATTTGGTTTAGAAAGTCCACAGAGGACTGTCTTGCTTTACCATGAAAAACTGAGAGCAGATTTCAATTACATGAAGATCCTGTTCTTTATGTCCCCCACTTCCTACACACATGCTTCTGTATGTCTTTTACCAGCCTCTGAACAGCCAGAATATTGCTTTGACCACATGCCCAGAGACCTCACTCCTGTGTTCATCCTAAGGTTGACAGTCTCTTTTAAGTTATTTTCAGATTACCGGATTTGCCATAACTAAGGACCTAAAGTAATCACAGATAGTAAAAATTTTCATTGCCCAAATTCTGCTATCTTTGAACATTTACAAAAAGAATTTATTTCCTACTTAGTTCCCCAGGTTTATTTCCTACCCCTGTTCCTAAGCACACCCGTATCTGAGTTATGATGTTCAGCAAATTCTGTCTGATATATAGCGATACTGATGTCTCGTATTTGGAATTGTATATAACACCACTCTGCAGCCCACCTGGAAACCAAGTGGATAATGACACTCCAAAAGCAAAATGAGTGTGTACTGTTAGATTATGGATAGACACTGATAAACTAAAAAAGCCATTTTTGTTATTGTTTTGTGTTTCCAAACCACCTCTTTCCCTGTGCAAGTCAAGGTGAGACAGTTAAACACAGGAGGCAAATGATCTCAAATACTCTAAAGAAGAGTATGGAATACTCCCTTAAGTCCTGTGTGAATAAAACCAGGGGGCATCAGATTCAACTCTTATGTAATTGGGCCATCGTGTTCTGACTTCACCTGCCTCTCCAGATGGTCTCAAGATGTTGGTCAATCTACAGCTCATTCCAATTGCCTAGCCCTGAAGTGAGTAACTGAACTGGGGTCTACATATGAAAGCAACTACGCAATTCCATTTATTTTATTCTGTGCAGATGGGAAACCAGAACACATGCCATAGCTGTTAAGTACCCAGAAGCAGAATAAAAACTAACAAAAATAAATTAGGAACTGCTGTTACAAGCAACTTGTTCTGTTCCCTTAGAAATCTTAGCATAAACTTCTTCTAATCTATCAGCATTATTCCAGGCTTGTCTATTTCCCATACAATCTTACTGTCATCAGGTAAGCACTTCCTTTTCAGTAGCCAGCTTGCAACTAGGAGGAGGTAAGGCTGAGAGCTGCTGGCAAGTAAAACACATGCAGGCATGTAAAACACATTCCTAACAGATGCAGGAAAAAAAAAAAAGAGGATTCAGAACCAATGGTTCAGTGCTCCAAATTGTTCTGTCCTAATGAGTAGTCACTAAGGGATGGCTTCATCTGCTGCAAACACTTAGATACAACGAAGCTATCCAGCCACCCACAGAAGACCTGGGAAGTGATACACGCGCAGATTTATCTTCCCCCCATTGCAGGAAGGTGGTCAGCTAACAGGACATCCAACCTACATATTTAAGATTGCCAGAATCTTCACATGAAAACAAAATGAGTCATCCTCATTGACTGGAGGATGTAGAACTCATTTGCAAGCTGTAGCCTGGAAACCTTCCAGTTTCTGCAAAACACCAACCGAAGTGTTGCGACACTTGAAGGGAGTGGACTAGAGCAGCCAGGTGTTTCTCCAAAGCCTACCTCACACAGAAAGGATGCCAATCTGTATTCTCCAGTACCACCCTGTAGAGCAAATAACCCCCAAGAATGGGGTTCAAGAAAGATAGCGCAGAAGATGGTATATTTTTGGTAGACTTATGTAGATGGTATACAGACAACTAGCAGGAAGAGAGTGGCTCATCTTTTATGACGGTTGAGGCTCGCCGTTGATTTCACACGGGAGGGATCTCCAAGAAAAGAGCCTTCCCTGGTGGTGGTCAGCCCTTAAAGGGGGTTTGGGAGAGGTGGAGCCAGGCTCCACCCCTTCCAATCACACAGGTATATCACCTTCACCTGTGCCCCTGCAGCTGACTCATTGCTCACCTCAGGTGACCAATCAGTGGTTCAGGCCGTGATACAACAGTTCCCATACACACCCTTAGCAGTGTCAGAATGCAGATGGATTTCTGCAGCTTGACACGAGACATGTCACAAGCGGTGAGTCCCCAGGACTGCAGGATGTAAATTTCTGCTTAGGGTGTCTACAAATTTATTCAGATTTATATTTGTAACAGATGACCATTTCAGACCACTAGTGTTTAAAGTTGGCTGGAAGGAGCGACAAACCCTGCCCTCTCCATCCCAGCAAATTGTTTTCTCATGCACTCATTTTAAATTTAGCTTCCCTGTTTCCTTTCTTAATCCAGCAAGAATGCAGCTTCCAAGATTTGCTTCTCTTTTTACCACAATTGTTTTTCTGTTTTTTTTCCAACTAAAATGGATAGTAAGTGTGACATTCAAGACGGAGATGGAATTCCTTACCTTCAGTGAGAACATTCTGTGGTACTGACTTCCTCCTCCCAGCTCACTTTCTAAAGGAACTGTTGTACTGCAGCTTTAATCATTTCTTCCTCCCATGGACAGCTAGGACAGTTTAAAAAAACGTATTAGACTTCAGTTTTTCACGTCAATTCAATATTTTTCCTATTTTTCCTTCTTATGGAAAGCAGGAGCAAGTTCTAGGGAGAACAGTAACACAGAGTTGTTAACAAGAAATTATGCTTGTAACTCTTCCATTACCCAAAGCTACCTCTGTCAATTTTAGATGCCTCCTGCATTAGAGCACCATGCTTCATCGTGCTCACAATCCTCCTCTGCAGACGCTAGACTGCATTACCTTTGTTCACTGCACGGAAAACAAAGGAGTAACTTCCACACATTCCAAAGTTTTGTAACTAAAACTATTTAAAATATTAGTAAAGACTTTTACATTCCCTTCCCCAGTTCTATCTTGTGAGATTGCATAGCATTCTCTACAGAGAAGACAATATGTGCAAAAATCAGAGTGGGATAAACCAAATCTCTCTGCAGAAATGTTCCAAATATCCCTCAATGTGTCAATTTTAGAATTACAAAGCCACTAAATATTAAGCCTATTTTAATACTTTGTTTTTATTTTAATCCAAAGAAAAATGTACTTTGAAAGATTCCCATCTCAGAAAATCATGATTCCAACATGGATAGGAAAAGTACAGCTTGCAGGAAAAAATAATAATAAAAGCTACTTGTATGCAGGAATTGCTGCTTAGTTTAAAACACCACCACACAACAGAACAGCCACCTTCTGCCATTCTGCTCCCACCAACCCATGCCCATGGTGGGGCACAGGCTCCTTGCTGGTATCTGAACTCTGGAAAAGGAAGCCACTTCCTCATTAAGACATACCCAACTATGGTCATAGAATGGAGAGCCAAAAGTAGTAACAGATTTATTATTACCAGTTTGGAAATAAAGTGGTTTTCTTTCTTTCTCTGTTACTCAATCCAGTTAATTATCCATGCAAGGTAAAGTTATTCCTGGCAGCCACAGAGACAAAACCAACTTCAGTACTGCTGGGGGTGGAGTGGTTGTTATGCAGAAGAAACAATGAAATAGTTCAGTAAATTAGCCCAAACAAGATATGCTCTGGGATTGGTCTCTAGAGATTCAGAATACCAAATTCAATGCTTTTAGGCTTATCGTATTTTTTATTTAATAGAGAAATGCCTGATCTGGGACTGCTGCACATCCCAAAGACAGTACAAAAAGGTAATTTTTTTCAGAGAGTGCCCTGAGGGTAACAGGAAGAATTACAGAAAGCTTCAAACCATTCCTCTCCTGCAAGTATCCCTGCACTCTGCACTTCCACTTCAGCAGCAAAGCACAGCCGGCGAGGAATCTGTGGTGTTTGCCAAAGACAAGGATGGCTGTCACAAAGCACAGCACTGGCTGCCTCACCAGCCCAGCATTTTCCTGGAAAAGCACGGTCTGATTTTGGTGAGGGGAGGCCCAGGCTCAGCCCACGCAGCACCTTCGGCCTCAGCACACTTCAGGGCCCTGTACCTGCACCGGGGCCCTCCAGGGGGCCCTGTGAACACAATGGAAAAGTATTTGTCCTAGCATGTGTCCCCATGGTCAAGTTTCACCTCAAAGAGATGTACTGATGACAACTGGAGGATGGAGAGATGACACCAAAACCCCACACCTACAAAAGGTGCACGCTGAGCAGTGACCGAAAACAGAGAAAAACACAGAATCCAATGGAAGTACTTAATTCAGTGGTACGTGGGCACTGCAATTCCATAAACAATGAACAACAGGAACACAAATGAACGCTATGGGAAAAGAAACCTCCCACGTTTTTTCACTGTAGTAAAGTACAGACCACCAAGAACAGCTCGACTCAAATACCCAGCATTAGTTCCCACACGAGAGTTGTTATTGTTGGCTTCGACACCACGTCCAACAAGAACAGTAAGAACATGCATTCTGCTAATGTTTGAATAACCCTTGCCAACAAATTGATCCCACAGCAGCAAGGCTGTAGGAGATGGTTGCAAAAGATTAAGTGAGAGGTGGAGAGGGGGAGACACATGAAGCACTAATTCTTTTAGCATAGCTGTTCAGTGGGAGCTCTTTTATTTGCTTATTTTAGGTAGATTGTTTCTTTTTCCCTTTTTTTTTTTTTGAAAAAAAAAAAGAGCATTGGTGAGCATCTGTAATTCTACATCCAAGGGAGATGCAACTGCCAGGGAAATACAGATTCCACAGATGTTAACCCACAGGACAGCCCACATGAAGTAAATCTCTAAATAAGGGCTGGAAGGCACTTTCCAAAGAAAAACAACATTTTTCCAAAGTAGGCAATGACAGCTGTCAGCTCAGCCCCAGTCCAGCAGACAGCCTTCTGTATTCACCTGGTTACCCTACCACAAATCTATCCCTTCAGTAGGTAAAAAAGATAAACAGGTCATCGAAATGGAGAAAAATCCTGTGTCTTCTGTGTGTCACTTCAGTTCTCTCTGTCTGAGAGAACATTTTGACATATTTAAATAGACTTGTCTAAGACCAGCAAACCCAGCTCCTTACTAGCCCACAAAGTCAATATGTTGTGGCACTGGGACATCCAGGGCTCTGCTCTGCAGGCCAGCAGGGTGTGAGGCTGAGCCAACAGAGCTCAGCTACCCAAGGGCTCGAGCCCGTGCTTCTGCACACCACCACACTGCGTAACTGCTGCCCCAGAGCCTGCACAACAGAGTTGTAAACTACACGTCCAAACCTGGTCTTTTCAGTCTGACAAATCTGCAGAAAACAGAAATTGAGCTGTAATTTTATTCTTTCATGAACGTTTCTTCCCTAGGAAATAGATAAGCTTCCTCCAGGAACAGGTCATAGCACTGAGGACACCACTTTTGATAGTTCTCTTCAGGTACCTCCATTGTGTCCCACCCCTCAAGCACGTTCACTGGTTTGGCACATGAGCTCACGAGATGTGCGTGCATATATGTTGTGCCATGAATGCGAAGAAAATGGAACAGAGTGAATGATTAAAATTACATTATGTTTATAATTTTGTTTTAAACTGGTACACCCCGATGGCAGCCCATCACTAAAGAGATTTCACCCTCTCAGTCCTTCACAAGTTCTTAACATTAAATGGGGCTCTGTGTCTTTAATAGTTGAAGCGATTTTCCAACTCACACAAGTAAACCTTCTCCATAGTACAGTCTCTTTTTAAGTTAAAAATAAATCACCCAACTATTTTCTTTTTTCCCACAGACAAGAACATTAAAACATTGACATTTTAATCTGTTCTATACAAGAGTGAGTTGTGTCAGCACACTGCTTCCAGCTACAACAACAGAAAAACCAAAGTTTAATTAAAGACAGTGGAGAAGCTGCCTTGTGGTGTCTGAACCACATAGCTGCATTGCACAGACTTTGCGCACTCACCATCTTCAGGCTCAGCTTCCTTGTGGATAACTGCCTGGCAGACAAGAGATGATGGCAAAGAAAGGGGAGATCAGAAAAAAGCATCTTTGTGAGAGAGGAAATCAGAAAGATGAGAATCATAACTTTCACAAATTTTACCCAGAAATAGTGATAACATAGCACAAACACCCTTATCACAAAAACATACTGAAGTTAATCGTGCCTGTGGTAGCCCCACCACTTCAGCTCTAGGACTCCTACATCCATGCCTTAACACTGAACGAATACACATCCCTGCTGACAAGTTCATTTCCCCAGCAAGTTCCACTGACGTCTGTTTCTAACAATGGAACCACAAAATCCTGGGTTTCTACCTCCCGATAAGCAGCAGAACTCCAGGAGACGCTGTCTGCACGGCAGAACCTGACCCTTCTGCAAGGATCCCCTGGCAGTTGCCCAGCTCTGGCAGGCTGGAGGCCCTGGGGCTGCAGCAGGAGCATGGTGGGGCTGCAATGGAGGAGGAAGCCTGAGGACAGCAGAAGTAGCCCCCCTCCCATCTCCTGCCTATGAGCTAAAAGACAAAATGTTTGCAAAACTCAGGTTATGTCTACCAGTACTTCCTTACTACACATCAAGAGTAAGTATGCAACACCATCCTTAACTTGCTGGAGAAGATGCAGTGCCTAGCACTACACCCAAGTGTTTGATCGTGCTCCCAGAACTTACTTTGGTTCTGAAGCAGGACAGTGGCTCCCTCACATAGGAGACAAACTAAAATGAGTAGATGTGTGAATAGCAACAATATGGAAAGCAGAGATGAAACTCAGAAACAAGCAAAACTAGGAGAAAAAGAAAGCATAGGAGCATTCTTCTTTATTATGAGGGTCTGCATCTAATATTGTCTGCAAAACTCTGTAACAGACTAATTTCAATTAAAAGAAGATATATCCAGAAAATGAACCTGGAGGGGAACATACACAGCTACAATTGTACAACTTGCCTGTGGCTTCTAGTAAGTTATCTTCTGAACTTTGGTTTTTCAGCTGAATGAACAAAATTATACATGGAGGGGGACAAAAAAAATATATCAATTCACCTCAAAATTTTATAAATTGCTTTGTAAAATCGTTTCCTGCCCTATCTGTTACATAGAATAGGAAAGACAGGCTTATCAAGAAAAATATATTCACATTCTCAGCCAGTTCCTCAAAAAACAGGGCAAACCACAGCACCTGAAATCCAAACAAACAAAACCCAGCTCTCACTAAGACACCTTCAGAAGAGCTGAATTTCCAAGCAGAGCAGTGTGCACGCAGCTGGCAGGCCTCTGGCCCAGCTCTGCTCCCAGGCTGCTGAGCACAGCCCAGTGGGCTGCGGTCCTGTCCAGTGCATCGCCTCTTCCACCTGCATGCCCCAGCTGCCCAAACAGTTCCTGCCAGAATCCTTCCCTGAGAAAGAGAGGTATGCAGTGTGTGCTGGGAATGAATCTGTGTTGAGCGTAGAAGCTTGCTTACACACACACTTTCCACAAATGGGCATGCTCCTCTATATTTACAATTCAAAGCACGTCTGTAACGTGTGTCAATGCTGCAATTTCTACTGCACAGCATCACCATTAACTTAAATTGAGATTTGTGAATGTTAGATTATGAAGGAGTCTCCACAAATGTTTTCCCCATCTTCTTCTAAGAAAAAGAAAATCCTAAGAAAGTCAGTGAATCCAAGCAGAGACTTCAGAAGTCTCCTTTCAGGCAATCAAAGGCAGGATTTTCCTACCAGGCAGCTGTAGTTCATTAGATCCGCCATGGACCGTGAAAGCCACTTGCCAATATTGTCGAAAGACTATTACTCATTTCAATCTCTCTGAAGAGGACAGCTCTCTGACAAAGCATTAGTGAAAAACAGAGTTTGGGGCTCTGACTGAAGGGCTAGGCACACAGGCAGAAGCTCTGTGCTAAAAATGATGCCAAATTTCAAAGGCAGATTGATGTCCCAGCTTTTCACTTGCAGAGATCAGATCTTCCATGTAGATTATAGAGGGAATAAAGATAAGCGTGCCATGTGATGATAATCATCCTATACAACCTGACAGAAGCATATTCCTGAGCAGGTTTCTGCACCCCTTGCTAATATCTGCAATTGGCAGGAGGAGAAAAAAATCAAATCTGCTAAGAACTTCTCATAATCCAGAGAAATTAATCAAAATAATTAAGAAATCTCTCCAAAATTAATTAAAAAATCACAGCAAAAAATAATGAGGAAGTCTGGAAGACACCCATTTTTTCAGTTCCTTGAGTTAAATTTCTGCATAAATGATCACAAGAATAAGTCCTCAAAACTGCATGATTCTGTAGCACATGCCTGGTCGGGCTCGGCCCACCCTCGCACTTGGCCATGTCCTCCCCTTTGGTTGCTTGCAACGATCTCCCCCTTTCCAACACTTATGTTCTTCTGAATGTGAGCTTCCCAGCGCTCCTGTCGTGCCAGCAGTGGCACTCCAGACGTTTTAACAGCAGACTCCTCAGTTCCAGGCAGCATGACGCTGTGGTCAGACATCACATGCAGTGATACACCTCACACGGAAGGTAAGTGTGTTTTGCATCCCGGCTGCTCCTACTGTTGACCGTACCTATGAAGATTCCAATTGCCGTGGCTGAGCACATGAACTCCAGTATCTTCTACACGACAGCGGCCAGAAGAGTTGTCAGAAATCCAGCATCTCAACTAGAGATAACATGATGATCTCTCTGACAGTGTCTGTTAATGAAGAGAGTAAACACCCCACCCAAAGCCTCTACATGTTAGTGTAAAATCTGAAGCAATGGAAAGGGCTGAACAAAAACATTCTCTTCTCATCCTGGAGGAATCAATAATCCACTTCATACAGTTCACTCAGATTCAATTTTTACAACTCTGTTTTTACACATCACCAGAGAGAACCCAAATCCCTTTCATTCCTAATGTACACCTTACTTCAGAGAAGAAACTCTACAAAAAATTGTGATAAATCAGCAAACAGACAAATCTAACCAAATGACACAAGGAGGTGTTCTGTTAGGATTCCAGAGAAGTGACAGGTATATTTTACAGGAGTGTTGTACTGCAATATAAGTGATACTGTGCACACAATGAAGTTGACTTTTCCATAACATTTTTCTCCAATTTAAATACATTCTCTGAGGAGGAGTGATGGCGCAGCCAATGAACCAGCAATTGCCCAGCCTAGATAAGCACTGGTTTCCTGTCTGCATAGGAAAGTATTTTAGGAAAAACCTTTAAAGAATCTGATGTCACAAAAGCTACCTTAAATGACCTCATTTACACTTCAGTAAAAAGTCAAACTCTATTGTACAGAAGCAAGTAGCAAACAATGATTCTTCTTATTGTATGACTGGGTGTCAAAGACAATCCTTTCCAACAGAATGCCAGGAAAAAAGGCATTCGTAGTAAATTTTACGAGAGAAGGATAAAAACAGGTAGTTCAACAGATTCCTGAAATCCCAGAAGTGGTCAATAAATCGACTTCTGCTTCACATTATATGAAGAGGCTGTACTTAGCAAATCACTGTGTAAGCTGCCTCAATAACAGCACTCTTGCTATCAAGTTTACTTGCAATGATTCCAACAAAGAAATTAATTTCTTAGATGACAAGAAAAGGTTATCTAGAATGGGAAAGACACATGAGACAAAAATTTCCACAAATAAAACAAATATCAGACTCTGAACTGAATTTAAAGCTATCTTATTTTTCCACTGAAAGATCTGAAATCCCTACAGCCCCAACACCAGAGCTACAAAGAAAACATCCGTCGAACTGCATTTCTAAAAATAGAAGGGAAGCAGAATGAACAGTCCCTTTTTTCAATATGTAATTCACTAACGCATCCCCCATTCCTCAGGAAATGCCCACAACCAGAAAATACCTACCGACTCTGCAATCAAAGTTCTAGACTTAAAAGCAAACCTAACTTAGAGTTACTGCTTAATTTACTCCTTCTCAGTAACGTTAGTGCAACATAAGGAAGACTCTACACTAAGAACATTACAGACTTCAGAATATGCCCAGATCACAAGTTACAGCATAAAGGTATTTTCCAAGACTGCAGTGAGTAATAAAACACACACCTTCCCAGTCTCATGTAACTGATTTCACTGATCTGCTTATTCCCTGGAGATATTCAGCAGGTATCCATCACCCATCTCATTTTCCATTTGAGTTACCACATTTATTTTTCATAAATCTTTCCAGAAGGGGACACCATTTTGCTCTGAGGCACTCTTTATTTCTCTTACTGAAACACTTAACCTTCAGTTGCTGTTCTCTTAAGGTTTGTCTTACACGTAAGAACTGAGCAAAAGTTTGATCAATGAGCAAAATGGTACGTGTTTTATATGCACCTCATCAGGAAGTCAGTTATCAGTGCAGGAAAACAGGTGTTCGACACAGATTTTTAAAGTCATATGAAGAAGTGGAGTGCCCTCCTGTACTGCCCAGAAACCTACTCCCACCAGTTCCCTAAAGCAATTCATCCAACTTGAAATCTAAGAACTGTGTGATCTGGATATCGGCATCAAACAATTAGCCTCAGTGCTAGATGGGTTGATTACGCTGTACTTGAGTGATCGATTTCAATACACTTGATTTTAGTTGTAAAATTTGTATTTCTGTATTTCCCAGCTGTACAAATTCACATCTAAATAGTAATCAAATACAAACTGAAGTGCTGCAGTCATATGAAATAACTCAGAGATTCAGGCCCTCACCTTCACCTACCCAAGACGTAACAAGGCCTTGAAGGTCTAAGCAGAGCACTTGATGCTGTCTTTTTGGACTGTTACAATGAGGAACTCAAGGAAACCTCATACTGATGTGGATGAATGCGAGCTTAAGTCCCACAGGATTCTGAACCTCCATGTGATTCTGCTAGGACATTTATGCACTGAGTAGTCTGAACTATGCCAGATGGGAAAGAGTTAAGATCTAGGTTTCAATTTCTACAGTGATTAAATGAAAGGAACTTGTCAGGAGAGCTGTTAGAACCACTAACGCTCATTTCTAAGTATGCCCTGGAACACACAATGTATTGGAGAGGACAGAGAGAAACAATAACCTTTTTTTTAATTTAAAGGATTTACGGTGACTTGATTAACTAAAGTGTGGTCCATCTGACACTGTTCTCGGAGTCACAGAATGGCCAACACACAGCTCCAGATAAGAAAGAACTGAAGAGAGTAATGTAATGCTAATTACATGAATTTTCAGGAGATACATTCTTGGATTAGCTTAATTTATAATTATAAGTTTATTGCTAATTAATAGCACAGATATAGCAGATTTTTACAAGGCAGTTGACTTGATGGAAAATGACATTTGATTAAGAAACTCAAAATCAACATGACACATCAAGCAGGCTAGGGACAGATAGGCCTCAAAATTTATTTGTGGATGAGGTTAAATACTAAATAAATGTTTCAGCTTATATCAATTAAATATCAAAACAACAGAGAATGGGTTCTTTTATCCTGCCTCTGAGAGCCTGACCAGCTTTGTCCATGCATTGGGGAAAAAAGAGTGTAAGATGATTACTGAACAAATTTACAGATTACTGAGGGATGAAAACAAGGATCAGCGACAGAAAGGCATTTAGTTTGCCTGGTAAAGAAGAGTCAAGAAAAGATCATAGTTTTTAATATAGAGAAATGTATGAAAACACATCTGAGCTACACTTACAGGCTGGTGGCCCGTCCCGAAAGCAGGAATTCTAAAAGGTCATTGCAGAAGAACATTCAAAAGGAGCTTCAGGGAGATATGGTTGGTAAACAGGACTGTGGCGATAATTTTACTTTCAAATTTCCTCCAAAGCTAAAATAACACAAGCAAGGCTTAGCTGGAAAAACAGCACACAACAGATGGCAGCAGATAGGGCCCAATGCTGCACAGAAAACAAGAGAGGGCCTGGGAGTGGCACAGGGAATTATCCAGAACAGAGTGACAGAGGTCTCTGCCCTCACTCCGTCTTGGTCTTAAAACACAGATCAGAGGTTCCACTTCCCTACACTTCTACTCATAGTATACATATACAAATGGAAACCTAAAGCATTAAAAAAGAACACAAGAAGCAAAAACAAAACCCACAGCAACAACAAAGTCCGTATCAAATCTTCACAGGAGATGCAGAGCTGAAGAATACGCTGCTTTGTGTGGGCTGGGGACTGACCTAAACCAAAGGAGAATAAGACAGAATAGATGAAATGACTTTGCTGAAGTCACGAACACACAGCACATTTGAGCAAAGCCCATTCTTCAGAAATAACCAAAATAGTGCTCTAATGAGGTACGGCCAATAGCATCGGTAGCATATTTCCCTTTAAAATACAAGGACTGCTAAAATGCTTCGGTTTTGGCCCAAAATGGGAAAATAAGGGGAACTGTGACGGGAAACTATAGACTGCAAGATACAACAGCCAAGGAACAGTCACCTCTGTGTGCTCTGATACACTGCAAGTTACTGTCACTGTGCCACCTGCAAGTTCTCTGCCACACACAGCCTTTGCTCTCACCAGTATCACCTGGCTTCCCACCCCACTAAAACAACCACCCCCTTCCCCCAAAGCTACCAAGATGTTCCTTGATACAGAAGGAGGGAAGCAGTGCCTCTCCCACCACAGCATGCTGTAACATTGGACGAAATTCAGATACCTGAGACACGAAGGAAGCAACACAACAGCATGCCTCAGAGGTCTCATCACACATATATTCATTCCCCAGCTCTCCTGCTTTTCCCCTTTGTACAACGCTTTGCAGAAAATGCACAGCATTAACATTTCCTTTTCCTGCAAGAAATACTAAAAAGCCATACTTAAGAGGAGCTGCTTACATATGGCACAAGATGGCCTGCTGTCACCAAAGGAACAAAATTCTACCATAAGTTACACAGTTTTTTTCATCTGATTTGTTGAAGTATCATTCAGCACTCCACTGTTCTCCACCTGTTACAGACCCATTCACACATCCCGCTCTGCTGCCGACAGCCCCACTGCAGGACACAAGGCATAATAAGCACGTCCAGAACATGTATTGCTTTGGGTTGGCCATAAATATATGAAAAAGAGAGGAATAAAGAAGCCTCAGACAAGCTGCCTGCAACTTGGAACTTTAACCAACAGTTCCAATACTTTCCGTAGCAGAAATCTCCCTTCTGTTAGGAAGATCTTGCATACCACGATGGAGTCACCTAGAATCTCCAACCCAAGTTTGTCCAAATACAGCCAACCCACCTGTGAGCAAGGCTCCAGCTCCACATCGTGGTTTTCCTGTCTACCACCTGCCTCCCTCCAACGTCCGTATACTTCAGAGTCTGAAGGGATGCTCAAACAGAGCTGAAGGGGCAGGCAGGAATCAATGGCAAAACAAAAACAAGCAGCTTTCAAATGATTTTGGACTCTTTAAAAGTGGGGAGTTCTTATTTTTAGACTGCGTACAAGTCCAGCTCAAGGTGCTTTTTCCTTCATCCCCATGACAGTAGTTAAGTGAATACACCTGCCTCACCTCCCTCCCTTCTGATGGTAAACAGAAGGTCTTGCATTTAGGGTACAACGTGGAATACTTCAGAGCAGCCCTGTGCCAAAATGGCACATTTCTGAGAGATGCAAAGGTATTCAATAAAAAGCTTTTAAAGGCATATTTTTAAACTTGCAGCAGGAAAGCTTTTCTGTGTCAAGACAGTAATTCTTTTAACAGCATTGATCAAAATGTCATTCTTTTATGAGTGTACAATACCTTTTAATGGCATACAACAAGCCATTAGGGTTATACACCTCCATACAGCAGACAGCTTACTGGAAAAATAGGAACACTGGCCAAGAGACAACCACTGGTCTTTGTGCTTCTAAGAAGGCAGCTTTGTTCATTTACCCCAGCACCCACAAATCAAATGATCCCCAAATTAAGCCGAACTTTTCATCTCCTCAACCAAAGAGTTATTTTCACTGTAACCTACTTACTTTCTCCTAAGAAATACCTTCTAAAAATACAATGAATATTCTGGCTTTCTAAAATTGGATTTTATCACCAAGGTCACATCCACTTCTTTCTTCTGACCGGTGATGATACTTATCCCCAGATCAGCACTGACTGAGGAATCAAAGGTGGCTGAATTGCACATAATGGTTTGATTCTCAGAAACAGGAAAAAGAAACCACACGCCCTTTCCTCACACTCAGAGACTTGGGATGGAATCTGTCTACAAATCATCCAATTCTTTTCAAGTGCACCAACCCTTCAGAAAGGGTAAGAGCACTGGTGATTGCATTTGCTCTGCTTGAATGGAAGGCAAGTGTGGACTCCCTAGGTGCATTCAGCAGCACTCTATAGCCTTATTTTAGTTAGCAATATCAGCAGGAAAGGGAATGATTTCCATCAATCCAAATTCAAGAGTTTTTACTGTAAGGGTGGGAAAATATATATGGGATTAGATCATCTATGTTAATTGAGCTGTGGCAGCACCACACTTTGAAATACATATGGATGGTACCACTGTCTTCTCAGCTGTTTTTGAGAGCATACCCGAGACACTGGTATAAGCAAATGAAGAACAGATCCTGATTAAAACATGGGGAAAACTGAAAAGAAACAGAAAACAGAAGAAATTTGAGGCTATATAACACAAACGCTGAAGCGAATTTAATCTCAATTAAGAAAAGTTTTCAGGGCTGCCAGTTCCTCTTTCATCTCTTTGGTTCAGAAACACGAAGTGCTGCTGTGCCTGTGACCTCCCGCTACCAGACAGCTGCCACAGCCCTCACCATCACAGCCATCACATGCAGAGTTTAACATGAAAGCTGGATTTTTCACACCATCTTTAAACATATATAAACTCATATGAAAACAATTTATGCTTCGTAAAATGCCATTATCTCAAACGATACCACAAAGCTGACTGTGCTTATATCTGCCCTGCATTCATTATTAAACAGAGTCAAATGCAAAGACGTCTCTCCAGGGAGTTACCAGGTCACCCATAAAGTGCACAGCTGTGTGATGGCACAGTCAGTAATTGGGACCAAAACCCAACCAGAACCAGACATGAGACCTGCACGTACACAGCACAAACATAACGATGCTGCGCTCAAACAGCAGATGCATCACATCCGGCTAACATTATGATAAGAGCCAAGCTGTAAAATCTCAAGCACAACGTGGGGATGATGATCGCTGCAGAAGACGGCTGTGACACGGGCTGCACTGCCCTGCAAGCAGCAGCACACGAGCACCAGTCTCAGGCACTGCCCACTGTGCGCTCCTGTCGCTGTATTTGCCACCTCTGTCCAACCCTTCCCTGCATGACTCCTTACATATTCAACAGTGTAACTTGTAAAACAAAGCTTAGAATAGTTTCTGGAAGGCAATACAACCAGGAATATACAAGCTGTCTCAAGCAAGCTGCACTGGCTTCATGGTTAGCAGGGATTAGTTTCTTACTACCACGCACCACAGACTAGAGCTGCCCTCTCAGTTGCAGTCTGGGGAGTAAGCATGTGTTCAGGTGCACGCTTTTTTAAAACAAACAACTTACTGTGTTTTTAGATGGACATTAACTCCTGCACTGTATCTTGTGATGAAAATGAATTTCTTAGTGAATTACACAAAATTCTGCACAATATGCATTGCAGCAGGATGAAGTAACTGCCATCCTGGTCACGCAATCACAGAATGGGAAGGGCTGGCAGGGATCTCCAGAGACCATTGAGTCCAACCCCCTGCAAAGCAGCTCCCAGCCCAGGTTGCACAGCTTGGCGTCCAGGCGGGGCTGTGACGTCTGCAGAGGCAACCCCACCACCTCTGTGTGCAGCTCCAGTGCTCCATCACTGCACTGGGAAGAAGTTCCCACACACAATGGTGCAGAACTTCCTGTGCTTCAGTTTGTGCCATTTCCCCCTTCTCCTGTCCCCACAGACCACTGACAGGAGGTTGGCCACGTCCCTCCCACACTTCAGATACTTATAAACGTTTGTAAGATCACCTCTGTCTTCTTTTCTCAAGGTTGAACAGCCCCAGGTCTCTCAGCCTCTCCTCATACGGGAGGTGTTCCACGCCCTTCATCATTGCGGCCCTCTGCTGGATTCTCTCCAGGAGATCCCGTTCTTTTTTGTACCGGGGAGCCCAGACATGGGCACACTACTCCAGGTGAGGTCTCAGCAGGGCAGAGCGGAGGGCAAGGATCCCCTCCTTCGAGGGCCACGCTCCTTTCAATGCAGCCCAGGATCCCGTTGGCCTTCTTGGCCACCAGGGCACACCGCTCGTGGCCCACCTGTCGTACAATGCGGTCACCACAGCGAGGTGTCGCTCCCACCTCTCGCACCCGCGCCCCTCAGCCGAGCGGCAACGCGAGGCACAGCGCTTCGGACCGGAACGACCCACCGCCCAATCCCGGGGAGGGAGACGCGAAGCCCCGCCCCGCGGCACCAAGAAACCAATCAGCAATCAACAGGGGTAGAGGCGGTGCTCGCTGCTTCCCGCCTGCAAGTCCTCGCGAACCCACTGGCTACGGACGCGTTGATTGACGTCAGCGCTGCCCAACAGAAGCTCGGCCTCGGGCTCCCACGCGTCGACGATTGGACAGCAGAGGAAAGGGGAAGAGCTGCCGCCGGAGCTCGGGGGACGCAAACGGAGCGCTGGTTGCCATGGCGACGGGCCGTGGGTGCCCGGCGTGCTGTTCCCGCTGGCGTCAGCTCCCGGCTCGGTGGGCGCGGGGCGGGCCCGTGCCTCGGGAAGCTTCTAGGCGTTGCGTTGCTATGGCGGCGGAGAGCAATACAACCGCGACCACGGCCCTCGGTGCGGCTCCTCCAGGGCCTGCAGCAGAGCGCCGCGCTGGCGTGCTCGTGGCAGGCTGTGAAGGCGTGCCTGGGCTGTGCGTATCAAAGCTGCTGAGGCGGCTGCTGCCTCCGAGCCCGAGCCATAGGTCGGCCGCGGGACGGCCTGGCTGCGCTGCCTCTCCCTTGTGAGCAGGGCAGCTGTTTTCAGCAGTGCGAAGGTGGAAGTAACGGCATGAACACAGGAGAAGAATAACGTGAGATTTGGAGCTGGGAAACCTGCTAGACCCTATTTATGAGGCCACATAGAAAACCCAATTACCATAGGGGAGAATAAAAAAAAAAAAGTAATTTACAGACAAATCCTAAATCATAGGAAACAAACGAGCATGCTACAAGGCTGCCCCAGCACTCCTGGTAGAGAGGCAGGAACGAACCAAGCTCACTGGAATCCTAAAGGTGTGAATAATGACGCTGGAGCTGCAGTTCCTTCCAGCCGCAGCTCCTCAGTAGCAGGATGAAGCTCGGCTGGGCTGGGGAGTGCTTGCAGTGATGGAGCTGGGAAACAAAGTGAGAAGAGCAGCACTGCCGCCTGAAGAAGAAATGCAATAGAAATTCACTTTGTTTTCCTTCTTCCAAACTGAAGTGCGATGGCAAAACACGAGAGTGCCTGGAACTTTGTCTTTGCTTTGAAGAGAAATGAAGAAAAACAAACAATTTTGTAATAAAAATGTAATAGCGTTTTCTGGGGCTTTGTAATCAAATTCAGCTGAATTGTTCAAGGGTCAAAAACTTGAAATGAGGCACAGCAGCAATCCACACAGAAAAGCAAAACCTTCCTCTATGTAGTTTGGCTTTGATTTGCCATTCATGAGTGCGTGAAGTTCAGACTCTTTAATGAGCTGATTAAGACAGACAGGGATGTCTGCTGCTATTTGTAGTTGATGCAACTAACTCCTCAGTTGGGAAAAGTTCTTTTCTTTCTCTTTCAAGGACACATTAATTTGAGCAAGTCTGCAAAAAATACGCCATGGGCATGTCCTGCTCTGGTCACCCCCTGCCTGATGTCAAACTTTTGGTGTTCAGCACTGGTGTAAGGAAATTCACTAGGCACCAGCTCCCAGTTTATATGACTGCAACTAATAGACTAAGTCCCACCACGGCCTGGAACTGAGCCGAGGCCTGAAACTGAAATTACTGCCTAGTGAGTGATTTGCTCCAGTCAATGAATCCAGAGACTTCCATTCTCATCCTCCTAGACCTACAGTCTTGACAATGTTAATAAAATAGACCCTTACCAAGGAGAAGTGGCAGGAGGCCAGGGCAATGCATCAAACTACCTTTCCTGGAGAGAGTCATCCAGCAAGCTCCTGCAGGCACTGCTCCTCTGCCTGTTTGCCAGTCCCTCCTCATCAGGAGCACAGCCGGGTGAGCTGTGAGCTGGTGATCCTGACCCACCTGCCAGCAATCATCAGGTGATGCACAATGCTGGCTATTTACCACAAGCACATGACTCCACTGCCACAATGTGCTCTCACTGAGGCATAACGAGCTTGCAGGTGCGTGGACCAGCTGGACAGACCTCAAGCTGAGTGCTGACTGGTGACAAAATGCACACCAAAGCATGTCGCCCTCTCCTGCTCCCCTGTGGCCTGACTATAGATGGAGCACTCCCTGCTGTAACACCTTCACACATGTGGGCCATAATAATGTGGGCCTGCAGCAGGGCTGTGAAGTGTGCAAGGCTCAACTCACACGGTGGCCAGGAGAGCATAGGATCTGCAGGCTGGCAGCATGCATGCAGGTGGGGACAAGGGACTCAGCTGTGCAGGATGAGCAGGTCTGGCAGATCAGGAGGGGCCATACTTTGAGCGCCTCTCCTCCCCCACACCATCTCTCTTTAGTGTTCCAGAATCTTTATGGTTTTCATTTTGATCAAAATCCCCTCAAACTCCTTTAGAAGAATACTCCTTTACAAGAGTAACAGAGTTGGACAGTTAAACACTCAAGATGAGAAATGCTATGAAGTCAAGACTGTACACGCAGCCCTTAACTCTACCCCTTGCATGTCTGCATTGTTACAAGAGAAGCGATTCCTCAACTCACGCACAATAGTTTGTAGTCTTTTCAATCTTTTCTATAACCTTGTTCATGTGACACCCTGTAGTACACTCTACCATGGCAATGCAGCCCATACAAAGAGTCCATTAAAGTAATTTATACGAGAAATATGCAGTAAATCACAATTAGACAACATGCAACTTGTGAAGTAAAAGAACAGAATAATAGAGAGGGTGGCCACGATTTTAGAATTAGACTACATATTAACCACTATAATGCCAATAACACCGGCACTTATGTTTCGAGATGTTTTGAAAGCACTGGCTCTAGAGAGGGAAGGGAAGTCCTCCACTTGTCTGTCTCCAGGGTGAGCCCTTGAGCACTGCAGATAGGCAGGGGCAGCCGGAGCAGTCTGGGGGAGCAGTGGGGTGCCACGAGCTAGCAGGCATCACACAGGGAACAACAGAGGGAAGAGCACCTCACAGGACACAGCTCGGTGGAGAAAGAACCAGATCCAGGCATGGCCAAGCCCTGTGGATTATACACCAGACCTGTGCAACATTCCCCATCAGGCTTTCTCAAAGGTCCGCTTCCACTTCACTGTCTGCGGTGAATCCGCGCATTTTTGTTTGAAAGTCTCCACCTGGTTTTCTCTCCTGGTTTGCCACCTGTTTGTTCTCAGGTTGAAATCTGCTTTCCTCAGCACCCAAAAAGCTGCTGAAACGTTGCAAATGCCCTCAAAAGGGACAGAGAAATGCTGCTGCCTTCCCCAGCGCTCATGCTTGGGGCTCCTCAAGGACCAGTCTGAGCTCCCAGACCCCCAGCCAGCTCCATGACAGCGAGAGCTTGGCCAGAAATCTGCACAGGTAGCCAGGAGTGACTCCATCACCTTCCATTTGGGCTAAAATTGAAAGTTGTAATTTCAAGCATTGAAATGTTGTTGTTTTTTTTTTTATCTTCTGCTTCCCAGGGAGCAGTGGCATGAAGAAGAGTGTTTGCTGTGATTCCTATGAGGTGTGAGACAGTAACTAATTACTGGAGAAGATGAGATACAGCCCTGTGATTCTCTGGAATATCTGCTAAGCCTCAGGACAGTTTGTATATGTTTGAGCCCCTTCTTGCAAAGAAAAGATAAACACAATGGAAGGCAGCAAGCAAGCAAGCAGCAGCTCTGAGTAGTCACCAGTCTCAGAGTTAATCCAGAACCTGGTAAATAAAGCTGCAGACAGTTAATAAATTAGACGAATAAAGCCTAGAAATAATATTTTACAGTAGGATTGGTTCATCTAGAGGGTACCTGGTGAACTCATAGGAAATGTGTGGAGAGAGGTAAAAAAAGACACTAAATTACCTTCAGCTCTTTAAATTATTTCTGCAGATCCTATTACTGGAGAGAAAGGAGAAATGGCTGCAGAACAAATCATATGAATTCCTGTATCTAACAGTTTGACAGTCCCTTAAAAAAATAAAAAAATATAAAATAAAAAAAAAGGAGAGATAAAATGTAAGCATGTGGTGGAAGCAATAAAAGACACATTCGTGTCCCATCTATCACCATGTCATCTTCAGATGCATGCAAATATTGCTCAGCAGCGCAGAGGACAGGTGAGGATTACCATGGCCCTGCACCAGGGCACCCTGCTGCTGCAGGCTCTGCTGGAGCAACCTCAGCTGGCCAGGGCCAGGCAGGTGTGCAGGTGATGCTCCTGCAAGCTGACTGATTTTCACTTGAGCACAAAGATTTCCAAGTCCTGAGCTACAGCATCTCCTCATCTTCTCATCTGCTTGATCTGCCATTGCACGGTCTGGCTTAGTAAGAACTCTTGCAGCAGATGTGCTGTGTGCAGGCAAATGCTGGTAACCAGGAGCAGGGCTAAGGTGTGTCACATGAGGTCCTCAGAACTAATTGCTTGTGAGTGGACACTGCATGCAATTAATGCAAGCTGCAGATCTAAATGAGGGTGCTTGAAAATGAACACCTTGGCAGGAGTCAGTCGCTATTACCTGGGCTTAGCCACAGGAATGAGAGCAGCTTGAGCAGCAGCTGGTCTGATTCTGAGCACTGGGACTGGGCTGCATACAGTTAGAGCCAGCACGCTAGCCTCAAAGTGTAGAAGAGGTCAGTGCATGTGCCTAAACTGCTGGCTAATACACATCTACTCTGATCCAGAAACATCCAATTACTGCATTTTAGTCCCAAAATACCAGACATGAATATTCAGCCAGCGTGGATTCAGAGCTGCCTGCAGGACATCGCTGTCCTCTGGAAAGCTGTGGCCCTGGGTGAGAAGTGCAAAGGCACTGTGCTAACAGCCAGAAGAAGGACCATCTCTGTTGCACCGGTTCTTCAAGCGCCTGCGTATCCGGTCAAGAGCTGTGCACATTTCCAGACTGTGCTGGGGCCTCACTGTAAAATCTTTTATGAGAGTGATTTACAGCTCCTTGGAATTACATTGTTTCTCAATGTCATGTCCTGCTTCACAGGACTTTGATGCTTTTGCCTTATTCCTACGGTGATCTCTCAGGTCTTCAGCAGTTTAACTGTATGTCCAGTGCAATAGACAAAGTGATCCACCTTCACCTGCATCTCTCACACTCTCATGCTCATGCAATTGCCTTTGGAAAATAATTACAGCACAGAAGCTGATCCTGTTAGATTAAGACAAATTAAGAATCTAATATATAGGTTTGCTGTCAGGTTCCCAGGGTCAGGGGTCGATACAGTATATTGCAATGAGGCTATAGGTTACCTCTGCCCCAATATTTTATCATAATAAACCAAATGGGGATGAAACACCCAGCAGTAGCCCATAAATCTATTAGCTGTGAACTGTCAATGTCCCATATACCAGGGTAATTTGTTAATTCAGAGCTGGGTCTCTTTTTTCACTAGACCTTGTAAACTCCTTTCTGAAACATCAATAAACCATCTGCTTTGACTTGTTAATCAAACGACTTTATTCAGTCCAAAGCAATTTTTTCCTAATAAAAACAGAGTATTTATCTCCATGGCTATAAAAGAGGATTGTTTTCAACTGTTCACTTATAGTTAAGAAGCACATTTAGTTTGGATTGATTTCCAATGCTTCGGTCATATCTTGTCACTTCCCATTTCTTACACACAGCATCTCAGTTTAGCTCCTCAGCAGGGAAAGCACAACCTGACCCAGTGCTGCAAGTGGCACTAGAGGAACATCAGCAAGCAGTGAAAAAGGTCATGGAAATCAAACTTTAAAAAGCTGAACATGCGTCAGCCCTTAGTGATGCTATCCACAGTGCTCCTTGTTCCCTCTGGCTGTCAGGTTGCCCCTAGCTTTCTCCCAGTCTCGGAGTGGACTTTCGTGTGGCTGTATCCCTCTGGGCAATGTTCTCCTGTCCTCCCCAGTCAGGTCAGGCCCTCTTGGTGTCGGTCTTGCCAGCAAAAATGAGGCGAGAGCCCCTGCGGCCACATCTCGGCAGCAGCTGATGGGGAGCAGTGCTGCACAAGGGCTGAGGTTGGTGCTGGGCTCTTTGTACTGCACTGACAGCAGATCCAGGAGCATTGACTGCTCATCCGTGGACAGCACTCATATATGAATTCACCCCTTCATTCTCCTCTCTCGAAAGGGTGGGAGTAGGTGAAATCCATTAGGACACTGTTACTGAAGCATGCAATTCCCCCGTGCAGCTCAGAGGGGGAGATAATGGGCAGAAGACCTGGGAATGGGGAGAGGATGTGTCAGGGCAGGAGGCACGTGTGCGGCCCGCTGCTTGTTCTTCGCTCCAGCAGTGTAACAGCTGCAGCAGCCGCTGAGGCATTCACAGCTTGCTGGCACAGCACAGCAGTCAGAGCCACTCGCACAGAGCCCCGGGTCCCCTGCAGAGGTGCACCTTCCTTGCCTCTTTCCTCCCAGGCCTTGCTCGCGGCTCGAGTAACCTTTGCACAGCCCTTGGGGCCCACCATAGCTCAAATAGAAGGCGTTCCTCGGGTTCCTCTTCTCTTTGTGCTCAGCACGAGTGAGATGTCCCTGTTCTCACCCCACTCTCCGTGCCACCTGCCCACCCCTCTGCCAATCATGGTCCCTCTCAAACCGGGGCTGTGGCAGGAGCGGAGGCTGGGGAGCAGCCGGGGGTTCCTCGTGGCTGCAGTGGTGCCCTCTGTCACCACCAGCCCCGTCCTGTCGTGGCACCGGGAGGAGGGGGCCTTCAGCGCCCCGCACTTCTGATGAGGGCTGCTGTGTGCCGGGGCTGCATGCAGCTCCGGGAGGCAAAGGTAGAAAATATGCACGTTCGCAGATGATTTTCGGAGTGCAGTTTCTGATGTGATTTGCTCCAGCAAATCCTGCAGAAGGGCCTCGTGGAGCTCCCTGCTCCCTGCGGCTGCGCTCTCCCGGCAGCTCCGAGGAACCGGTGGGAGCCCCTCCGCGACCCATCGTGAGCCAAACCAGAGCCGTCCGTCCAGCGCCTTCCGCTGCGGACTGATTAGTCCCAGACCCTCCCGGCGCTCCCCACGGGCGCTTCGCACCGAGCGCGGCGGCGGTTTCCGCGAGTGACGCTGTGAGCGCCGCGCCGGGTGCAGATGCTCTGCCAGCGCCGGTGAGGCTTCATCCCCCCGCGCAGCCGGGCAGGGCCGCCTCGAGGCCTCGGCTGTCATCCCGGGGCGGTAACCAACCCCGGACGCGCGGCCAAACCCGCGGCCGTCTCGGCGCGGCTCCGCTCCTTCGCGCCGCCGAACGCGAGGGGCGTCCCCTCGGGGCACCGCGCCGCCTCACGCGATGCGGCGTCCGCCCGCCCCGCAGCCCCCGCAGTTCCGCACGTGGCCGTGGCCGTGGCCGTGGCCGCGGTCCCGCGCCCCACGCGCACCTGAGGGGCGCAGCCGGGAGCGGTGCAGCGGCGTCACCCGCTGCTGCCGTAGCGCCGTGGCCGTCTCGCCCCGGTTTGGGGCGGCGGCAGCGCTGGGTCCCCGCGGGGCTGGGAGCTTTGCGGTTGTCTCCCCAGAACGTGCAGATCTGGAGCCCCCCCAGCCCGGATCGGAGCACCCCGTAGGGGGGAAGGGGCAGAGAAACAAAGTTATTTATATAATGTGTCTCCCTGCTGAGCCCCTAATGGCTGGCGCTTTTGTTCTGCGGTGGCTGGCTGGCTGTGATGGGCAGGAAGCCGCAGTCTCCCTTTGTTCCACGGCCTTATTCAGCAATTTAGATCCATCATAAAAATCAAATATGCATGTTGCAATCGCCTTGCATACAGCAGCTTCAATTTTCGCCTTTCTTTAATTTGAACTCCATGGGAGAAAGAGGCAGGGCCGGGGAGCAAGGGGCAGCAGGAGCAGCACTTTGTGTTTTTGTTCAGCGGACTGTGAAAATAGGGAGTAATGAAAATGCAGAATTTTTATCTTTTCCTTGTTGCTTAAAAAACTGTGCAGAAATCTTTAATAAAGCTCCTCATTAGGAGGACGGGCTGAGCGGGGAGCGGCGTGCACAGCCCCATCCACGCGGGCACTGCGTCACCACGGCTGGGGCTGGCCACGAGCTGCCGGGCGCTGTGCCACGCGTCCTGCTTGCGGGGCTGCTTTCTCTTTGCAGAATGCTGATAATTTTCTGTCCATTCTGATTTGGCTTTGGCCTCTCTCCGACCCAAGGCACCCGCTCTGCAGCCAGGAGGGCTGTGGCTGCAGTGGGTTTGCTTTTTCTCCTTGCACATCCAGCACCACGGGGACAAGGGGGCATCAGGGAAAGGAAGGTGGTGACACATTCGCCTTGTGTGTGCCATGAAAACGAGAGATGAAGACCAAACCAGCCAGAGGTCGGAAAACACTAACAACCAAAATGTGAATCAAAACGCTGTCTGGCAGTGCTGTGGTGCGTGGGTTGGCAGTGGCTCAGGGACCAGGGGCAGGAGGGGCTGAGCGCTGTGTGCATGCCCACGTTTGCTCGTGTGCCTGTGCGCCCTGCTGGACCAGCAGCGGCTGGCAGAGAACCCCCTCCCTCATGCTGAGAAAAGGCCCTTTTTTGCTGTGACAATTCAATATAATTGAAAGTTTGCTTAGGAAAGAGTCTTTTTAACTGAACATGCTCACAGCTGAATCGATATGAATTATACGGCACAGAAGATGCCTAGGGTATTAAAACATTAATTAAGTAACATCATGCTACCATCTAACCAACAGCACAATACCATTTATAGGTACCGCTCTCTTTTCTCTGGGGCGCAGTGTGAAGCCTCTTCCATCACCGCTGAGGCTGCGGGAGACCCAGAGCTCCGCCAGTTGCAGCCCCACCGCAGCGCGGGCTGAGCTCCCCCAGGGGCACGGTACACACAGCCCAGAGCTGGCTGCTGCAGGCAGGGGAGGACGGCCTTGGGTTGTGCAGCTCTGAGCTGAGCCGTGTGCTGGGGCCGGGATGGTGGCAGCGCTTCGGCTCCGAACTGCCCCCGCAGAGCGCAGCCGTCTCTGGATTAACTCACCGCATCAGCCCAGGGAACTAATGCACCGATTCTGCAATACACCAAAATAGAAAGTCATTGGAGTGAAATCAGTGTCTTCACCACATCCCCTCTGGCAGAGCGTTAATTAAAATGACTCTCTAGTGCTTTAGATCATCAGGTGTACATTGTTAACGAGCTTGGAGGAGAGAATGGGCTCCATATTTGTAGTTTAAGTACTGATGGAGTTAACCCTTCACCACTGCTGGCACAGCCTGTGCCTGGTGGCAGTTTCTCAGAGCATCCATCTGTGTTAGACGAGGCAGCTTTCTTAGAGGACTTCAGATGCCATTTAGCAAAGATGTTAACACGCGGCCCTGCTCAGTTCAGCGGCTGCATCTGCTGGTCTCAGGAGAGGGCTGGCATCCCCCCAGGCCCAGTGAGCCCCTGCTGCACTCCTGGGCACACAGCAGCCCACAGTGCACAGCAGAACTTCTGCGTGGCCTCACTGGCAGCTGGCAGCAGATAGATCTGGGGGGGGTCTTTTGGCTTCACCTTAGTCCCTGGGAAAAACCTCTTTGTGTCCAAGACTCCTTCACAAACACAGCTCCTCTTTGGCTCCTGCACCCAGATCCAGCCCTGTGCCCGAGCTGCCAGAGGTTTGTGCGTGAGGTTCAGCTCCATGGCAGAGCCCATGTGGGATCCCCTGTGGAAAACCAGGGATGAAAGCAGGGACACCCGAGGCATTTCATGGTGTCACTGCACACCAGGTGGCCCTGTGCTGGGCTGTGATGTGGGGACTGCATGAGCCACCTCTGCCTTGCTGTGAGCCCTGCACAGAGCCCCTCTTCTGTGTGAGCAACAGCAAAGCACCAAATCCGGGAGGGCAAGGAGGTGTCCTCCAGGCAGCAGCTGCTGAAAGCCTGTCTGCAACATCGGTGTCTTCAGTGGCACGGCGATCATCACTCCTTTTCTTCTGAGTCTCCTCCTTGCCTTTTAGGCGATGGCAGTGAAAGGTTATTTAAAAAATCACTCTCGCTCTCCTCTTAACAGAATCACTGCATGGAAAAACCTTTTTGTTCGTGTCAGAGGTTTGCACAATTTCAGCTGATGCACTGCTCTAAGCCGAGCAGCACTCGCAGCGGTTTTAGTTTGCAGCTACCAGAAGCCATTTACACCTTTCTGAGCATTAGAGAGGTGCTTCCTCAAGCGTAGCTGTTTTAAACTGGAATTCAACCCAGGAATAAATAGCAGTGTTACATAATAAACGTACAAAGCTGCAGGTCTGTGAACAACACTGAAGTCATTAACACGGCACAGTGCAAACACCCACACCCGGTGACCCCGTTCCCGCTGCAGTCCCGTCCTTTTGTAGAAGCTGCAGAATGGATTTTTCCGATTAATGGGAAGGCGCAGATCAGCTGAGGCAATCCAGATCCCCACCTGCACAGCCTCACAGCAGAGAGGAAGTGCAATGCCTGTGCCTGGGATGGGAGGAGGGGGCTGAGGGGTCCTGCGGATGGGGACAAAAACCAACAAACTATCTGCTGTGTGCACTGTTCTGTTTGCGGCTGCAGCGCTGCCGAACACTCGGGCTGAGCACCATCAGCAGAGAGGAGGTGCTCTGTGCCTGGTGACAAACTGCAGTGAGCACCGCCTTTGGCATTTCTCCATCAAGAGACACCAAACTTGCTGTTCTCAAAGTGTATTTAGTTCTGTCCAGGTTTGCACACCTGTCTGCACCCATGATTTCCCTTTTCTGCCTCTTGTCCCAGCCCCCAGCATGTGGCTGTGTTCCCTCCAGGCAGTGCTTGGCCTCGGCTGCACCGCTCCCACGTACCCACTGGTGTGCAAAGACCCCTTCCCATTGGCTGCACCGCTGTGTGCCGTGCCAGTCCCTGATGGCGCAGAAAGCAGACGTCCATCTGGTGACATGGGGAAAGAATCGGGATTTGGTGTGATCCGTAAGAACAGCATGGGACAGAGGCACTGAGCATGGCCCTGCAGTGTCTGCTGGGAGCTGCCCGGTCCTGGAGGAGCTGCATCTCATATGTGGCTGCATCTAAAGCTGCAGTGCGTTATTTCTGGCCTGCGCTGGAACATTTAAAATGGTGTCTGACTGATGTCAGCCATTAAAGTTGTTGATAACAACTTCCAGTGTTCCTGGAAAAATCTGTCATGTTTCAACATGAAAATGACATTAAAAAGCACCGTCGCCCTGATGACCCAGAAAAACCCAACTAATTTTTTTTAACACATATAAGCGGAAAAATACGCACCCTCTGTGACTGAACTGACCCGTGGAGGACACACGTGGTGATACACTGCATCTCCTGAAATGTCACTGCTCCACATACCAGAAAAATAGGCCGTCCTCAAAGGGCCCCATGCAGTTATTGGTGGAAAATACAGCCAACCTCTTTTGGAAATCTCTAGAAGGGAAATTATTCAACAAGGAAAAACACGTGAGCAATGCTGAACCATTACAGTGCTGCACAAGCCCACCAAGCTGCCCTTTGCACAGCAGGGGTGGCTTTGTTGATGTCTTTGGGTGCGTCCAGGTGCATCTGCTTTCGCCGCCTCGATGGCCGCGGAAGGAGCCCCTGCTCTGCCCAGGGCTGCACACTGAGGCCAGGTTCAGGTGACTTTGGGTTGGCATCAGGAGTCATCAGGATTCAAATTTGACTTGCTTTATTTGTAATTCATGTTCTGTTGGAGCCTGAATCCATACAAGTGTTAGTCTTTCTTTCTTTGGTATGAAGGTTTCATGCCAAAAGTCTTCAGCAACCCTATTACTGGACTCACTGGCCGGCAGGCTGACGTTCTGACCACATGCACTGCAGAGCATCCCTGCTGGCTGAGCCCTGTGCCGGGCTGTGTTCCCCTGTGGACCGAGGAAGCCCCCTGCAGCCCATCCAAGGACACCTGCACGAAACGGACTTCCCATCCCACCTGCATTTTTCTTAAATTATTTACTGCCTTAGTTATAAGTTAAGAGATGAACGGTAGCCCCCAGGGCTCTCTGTTGGATGTAGTCCTTATTAACGAATTTCAAGTATTTTTGTCGCAAGGGGCAATTTTTGGCAAAAGAACCGTGGATTTAACGCTCACGGTTTGACACATGTTCCTCCCTGCCTGCAAAGGGAGGAGCAGGGAATCAGCTACTCACCTGCCTTACCTTTGCCACCTTTTTCTTTCACAGCGGAAGGAAACTGCTGGCAATTCTAGTTCACTTCTAGCTTACAAGTTTCAAGATGATCCCTACTCACAAAGGCATCGTGCCTTCCCTGTAGATGTTCATTACAGCAGTGTGTCCAGAATTCTTACGCAGCCATTCAGTAAAATTAAATACACTTATAGCGTCTTTTTCTCACACAAAGTATCCCATAATAGGAACTGTGCTGTTTGGCTCATTACTCCCACTTTGACATTAACACAGCACCAGCCCAGGTATGCTGCAGCCCCAGTCCAGCTGCTGGGAGGGAAGCGGCCGCGCCGGCACTACCCCGGGCTCCAGCAGCGCGCCCGCCCCTGTGCCACCCCGACACGGACCCTGCACGGCACAAGCGGGGACATTGAGACGAGAGCTTTTGCTCATTTTTTTTTTTTTTAATGTATCACAATGAGCAGGAAACATACGTGATGAAATATTTCCAAAGGAGTATATTCAATTACCATCTACAGTCAACTCAACTATGACAACAAAGTCTTTTGTGACAAATTTTTTCAAAGTTTTGAAAGTTCCATGTGGTTTCTGTTTCTGTTAGTCTCCATGAATTTTGGTACAGTTCGAGATCAGCATTGTTACAGTAACAAAAAAAGCTAACAAGACTACATTATAGAAAAACACCAAGAACATCATTTTTGGTTTCACTTGCTCTATTTTTTGTACATTGCAAAGGCTGTTCATACCCCTCTTCACCTCATTTATGCTTTCTGTTCTACCCAAACTCACCCCCCAAAATAAAACCAAAATAAAATAGTCAAAGCTTTGTGTTTCACAGTGGGCAGTATCAGCTCCAACCAACCAACCAACCAACCAACCAGCCAACCAACCAACCAATCAACCAGCCAACCAACCACCAACCAACCAACCAACCAACCAACCACCAACCGACCGACCAACCCTATTTCTGCTTCTATTTAAAAGTTTAATTTTTGTTTTCTAAAGCAAAATATATTTCTATGAACACCGGGTGTGCTGGCGGTGCCGGTGCCTCCCTCGCCTGCTCCCGCCCCACCTGCCCCATGGGCACAGGTGGCCCCAACACGTGCCTTTCACCTTACTTTATTCTCAGTTGTATGAAACTTTGGCCATCTTCACTACTTAAAAAAACAGCTTTTTATTAAAAATAAAACAGAAACCCGCTCAATGCTAAGTTTAAAATCTTCTCCCCGCGCCTCGCTCTCCCCACTCCCGGATGGAGGAGATGGGCGGATGGAGGGCACACTCGGGGCAGATGGACGCGGCCCCACCACGCGCCCACCCCACTGTGTCCCATGGGCAGCGGCGGTGGTGCATGACCGCGGTGTAGGGGGCCATGGTCGGGTCCCGCGGCCGCACCGTGGCGAGGGGAGGAGGCAGCCTCGCACTGAAAGTCTCTAGAAACATTTACAAAAAATACAAGGAAATAAATTTATAAAACCTTTTAGTGGGTGGGAAGGAGGAGGGGGAAGGAGGAGAGGGAAATTGCACTATGACCAAGCAATATAATAATAAAAAAAAAAACACAACAAAAACCAACAAAGAAACCAACAAAACCAATGGGTTTCAAAGAGACCTCTCAGAACTTGACAGATAAAGCTAGTGTTAAATTGCCAACTCGTATCACAGAATCAAAAACAAACAAAAAACTTCTATATGGTACAGACAGAGTAACATACAACAGTTAAATGGCAAAAAATATATATATATATATTTCATAGAATTACAAACAAGATAAAATAATGGAAAACCAAAACTGTACAACTTTAGAATTTAAAAAATGTTCATCTCAAACACGGGGAGAAATACAAGAACTTCTGTTAAAAGAAAACAGTTTTGTTAAAACAGCGAACGCGCTTCGTGTTCTCGTTTCCGTTTCGACACCTTATGCTACAGCTGATACTGGTAGGAACATCGGATGGACTCTCTTTAGTATCGTCTACTTAAAAAACAATTAAAAAAAGAATTTGCACTGTGCATTAGCCTAGTTAGAAATATGTACAACAGTTCAGGATCTTGTCTTCCGTCAAACTAAAACCAAAAATCCATAAAAACAAAGCAGTCCCACTAAGAAATGAAACCCACGTTTGTCTCTCGGGGCGCTGCGGTCCCTCGCGGCGACGACACACGGCCTCAGTCCTGGGGAGCCCGGGGTGGCAGGAGGAGCCCGCGTTCACAGTTATCCAAGTTCCCTTTGAAGCAGGAGGAGGATGAGGATGGCAGGGAAAAGGCTCTTGCGCTTTCAGGGCAGAGGACTCGGGGGAAAGGACATCGTTCCTGTTGACGTTTGGCTGCGCAAGTGGAACAGCAAGCATCCATTTGTCTCCAGGCTCTGCGCCTTAGCAGCACCAGCTTCAACTTTCCAAGTCCAGGCCGCAGAAGGGGGGTTAGCGCGGCCGAGCACAGTGCTCGCACGCGGCCCCGCTGCCGCCCCGCGGCCCTCAGACGCGGACGGGTCCTGGGGGTGCGCTGCGCGTCGTCTCTCTGCTTGCAGAAGAAGCACAGATAACAACCTGGGTACTTTTTTTTATTCTTTATTTAAACTTAGACTCGTTTGTTTAATCAAGAAACAAATTCTCAAGTAAAAAGAATCCTTTTTGCTCATTCTGCACCAGTGGTGAAAGGGTATGTCTTTGGATTTTATTTAAAGCATGAATTTTCTTTAGAGAAAAAAATGTAACAAAACCTTGTTGTTTTTTAAAGAAGGAACAGAGCACAGCCTAATTACACAAACAGAAACAAACGCGAATGGGTCGGGAACAGTCTTTGAAGCATTTACAAATGAGGAAAAGAAGAGGAAGAAAAAACAAAACCAAAAACCCAACAGGAAAATGGAAAATAAGAAAGAGATAAGTGCATGAGGGTAACAGACATAGGTAAATCGTATGTATTCGCCTTAAAAAGTTTCAAACCCCCAACAAAAAATATTCTGCAGGGGATCCTACTGACCCCCAAAACCCTTTGAACTTCTTTCTTTAGTTTTTATAAAATAATTATGCAACCACCCTCTAAGAAATGAAGGTAGCGACCATAAGTGGAAGAGTACAGGATGGGGGAAGTGGGGATAAAGGTACAAAGGGAAAGAAGCTTGGGTGAGTCAATGGATTGCAATCTACCTGGCTAGGAATGAACAAGACAACATCGAATGAGAAGCCGTCAGCTGGACCATACAAAAGCTAAATGTACACAAAAGGGTTTTTTCTTTTAAATCTACCATACTGCTTCAGTTCATTTCCAATGCAACAATCTACTCAACACCAAAAATGGTCATATCTATCATAAATACAGAAAGTCAGTTGTTTTAAAATTCATTTTTTAAGCTCCGAGTCCTCAACACTCTTTGTGTTTTGTTTTGTTTTGTTTTTCTGAGAAGTGGGAGTGCTTAACTTTTCCCCTTGAAATTGGCTTCAGCAGAAAAGCTACCCTTAAAATCCCCGAAAAGCCAAAGCAGTTCACATTGTTTTGCTCTTGAATACTTTCTGCCCATTTTAAATTAACAAAAAAAAAAAGAAAAACAAAGGAAAAAAAAAGAAAAACAAATCCTTTTCTGGAACAAAAACAAAACAAAACCAAAAACCCCCAAACAAACAAAAAGAAATTATATATATATATATATATATAAAACAA
>VXAB01011661.1:331470-393282 GCA_013399175.1 Odontophorus gujanensis
GGGGCTGTCGTTTGAGTGAGCGGCCGACTGCGAGGTAGATGCGGTGCTGGGGTCGGGGGGGCAGGCAGAGTGAGGTAATAGACTGGGGTGCTCTTTGGCGTTTCTTGCTGCTCTTGTGATTGTTCGGTGTTTGTGCGGGGCTGACTCGAGATGCTGACTGAGGGCTTCGTCCCCACACACCGTGCTCTCGCACGCCACGCACTGGTACGAGCCGCTGCCCTGGCCGCTGCCGGTGGGCACATGAAGCACCATCTCCTGCAGGTTCGCCACGGACTGGCCGAAGAAGCAGAGGGACTTCAGGTGGTCGCTGGCCGCCTCCTGGTCGCCGAAGCCCGCCTGGCACTTGCGGCAGACCAGCTTGTACTGCACCTTCGGGACGATGAAGGGGTCGCAGAGGGAGTCCGCGCCCTTGCCTTCTGCTTCGGGCTCCTCGGGGGGGTTAGGCAGGAGGGGGGACACCTCACGGGGTGCGTTCTTCTGCTCTTCTTGCTTGGGGGGTTCTTTGGCAGGGTCTTTGTCCGGGGTGGCAGCCCCCGCGGGGACGGGGGTTTGGCTTCCTTTGGGCTGCTGCGCTTTCTGCTGCTGTTGCTGCTGCTGAAACAATGATTCTGAAAACAGAACAAAGTGTGAGCGATTGACCTGAGAATAAAAAGACATTACATTTCTTTTTTCTTTTAGCAAGCCATTGGTATCTGAATGCTAAGATAGCAAGAAATTTAAAACTGTAACAAGGTGGGCTGCTTTCCCATACAGTGCGTGCCGGCCTCTGCTGTGCTATAGACGTGGGGCATTACTGAGAAGGGGCAATGTACACGGGTACAAGGGGCTTCCGCTGCGAGGACGCGACGGAGGCAGCACGGGCTCTCGTCTCCCAGACCAACAGTACCTTCGAACGGACAAATGTAACAGGATTTTCTTTTTCTTCTTTTTTTTTTTCTTTCTTTTTTTTATTTTTTTTTTCAGTTTTATTTTATTAAAAGGAAAGGAAAAAAGAAATGTAAAACCCACCGGCATCGTTATATGGGAAAACAACCCACGCTTTTTCTTTTTTTCTTTTTTCTTTTTTTGGTTAGAAGCTTTGGAATTGCAGTTAGTCTATTTTTGAAATTGGTTTGTTATTAACTTTTTTTTATTTAAATTCATTTTCATTGTTCATCTTCAAAGCTTACAATCTGAAGGTGTCCATTCCTACGCTAGCTAGACCACTGTCCTTAGGGCAGCCGGGCTCCCGGGGCCCCTCCGCCGGGCTCGCCGGTCCATCTGACTTTTGGCTAAGATCCGTGTCAGACTCCTCCGAATAGTCGTCTGTTGGCATCGAGGGCTGAACCCCTGAGGTGCTGCATGAACTTGAGGTAACCGTTGAAGATGAGGAGAGAGGAGGGAAGGGCGGCGGCGGCGGCTTCCCCGGCGGGGCGCGGGGGGCGGCCGGGGGCNGGACTGGCCGAAGAAGCAGAGGGACTTCAGGTGGTCGCTGGCCGCCTCCTGGTCGCCGAAGCCCGCCTGGCACTTGCGGCAGACCAGCTTGTACTGCACCTTCGGGACGATGAAGGGGTCGCAGAGGGAGTCCGCGCCCTTGCCTTCTGCTTCGGGCTCCTCGGGGGGGTTAGGCAGGAGGGGGGACACCTCACGGGGTGCGTTCTTCTGCTCTTCTTGCTTGGGGGGTTCTTTGGCAGGGTCTTTGTCCGGGGTGGCAGCCCCCGCGGGGACGGGGGTTTGGCTTCCTTTGGGCTGCTGCGCTTTCTGCTGCTGTTGCTGCTGCTGCTGCTGTGCCTGCCGCTGCTGCTGCTGCAATGCCTCCTGCAGACTCTGCTGGTATTGCTGGTACTGCTGCAGCAGGGAGCCGGGGGACAGCCCCAGCAGCGCCTGCGACAGTGCGGGGCTGTATGGGAAGAGCCCCTCCATCCCGTACATGGGCTGCAGGTACCCACTCTGCAGGGCGCCGGGGATCTGCGGGGCGTAGTAGGGGGAGAACCCGGGGACGAAGTAGGGCAGGAACTGGCTGGTCAGCAGCGTGGCGGGATCGGAGCTCAGGGCAGCTTGCAGTGCCTGGAGCTGCGCCGGCTCCACTGCGTACTCCATGGTGGGCAGCGGGGCCGCAAGGGCAGCCGCCGGAGCATCCCCCTTCTCCTTCTTGGGAGCTGGCAGGGGGTCCCCCTTCCCCTTGGGCGCCTTCTCCTTCTCTTTTGCCTTCTCGCCCTCCTTCTCCTTGCGTGGTGGTGGGGGCTGCTGCTGCGGCTGTGGCTGCGGCGTTGTCGCCGGTGGCTGCTGTGGGGCCATGGCCGTGCCCTGCGCCGGGGTGGGTGAGCTGAGCGCTGCTGGGGGCTGCTTATTTGGTAATCCAGAGGTGGGAAGGCCGGGCGAAGGGACGCTTGTGCTGGGCAGGCCCATCAGGTTGGGTTTGGGAGAAGTTAAAGCTGCAAGAGGGAGGAGAGAGAGGTGAGGAGCCACTCAGCACAGGCGGGTAGCAAGCGGTCAATGGTGGTCCCGGGTCACAGGCGCAGCCCCTTCCCCACACGGGGCAGTACCAGCCGGGCCCTGGTGAGCTCGCAGTGCTGCGTGCCCCCGCTGCCTGGCTGTGCTCACGGCCTTACACCTGCCACCACGTCATGCACAGCCACGGACACCCAACGGCTGCCCGGCATCGGGCCCAGTGTAGCATCGGTCACTAGCACTGGAGTAAGAAAGTACTTAAAACGCAGGCTGCCTGCTGCCCTGCTGCACCCTGTGGTGCTTCTTGTTTTGCTGCTGGACAAAATGGAGTGCTCTGCAGTTGGAAATGGTGTTCAGGAGCCCCTTCCTAGGAAGAGCAGCCATGCTTAGCACTCAGACCGCCTCTCTGGAGAGGATGGAAGGATGGACGGATGGATGGACAGGCATCTGCCACCACCCATTGGAGTGGAGCTCCCACGCTCAGATTTATCTTTCAGGAGCTGACTGCACACCCCAACTGACCTGCAGCTCAGCCCACATTTATAATCCCACTTTCCCTAAGAGGCAGAAGGCAGAGCCATACCCCAGTGGTCTCAGTCAGGGGCAGCTGAGTGTGTTTGGTGAGAGAATGACGGGTATGCACAGGAGGGCTGAGGAGGAGTGTGGGGGCAGCTGAAGGGTGCAAAGAGCTTTGGAGACAGGCTGCAGGACGAGAGCTGGAACTGAGCACTGGGTAGCTGGGGCAGGGCACTGGCAGTGGGCCGTGGGGATGTGGCTCCTGCAGCAGCAGCTGGGTGTCCCCAGGATGACTGTCCCCATTCCCTGCGAGCTCGCTTTCCCTTCCTGCATCCAGGAGGAGGGCAGCCCACACTGTCAGAGCGGGAGCAGCCAACCAGAGAACACCACCTTTACAAACATGGGTCATTCACCGCCTGCTCCAGGTGGCCCTGCCTGAGCACGGTGTCTGGACCAGATGACCTCCAGAAGCCCCTTCCAACCCAAACTGTTCTGTAATTTGTAATAAACAAAGGGAAGAAAAAATCTCCCCACTTCACGGGCAGCTGAGCAGAGGCAAAAACCCCGAAGAAACAGCTCAGCACATGCAGTGCACCTGGCTTTCTTGTGTAGCTTCAGCCAAACTTTCTGAGCTGTTGTCCCCTGCATAACGGAGCTGTTCCAGTCCCCAGGTTTGTTCTCATCAGCTGAAAATTTTGTCCCTTTTGTAGAATGCAGCTTGCAACTATGGGAGCCGCGGAATGGATTAAACAAGTTTGCAAGGATCATTTCCCAAAGTAAATTAGAAGTTGCTTGACTCTGGCTTAGTTTTTGTTTTGTTTTTTTTCCCCCTGAATGACACAGACACAGGAAGGTCCTGATTAGACAGCACCCTGAGAGGGTGGACTTAGGAAACCGAACTGAGTCCTTGTCCTCCTCCACACTTTTCCTTTCATCTTCTGGCAAAAATAAAAAAAAACTCTAAGCATTGTGAGCACCAGCAAAATGCAAACACAGAAGACGGTGCATCATTACCATGAAGGGACACACAGGCTGACAGCAGCAGATAAACGGTGCAAGGTAAGGATGGCTTCAAAGGAAACCTATAGCTTCGGGTTTTCTCTTACTTGAACACTTCCCTACTGCATTAGCTTGTCTGGCAGAGAAAGCTGGAGACAGCAGAAGGAACCAGAACTGAACCATTTACTGTAAGCGCAGACTACAGTTTCCAATTCCTCAAAAATATGTGAAAAACAGTTATTTTGGTCCTGACCCCTCTGAAATTCCACAATGATTAACAGCTGATGCCATGGACAGGTCCTTTTCTCACACCTGCACTAAATGGGTATTCCTCTGGCCACACATGCAAACAGAAGAGAAGTGCTCTGCCACGTGGCCCTAATTCTGGCACTGCCAATCCTGTTATAATCTCCACAGATTACAGAGCCCTGGTCATGGTGACTGCACTGGGCTGAACAGGCATGGAAGGCAATCTGTCCTAGTTGGGTGGTGTTCAGGAACCACAAACTCCTGACTGAACCCCATCCTTCTGTAAGAGGCTCTGTGCACACGACCTCTGTGTGATTTCAAAGTTTGTTGGGAATTCATGCATCTCCCTGGGGCAAGAACATCTTGTTCTGGGGGCAGTTACAAGCACTGTAATGCTTCCTCAAGGAGATGGATGAATGCTGGACTGTGAGGTCTGCCAGTCCTCCCAGCAGCACCAGCGCAGCTCCCGGGATTGATTTCTGCTCTCACAGCTGATGGCAGTTGGGGCCATAGGAACATGGCTCTGAAGGACTGATGCATTAGTCACATCCACTGCAGTCGGTGAATGCACTCCCAGAAAGGAACGCTTTGTGCAGGAAGTCCCTCAGTGCCATTAGGAGAAAACAAAAATAAAACAACGCTCCAGTTTTCTCACAGGCACAGCCCTGTACGGTCAATGACTCCACAGCCAGGAACTGGCTGCAGGATCCCACCCCTGCTGCAAAACCGATCTGCAAAATCCATCCTTTCATTATCACACTTCCAGTCCTTAGAGCCGCAGCACTGGGAAACAGCGATGGCTGCACAGCAACTCCTGCTTTAGGTTCTGCCATTCAGTGGGAGAGGGCAGGAGAGAAGAAGGTGCCGTTCTGGGGCACGGCGGCAGCTTGCAGTGCTGCTGGGGGCAGCGCAGGGCACTGCTGTGCACACTGCTGGCTGCAGGCAGCAAACCCAGCTGCTGCCAGGCTGCTGCGCCCCGTGAGCAGCACAAAAGGGATCTGCACACAGACGGGGCTGCAGCCAACAGTTCACCCGAGCTGCAGCTGCCCCATTTATCCTGATGGGGACTTCAACCAGCATCACTGATCCTGAGCACCAGGCAGTGGCACCCACAGCCCCGCCAGCCCTGCTGCCAGCAGGGAGCTGACACGTGGGTCCCATGGAGCTGGGGCAGAGTGCAGACCTGCACGGTGGGACTACAGTGCACTGTGTGCTCCTCTGCCTTCTGGGTGCTGAGCCCTGCACTGCTGCCTGCACAATTGCACTGCAGGAACCCCTCACACCACGGTGCTCTGCAACACTGTGCAGTACATCAGGAATTTCTGCTTCTCATAACACGGCAAAGGAACAGCCTCCTTTCAGCATCACAGGGTGGCAGCTAGGGGAGACAGTGCAGTCTCCGAAACCCATCTGCACGACACGCTGCTGCAAGCAGTTCATTTATCCCTGGTGTCATCCATGCTGTTGCACTCATCCACAGGCTTTGGAAAGCCACATGCAGATCTGGGCTCCTGCACAAACAGGAGGGGACAAACCCACGTCCCTCTGCAGAGGACAGCCTGGGGAAGGAAGCCAGCAGCAAGGTTCAGTGGTGACTAAAGCAAAGCCCTCTCAAAACCTGCACTGCTCTTGATGCTGTATTGAGACAACAGCGACTCATAAAGATCTGAAGTGAGCCTCCACCCAGCAGCCCCACAGGTTTCAGATAAGGGTGCATTATGGAGAGGTGCCATTGAAACGGACGTTCCCTAACTGAACAGCCCCACGAGGTTTGAGCACGGGAGCAGCAGCTAATTCATAATGTTCCTGGATGCACAGCCTTATCTGCTGCGACAGGCTCTGAGCAGAGATGGCCTGACCTTTGGAGCTTTATCTAAAGGCCACGAATAGTCTGTTTGACTTTCTAAATAGCTCAGTCCTGTCTAGGCAGTCACTGATTGCTTTTAACATTCATAGTATGTAGCCCCATCTCCCCAGGACACATCCTGGTCTTTGGAGAAAAATAAAGGCAGCAATATATATTGAAAACCAAAAAAGTAATTTTAGATCTTATTATAAATTTGGGGTACTAAGTAAACAGTGCAGAGGTGATCTGAGACAGTCTGACAATACGATCTGCCAAAGAGGTTGTCTTGGCCTACTTCTGGCCACTGAACTGAGATCCTCTGCAAGAACAAGAACAGTACAAAAATATGCCAGCACACAATGATCCCTTCAGGCACACGCATAAGACCAGGCTCAAGGCACAGCAACGGGCAGCAGCCCCAGACAGAATAGCTCACAGCAACTCTTTTTAACGTGGCTTAATTACAATGGACAGTTCTACACCCACAGTTAGGAACTGTTTTATCTCTTCATGGGGATGGAGAGAGTTCTTTAACTATGCAAAAAGCCTCGTGGAGAACCTAGCTCCTGACAGAAAGCCCTTCCAGATAAATTCACTCTGATCTCTTCTGCTTCTGACATGAACACTGGGAACCATACTACAAGGTAATCCCCTCTGCTGCTCAAGTAGAGGGAAGGATCATGGCTCCAAGAGAGCAGATCATCTTCGGAAAGGCCCGAACCTGACAGATGCAGTGACTGCACATTTTCCATTTGTCAGCAGAAGATATTTTGGGAGATGAACAGTGGTGAAGGAAAAGGTGAACACAGCCACTTCCAAGGGGAGAGAAGGTTGCCTGTTTTACGCTATGGGTCTCTGGTGCTTTTTTTAGGATGTTGCACCCAGCGTCAGTGTACCAGCACAGTAAATGTAGGCTCTGATGATGTTACTTACAGTGAGCACCTCTGCAACATAACTGCTGGTACCAGCCACTATCCTTTTGTCTAAGTCTTTGATTTGCTTATCCAAAGATTTACCTCCTGGATGACAAAGAAGACATTCATTAATGTGACACCATTGTTTTACCCAGCAGCATCAGCATTCAGTTCCTCAATCTGTTGAAACTGGAACTGAAGAGATGGCCTGCTGACAAAAAGCATCAGAAAGTCTTTTTGGAGACTGATACCACTCCAGTTTCTGATTAGGAAGCCAGGAAGATGCTTAGATCGTACTCAGACTTTATAGCATGAACTATAATTCATCATTAGCCTCACCATTAGTACAGTAAGAGAAAGTTATTGTTTCTGGATGCTGTCTAATGGCATTCGATCCATATCACTGCAGTTCAGAAAACAAAGGTACATGCTGGTATATGTGGTGTAATGGCCCTTCCAGCCTGAGACAGGCTCAGCCTGTTGCTGAGACAAGACGCAGGAATCACTCCTTTGGATATCTGTGCAAACAGAGCGGCCCTGGTGAAAGGCAACTTGAATAGGGATCATCAGAAGCAAGCAGAGAAGTCTGCCATGGGAAAGCAGGTCTGCTACAGAACATCAGTCACACCATCACACGTTGCAATTCAGATGCAGGCACATCCCTGGGATGATACGGATGCAGCAGGGGTAGAAGGCGGCCCCTGGATCAAGTTTTTGAGATCTACTCTACTGAACACTACTCCCCACTTGCTGTATTTGCTATGTATCATGTACTTTCCACCCCTCCCTCAAGTACAAGGAAAAACTGCATCCTGAAAAAACAAAGTCCAGCAACCGGAATTAGGCCATCCAAACAAGTAGGCCAAATTTCATTTTGCAGTTAAGAAAAACCTTATTAAAATACAAAGCAGATTTATCATGTGACTTCACCGTTGTTGGCTAAGAAGGTATTTGCTGGTGGTACCCAGCCCCTAGCTCAGAAAACAAAACACTGCCCCGTTGGGGTTTGTCCCGGTGGCCACTTTGAGGACATTACAACAAAATAGTGCAGATTCTGTTACCATTGCTGCCAGGTACATCACATTCTCCCAGTAAGCAGTTCAGAATTACTGAAAACTGGGATAGCATTACATAAACTGAATTTAATAATCAAAAGGAAAGGTATAATGAACAATGCATTCAGCACATCAGTTCTTTTCACGTTCTATTTGATAAACCCTCTATTTTCAGTCTCCTTGAAGGTGCATCAGAATTATTATTCTTTCCTAATGAAACGGATATGCAGCACGTCTGGATTTTGCTCTATTTCAGATTTTGCTATCAAACCTGAATTCAGAAATTAAAGATAAAATATCTGTTGCTTATCTGCCGTCATGTAAACATGCCTGACTAAAGGGCCATGCACCCTCTTATCAGTCATTCTGAAAGGAACATCCAGCTGTGCCAAAAATGCATCAAGTTAATCGGTGTCTCAGAGCAGTGTGATAATATCCATACCCACCTGTGTTGGATGGAGTGAAGCCTGGTAAGGATGGGCTGTTGAGGCCTGGGAGCAAGACTGGAGGGATGCCCTGTAGTGCTGGGTATGCAGCAGGAAGGTTAAGAGCTTGCAGAGGGGTGTTATCGAACATGCCCTGCTGTTGAGCTGCCAGACCAAGAACCTCATTGGCTTTTTTGATCCGGTCCAGCTCCTGCTGAGCCATCAACTGACGTACAGTAGCTGGGTCAAAATACTCCTTTTCCTTATCCAACTGGCTTCCAATGGTTTCTTTAACTTTGGAGATATGCTGTTGAGAGAAGATATGGTCACGTACAGACAGTCGAGCGCTGTACTTGATGCCACACAAAGTGCACTCTGTTTTGGGTCCCTCATAACTTGTTTGGTTTATACCAAAATGCTTGGCCATGCTGAGTTTGGACTTCTTCTCTTTTGCCCTAGCATTCTGGAACCAGACCTGAACAACTCTCTTTGGCAGTCCAATGTCATTGCCCAGGACCTCACACTCCAGCATGGTAGGTGTCCTGTAGTCATTAAAGCATGACTTAAGAACTTTTAGCTGGAGATTAGTCATCTGAGTGCGGAAGCGTTTCTGTCCGGGTCGATCCCCGCTCTCCCCAGATTTGCTGGCTGAACCACTTGCACCAGGGCTGGGTGAGCAGGGATCCGCAAGGCTGGATGTTTCACTATAGTCCACAGTACCTTCATTATCGTACTCTTTGCTGTAAAAGCTGGGAGCTGGGCTGACCAGGCCAGAAGACAGCCGATCTTCGTATTCAGACATTGCTATCATGGCAGCTTTTGTAAGACCTTCGCTGGGTCCCGATGTCGATTTGGTTTCGGTTGCGATTCCTGTTGCGCTATCATTGTCTGCATTCCCTTCGTCTCCTGTTGTAGTGTCTGTGATTGCAGTGTTGACAGAAGAGCAGTCATCATTGTCCAGCTTTGTTTGATCAAAGCTCAGGTTGACCGAGGACATGGAGGGACTCTCAAAGTCCTCTATCCCTTCCACCTTGATAGAGGATGGACTCAGCAGAGTTCGAGGTGACAGTTCCATGCTCTTGTTCACAGGGGAGAGAGGAACACTCTGGCCATCACTGCTAGTTGGTGGCACGTGGGAAAAACTCGCTCCGTCAAAGATGTCTCCCTTCATCTGGAGTCCCCCATCGCAATCTAAGAGCATAGCAGACAATGTCAAGTTATATCCAGCTCTCTTGGCCTCATGCCAGTGGCGAGATCGGATGTGAGCTTCAAGAGCAGTCTTTGCTTTAAAGAGAGCTCGGCAGAACGGACACCGTCTGTGGGCTTGGGCAGGCCCCACAGCTCTGAACTGCCCCTTCCTTTCCCGCGCACGGGTGTTCTGAAACCAGACTTGCACCACACGTTTCTTCAAGCCGACTTCGTGTGCAATGTGATCCAGCATTTTCCGTGTTGGGTTGGAGTCGAGCAAGTATTTCTGATAAAGAATTTCCAGCTGCTCTGGGGTAATCGTTGTTCTTAGACGCTTATCCCTTTGTGGTTCTTCTCCTCCAGTCCCGCTGTCATTTTCTCCAGGGCTCGCACTGGCCTTCTCCTCCAGCTTTCTCTTCAACGTGTTCATTGTGGATGTTGGTGTCGATGGCGAAGTAGCTGAACTTGCTGAAATCTGTGGTAATGTTCCAGACAGCAGCTGGCTCGCAAGTAGTGGATTACTGGGATCAAAAAGCATGAAAGGCATATCCAGCGTCCTGTCCAGGAATGGAGGGTGGATAAACTGGTTTTGTGCACTCAGAAAATGAAGCTGCTGATGCTCCTGCCAATGCTCAAAGGAAGGAAATGCCAGCTTACACTGGTCACACTGGTACGGGATTAGCTGCGGAGGTAGGTTTGCCAGCTGTTGAGGGGTGGATGTGTGAATAGGTTTGAGGGAGAGATGTGACAGCTGAGACGGACTTGGGCTTGACTGTGACAAGGAACACTGAGGAGGCTGAGGAGGCGGAGGTGGCTGTTGGAGTGAAGAGGGGGAGGATAACTGTGAAGTCTTTTGGTGTGCTGAACTTGTCTTCTGTTCTCCTTGGTCCTGTTGCTGCTGAGACTCTTGCTTTGGTTGCACTTGCTTCTCTTGAGTTTGGTTTTGCTGTGTACTTGGAGGTTCAGACTGCTTTGGTTTCTCATCTGTAGCTTCTACTTTAGAACTATAGGTGGAGGAATCATCTGCCTCTGCTGTGAGCTGCAGAAAAGCTGAGGAGGTTGCATTAGCTGAAGATGTAGGCGTGCTGTAAGCTTGCGAGGGCATGGGTGTGCTGCAGGAGGAACTGGTTGGAGTCAAAAGCTCCATTGCATCCATAGAGTCTTCATTCTGGCTATCATCCTGTCCATCCTCATCCTCATCTTTGTAACACAGTTTTTTCTGGTGTTTAATGAGATCAAAAATGCGCTGAAAGACTAGGCTGCATTTCTTGCACTGGTAATTCAAGTTGCTTGTTCTGATGTATCTGTCATTCGTAAGCTCCCGCCGTTCCCCATCTTTGCCTTCTCCCTGATTCTCGTAGTTTTTCCTCGCTTTCTGACGAGCATTCTGAAACCACACCACTATGACGCGTGTTGGGAGGTTGAGCAAGTTAGACAGCTGCTCAAATTCATCATCCTTTGGATAAGCATTGGCATCAAAGAAGTCTTGCAGGACTCTGAGTTGGTAGTCAGTAAAGCGTGTCCGGGAGGACCGTTTGCTTCCCCAGTACTCCTGCTTTTGAGGTTCTGGAGAAGGAGGCCGTGAGTCTATCTTCAGTTCTTCCAGGCTGGTAATGGGGGGATTACTGAAGTTGTATGGGGAATCCTTGTTGCGCTGGCGTTCTTTGAAAAGAGTATTTCTGAACCAGTGCTTGATCACTTTCTGGGGCAATCCGGATTTGTCTGCCATCTCTTTGATCTGTTCCTCACTTGGGGAATTATTAATATCAAAATACTGCCTAAGGACTCTGAGTTGGTCATCGGTGATTCGTGTCCGTGGCCTCTTGTTCTGCTGCTGCTGGAGAAGGCTTGGGTTGAGCTGATGCTGGTATAACTGGGCCAAGTCAGTAGGCAGAGGGTCTACGGGACCAAGCTGGGGGGGCAGCTGAGCAGGCAACGTTTGCAGTGGCATGGTTTGCATCATCAGTGGTGAAAAGATGGGGAGCTCCATTGGCATGGAGAGCTGGGTGAGTGGCACAGATGGCTGGGCTGGTGCAATTGTAGGAGAGGTAATCGGTGGGGCAGAAGTAGGAATGGTAGGAGTAGAAGCTGGTTGAGGAGGTGCTGGAGGGAGTGGAGGTGGGGGCGGTGGAGGCGGTGGTGGTGGCTCTGGGGTCTGAGGTCGTAGTGGGTACAGTTTGTCATAGTGTTCTCGGTACTGTTTGGCAAACTTCTCTAACTGCTTAAAGGGAAAGTAATGTTGGTGAACATGCTCTTGGTGGCTCTTCAGGATGAGGATGTTTGAAAAGAATTTTCCACATGTATCACACTCCAGCTTTTCCAAGTTCTCACCTTGCTCTGTCTTCCCATTTTTCTTCTGCACCTTCTGCTTGTTCTCGTTATACTGAATGACAAGCTCAAAGCCAAAGTTTTCCAGCAAGGCTTTTGTGGCATTCCCTCTCGCGTCAGATGCGATACGTGGAGGCAGTAAGGAGGGCTCTGAACTGCTGCACGGTACAAAGTCTTTCTTGTCTTTGGGCTTTAAGTTATCAGGCAGAGACTCCTTAGACACTGCACTGGTGTCTCCCCTCTCCGCACTTTCCCGTGGGGTTTCTTTTTCCTTCTCCTTCACTACAGGTTTATTCTTCTTCTCTGGGTGCTGACTCTGTTGGATAAGGACAGAGTGAGGTTGTGACAAGGACAGCTGACCTTGCTGCTGCTGAAGGAGCTGTGGATGGCTCTGTTGAGGGAGTTGAACCTGAGCCTTCAGGTCCTCCAGCAAAGTTGGACCTGTACCAGTCAGTGTCAGTGCACCACTGGTGACAGGCAAACTAACATCTGGGTTGAGCTGGAACTCAGCACTGGGAATGTAGAAAGGAAACAAAAGATGCTGCTGTTGTTGAAGCTGCAGAAGGGTCTCAGTGGTCATTGGAAAGTGTGGCAAAAGTCCTGGATTGAAGAGCTGAGACTGCAGGAGAGCAGCCTGTTGCTGCAGTTCCTGCTGCAGGTGGGCCTGGACTTGGGCCTGTGCCTGTGCCAAGGTCTGAGCTTGCTGCTGCTGCTGCTGCTGCTGCGGCTGCTGTTGCTGCTGCTGCCTGGAGGCAATCATGTCTGCCAGCTTCTTCCGGTTTACCTCTTTGGGCTCAGAAGGGGAGGAGATATTAGTGCTAATGGGGTTACCTATGGGAGGAATTCCCACGGTGTCACTGGGCACCTGATTGAGCAGGTTGGGAATGGGAGCTGTGCCTGAATTACTTGTGTTGGTGGTTGTAAAAGCATTACTGTTGCTAGTGCTCACTGGGCTTGGTGTAGATGAACCCAAAGAGAGACTGCTGTTGCTGCTATTGCCAGCTCCATTACTGCTGCTGCTGCCCCCAGCTGCCTCTAGCTTGGCCGCACGAGCCTTGGTTTGGTGCAGGACAGACCTCATGTGGATCTCCAAGGTAGAGCTCTGGCTGTAGGCCACGTTGCATGTGTTACACTTAAAGGGTTTGTTGTCGGGGCTACTGGTAGGTTCAGGTTGCCCAGTAGCAGACTCTTGGAGGGCTCGTTTCAGTTTATGCAGATGAGAAACTGAATTGTAATGAACCAGGAGAATGTTCTTTTGTGTAAAAGACTCCTTGCAGACCGTGCACTTGTAAGGGCGAGATGGATCTAGGAATTTCTCCATAGTGAAGTTAGGACCCTTCCTGAAGGGTAAGGCCCTTTTTGGTTCAGAGCCAGAATCCTCTTGTACCGACCCCGAATCACTCCCTGTCGGGCTCTGCTTATCTTCCAAGTCGCTCTCTTCCTCCTTATCTTCCTCAACTATTATAGTGTGGTCCTCTGCAAGGGAAGGATCACCCATAGCAAGGAGGTCTCCATTGACCAAAAGACCACCGTACAGCTGCTGAATGTCGGCCTCACTCAGCTCCAGGTGACTGGTTTCCAGGTGCTTCTTCAAGGCCTGGAAGGTTCGGAAGCTGCGCTGGCAGAGGCAGCACATCGTAGCTGCCCGGATCACATGGTATTGGGAATGGAGCTGCAGCTTCTCAATGGTTTTGAATGCCAAGCTGCACTGGTTACAGCGGTACTTGTAGACGTGGCGATCAGACACTGGCAGCTGGGGACGCTTGGCATGAACTTCATTGAAATGCGTCTGCAGGGCTGCCGAGCTCTTGAAAACCTGGTTGCATCCTTTCTTCCAGCAGAGGAAACCGGAGTCCTCCCTGGCAGAGCTCTGATCAGCTGGAGTGGACTTGGGTTCACCACTGTGCTCTGCGCCTTCTGATGGTAAAAGGCTCTTTCCTGAGTCCTCAGAGAGCTCTGTGAAAACAAAATCACAACAAAATTGGAAATTACACTGATGCACGAGGACTGTTGTTTTTTTCCCTCTCCAAGACAGGTGGGTATTGCCAACATTTCTCCTCTACCTTCATTCATTTCTTTTGACACCAGCCCATTATACTCATCATGGTACACTGAATAAGCCTAGAAAACTTACTTTCTTCCCACTCTGAATATCTGAAAATGATTCACACATATACATCTCCTTACTGCATTTATCACCTTTAATTCTCCCTTTTAAGTGAAAGCCATCCAGCCACCGATCTGTTTTTGCTTTATTTCTTTGATGTCCTGACTAATTTCCAGTAAGAAGGTTTCCCCAACTGAGAATGGTATTTGAGTCTTGGTCCTATTAAAGCTAACACAGGAATGCAATTCAGGTACTATAGGCAGCAGCTCAAAAGCCATTGTTTGAGGGAGAAGAAAGATGAAGCACTCGGTGCATTGCCTCTTTTCCAGGGTCTCACAGTACAGTTCTGCCAGAAAGGGCAGCGAGACACTGGTGGATGCTGGAGAGGGGATCCCACTGCCTGCTGCAGCGTTAGGTGTCCTGCCTGTATGAGCGCTGCCCCACCAGCATCACTGCCTTGGTGCTGACAGCCTAACGGGAAGCAGTGGCTGTCTTAGTTCCCAGATTTGTTATGGACTTGCCAGGAGGACACAGAAGGTATACTGACATTGCTTTCCTGCCAAATTTAAGATAAGACACTTCTGCCCAAGCAGAACGTTGCTCCTGGGATGCTCTAATGTCACACCACAAACCCATGACTGAACTGCCATTGATTTACAGCCATGTCTTGAAAACATGTATTTAAAGCATGGCAGCAAGGCAGGTGGGAGACATCTGAGCTGGATGAGTGCAGCAGCAGCTCAGAGCTCCTGAGCAGATGCATCCAAGCTCTGGCAGCAGCACAGATGTTAGTGCAGTCTGTGCCAGCAGCTGCAACCCTAATGGTTTCCCATCCAACTCTCTAAGCCCTCTTACCATCTTCTTCTCATTGCTCCCATCTATTCTCCTTCATAAGGATTTAATACAATTTCCCCAGCAATCACCATGGTGCGTGAGCTGTGCAGTTCTGAGCTGCCCTGCCCTGCACAGGGACACACAGGTGCAGGCACAGAATGGAGACAGCCCCGCTGTGTGCTGCCAACTGTGGTCCTCAGGAGACGTCCAGGCACTGGAGATCACCGAGAGGAGATGTCCCTGGCCACAGTCCCCAGCAGGGGATGGGAGCCTGGGGACTGGGGGACGTGTGGGCCTCAGTGACTGCACTCACCAGGCTGCTTCCCCTGCTCCTCAGTGATGGAGCTCCCATCCTTCTCTGGAGTGGTCGCTGGCAGAAACATGCTGCTGGGCATCATCACCTCGGGTGTCGTCACCTGCAGACAGGAAGGTGGGGATGGAGGGAGAAGAAAAGCACAGGAAAATATTTTTAACATTTTCAGTGGCAAAATTAGACACCAGCATTGTACAGTCAGAGCATCACTTTTCATAGCTCACTGAAGACTCATGTTTATTAGACAAAGCTCACATCAGTCAAAAGTGTTTCTACAGTTACATTCTGGACATAATTAGCAGTGCACACTTGAAGAATAATCTTATTATTAATATTTTTCCTTTATGTAGAATTCAGACTTTGATCACTGACAATGTTTTGTCATGGGCTGTGAAACTTCTTGTGCAACCAATTAGGTAGATAAGTTGAAAGGCCCACCTTAAGCTGCTGAAAACATAATAAGGCCCCTAATTAAATCATACCTCGTAAAGTACACTGTAATCTTGAACTAGGGAGCATTGCAGCACTGTTTTCAAAGTGTATCGATGCAGGAAAGGGAGGGGCATGAGAAAGAAAAGTACAAATAAGGAGAGAGGTGACAAAGGAAAGGATGAATAAGGAAAGACTAAAAAGACAGCAAATTGTCTATGAAATAGAAAGCTGCTGGTAACCCTTTCCTTGCTCTGATTGATACGTTTCCTTTATCTCTCTCCAACTGATAGCCCAGAATGTGCATCACCACTCCTGCACAGCACCTCAGCACCAACATTTGTACAGAGCTGGAGACATGTGTGGTTCTTTGGAAGTCCCAAGTGCTTACACTCATCTTTTTCTGGAAAGCCGTTTCTTCACGTCTATCTGGTCACACAGACAGCATGGAGGCACCCAGCTGGTGGGGCAGGTACCTGCATGCAGGACAGCTTGCTTCCTGCACAGCTGAGGACCAGCAGGCCCTGACAGAGCTGCACGAGATACTGACAAACCATGGTGAAATTGCACCTGAAACACTGTACACTTCCGTGCAGGACAGGAAACCTCCTTTATCAACGTCATAACCCACTGACCTAGGCCAGACCTTGGTTTCTTTAAGTGAATGGAAGCGAAAGCGGTCTGCCAAAGTCCTCAGAAAGAAGGTTCACGAGTGGCAGCAGCCATCCAAACCGAGCAGCGAGGGACATGGAGCTGCCTCTGCTGCTCAGAAGGCAGCAGTCCATGCCTACAGCAGCAGCACCATGTCTATAGCAGCACCACTGCTACAGCAGCACTGTGCCTACAGCAGCAATGAGCCTGCACGTGTCTGCAGGGAGGGTGGCACTGAGAAATCACGCCCAGGGACTCTGCGTGCACCAAATCCATTCCATTTTACTGTAACCGTGATGGGTCAGGAGATGCCAGAGGTCACTGCCCACCCGTGGGGCTCCAAGGATGGGGAGAGCAGGGATGCTGAGCAAGAAAGGCACAGTGCCTCTCAGCTTTGTCAGCAGGGAGAGAGCTTTCCTCGGATCTTCAGGAATTACGAAAAATAAATGATGAGAAATTAAAAAAAAAAAACAACAACCAACAGAGTAGAAAAAGAATAAAATTATCTAACACCTCAGCTGCACATCATTATAGAGAACTGTGGGCTTTTTACACACATTACAGTAAGGCAGCCATCCCCACCACCAGACTCAGTACGACGGATCAGTAATTGTTTTCATACACTTTAATTAGAAAAACTCAGATGGCTATGAATAATAATGGAAAAGAGAGACTTTTGCACTTGAAAGGTTGAAGTCAATCAAGTGTGAATGACGGCAAAAAAGAAAAAAAAAAAGACACCAATTCATCAGGCCTCTGTTGTCTCGCCGCGTCTTTAATCATAATTCCTGATTGGGATTCAAGAAGGCAGTAAGCAGCGGTTCTTTGTCTGCCTTCACCTTCCGTCAATTAACTCTCCCCGAAATATAATCATCAACCTCACATGCTCCTCTGCATCTTAATCTGGGTCTCCAAACCAATAAGTCCTGCCCTATATGTGTTTAAGTAATTACCTTTATCTACCTGCATCTCCGCAGACACAGTTCTCACCCTGCTCCTGCCCTTCCCTCCACACACACACAGAAAGGCAGAAATGAAAAGGCTGCGGTGCACTGACTGTACTGCAGGCACAAAAGCCAAAAAGGTAAAAAGAAAAGAGCGCAGAGTGCAGCATAGGGCCCAGAAATGCTGGGTGTGGGTGCGGGGCACAGCAGTGCTGACTGAGGCGGAGGGCTGCCCTGGGAAGCACTGGTTGTGCTTCTGCAGCCAACCTGACCTGACCCGACCCACTGCCGTCCTCAGTGCCGCACTGGGGCCGTCCCAGAGCTGTGCCCCGTACCTGCAGAGCAGCACCAGCCCCAGCAGCCCCAGCACCAGAACGGGGCTGCACATCTCCAGCGGTTCTGCACTGATGCCGAGCTCTGGCCTCCCGGGTTTGAACCATTTGTCGGTTCAGACTGCAAAGCCGTTGGAGTACACACCATGTCCTGTTTGTGCACGCTGCTGCTGCTTTCAGTATAAACAAATAACAAGGGCAGGCAGGGGACAGGAAGGTGTAGAGGGCCATGGTCACCTGGCAGGTAAGAGGAGGAGGGCTGTTCTGGACACAGTGCTGTGCTTCAGATGTACTGTGGGTTCTGGTGACTGAGGAAGGAGCTCTGTGCTGGGGGTCCTCCTGCCCCGTCCCCATAGAGGCACTGCTGGGGCTGCACTCCGGGCGCCCACCCATGGCTGTGCTGTGCTTTGTCCCTGGGCTGAGGTCAGCCTCAACACCACAGCAATAGGTCAGTCCATTTGAACTGCTGTTAAAAGAACAACCCTGCAGACCTAAGTCAGGCAAATGTGATTTATCTTCTTCCTTTCCTTCCACATGTGCCTTCTGCTCTGCTCAGTATTAAGCTGTGCTGCTCCTGCAGCTGCAGCCATGCCTCATGGCCTACGAAGCCCCCAGCAAAGACCTCAGTGCTGATATTGCTCTCACACCATGTTTCTTGAGCAAATGAAACTGAGGGATGGGGAAGGATCTGAGGCTCACTCATCTTATCTGCTCTTTCTGATGGCCCAGTGGCTGCGTGTGACTGTAACCATCAGGTTCTGTTCATCAGCACTTTGATGGCTGCAGTGGTACTTCCCGTGATGTGCGTGAGCAGCTCCAGCAGTGCCCACGAGCGAGGCCCCGCCACCCCATCCCACTCCTGTCCCCCTGCAGCCCACACCAGGTACAGAGAGATGGCACTGCCGAGATGGCAGCCACTGCTGGGACAGATCTGCACCTCCAGGAACCCTGCCAGATGAAATTCAATCTCCTCAAGGTAAAAAAGTTCCCTTATGGCCAAGAGATCCTCCTACACACTTGGGCAGCCCCATGGCTATGCCTTTGAACAACAGTGACTTTCTGTCAAAAACACATGGATAGACGTGCTGTGCTTCCTTTCCCTGTCACATGAGCACCTTCAGCAGACAGTGTGCTCTGACATGCGGCCAGAGCCGCCAGCTTTGGGAACAACGTGTGAGCTGACAGCGTGGCCGTGGTGCTCCATCGGCAGCGATCCCACCGTACGGAGCTGCTGTGCTGGGCCAGCGAGCAGCGCCACGATGGCCCCAGGGGCACACAGGGATATTCCTGGCATGTCCAGAAATTAATCTTTGGGTACATGAACAACCAACTCCATTCACACACTGCATCTGCTTTCTCCTGCTTTCCTCAGAGCAAGCGGCCACGTACATGGACAGTCCATGTGGCTCTTCTGTAATGGCCCAGGAACACCAAAATGGTGCAGCTTTGAAAAGAAAATCTCCAGGAGCGGTCTGAGGAGATACATTACGATCCCCATGTCCGCGCAACCTAGGGGGAAACGCGCGCACGCAAGGTTCCTGAACCAGACAAAGGAGGTAATTTCCATTACAAAGAGAGAGAGAGGGTGCTGGAGTGAAAAGCTTCATTAGACTCAGAGAGGCAAAGCGATGGCAGTATACCAAGGTCACTTCTAATTTAGACCATCTAATTGGCAAACATGGCTCCAAATGGCTATCATCTCACAGGGCTCAGAATTAATGAAGCCCGATTATTTTCATTACCTTCATCCGAGATGGAGAATGAGACACAGAGTGAGAGCGAAAGGGGGGAGTGCGAGGGGGCGAGAAGGAGGGAGAGAGAAAAATTGAATGACAACGAAGGGAGAGAGTAATGAGAAAAGACAATGGGAAAAGGGAAAAAATATGGAGATGGTGCGAGGGAGAAGTGTGGATGGCAGGAATGGGAAAGAACTGCTGTTGGAGCAGCAGAGAAAAGAAAACGATGAAAAGGAAATGCCAGAAACACTGGGAGAAGACTGACAACAGCAACGAGGAGCACGCCGCACGCCGAGCCGGGGGAGGGAGCTCTGGGAAGCCGTCCCTTCTCCTGCTTCGAGCCCATCAGTCTTGTCAATCGACTGAGCCGGCGAACTGCACTTCACCCTCATTAAGGGGATCTCTGCTGGAGCAGTGCGGGCCTGAGCCTGGCGGAGGGGCTGCTGGGTGGGAAGATGGCGATCAGAGCACAGCACGGCTGAGACGCCATCAACCCAGCCACGTCTGTGTGCAGCTGAGGGGGACGAGGGCTCCTGGCCCCCTCCGCACCGCTCCGCTGCCCCTGGAGCCCTGCCTGGAGCCGCTGGCCACAGGACAGCCCCGGGCTGCGCGCCGCCATGAAAGGACGGGACACGAGCCACACAGATATGAGATGCTGAGCATAAGCAAGTAGTTGTTTCCATGGTAACAGACATATTAGACACTGCAGGTTCCTGAAAGGCGTCTGATAAGGTATTATTAACTGGAGCCTCCTCCAAATGCCGACTGCAAAGACACTGTGTCGAAAGGGACCTTGCTCCCATTGACGGGGCTGTGATTCCCTCGGCAGCACCGAGGCCCGATCCACACGTCAGAGTAAGACAGGAACACAGAATATGCAACACCATGAATGTCACATGGTGCAGGTTCTGCACAAGCCACACTGATCTCACCAAATATTTGCCGTATGAACCAAAAAAGAGCCAACTTCTTGACCCACATGCAGCTTGATGTGAAGGAGAATCGGTCTTTCTACCCAGACATATCTCTGGGTACAAAGCAAACGGCCGTCCAGGAGCACAGCAGAAAGAAGCAAGACGATGAGCTCCAGAAATAAGCCAGTGTCCACATTTCTCAGCAGCACACTGCAGCAGCACAATGAGGTCTTGCTCCAACACAGAAGATGCGATGACCTAAGAGAACTGTCCATACCATGGCAGCTGCTCTGGGCACATCCCCTGGGCACTGCCCTGAGCTCCCAAGCAAGAGGCTTCTGTTAGTCTGCGTGCATCGTGGAGGGCAAACACCTGTGAAAGCACTGACTCAGCCAATCAATAGTTTGTAGACCGCGTGCCCTGCAGACAGCCCAGCCCAAACAAACCATCCTCACAGCAGCACAGCAGATACCCTTTGCAAACCGCTTAGGTTTGCTGGTCTAAGAAAGGGGCTCAGCTTCTGTTTACTTTTCTCATTGGGTCAAAATGTCTTTCTTCAATTTAGTTAGAAGCTAACCAGATTTGTTCAAGACCTCAGAAGGTATTTGCACATTTGGACACCAACAACTGAAATGTATGTAGGTGCCAGATGGTCTTTGTGATGGGACAGTTCCTTTACCTAAATGTATGCAGAGCCTGAGCAGAGCAACCCTTGCTTGAGCCTACAGGTACAGACAGTTTGTAAACATTAGTGACTATGTTGGGCTGTCCTCCTAAGTCTCTTTATATTTTGCTGTTCAGAGGATGCTGGGTGGGACCTGACACCTTGGATGGGTTGGCCCAAGTGTGGTCACTGTGAGTCTTCACTGCCCCATGACTCCTGTGGAGCCCAGCAGGCAGAGAGGGCAGAAAAATGAGAGGACAGATGGTTCAGAGCAAAGAGGGAAGATGAGCAGCACAGCATCATGTGAGGAGACACAAGAGGACAGGAAGGGTGCTAGAATGGGAAGACCAAGGAACAGTAAGAGAAAAACTGGGAGAAAAACTGGGAGAAAAGCTGGGCAGCACCACCTTTGCTTGCTTAGTTGATGCCACAGAAAGAGAATTGATAAAAGAACACGAGTGTTATGACAAACATGTTGTTATTGCCCTTCGTGACCAGCAATCAGCAAAGAAGGGAAAAACAAACAGACATGGGGTGCAGGAAAGAAATCACAAACAAAAACACTTGTGCACTTGGTAACGTGTTCTTAAACGCAGCCACCACCTTGCCTTCAAAAACGTGCAGAAATCTGACAATGCATCCAGTTTGTGAGTTCAGAACCGGCTTTGAAAATGTGTGTTAATTCTGCCTGTATCTTAAACTGGCTCTAACAAACGGAAAGGCACACTCATGCACAACCCAAGAAAAGAGAACTCATGAAAAAAGCATGTTGGGACTTCAAGTGTTATCTATGGAAGCAAGCAGATGAGTGCTGGCGAACGCGGGCAACCTCCAGTGAGCGTGACTGCGCGGTGCGTCCCACTGCGAGGCCCAGCACTGCCACACAGAGCCCCGTGGGCACAGTGCCATGCAGAACTGCAGCCAGCAGTGCTGCTGGGGCCAGAGCACACCACCACTAACAGCAACTTGTGCTGCTGATTCGCTGTTCTTCGCCGAGCACCGACTCCTGAGATAGCCAAATTTTGGTCCCTTGAACGCAGCACTGGAGAAGGGCTCCCAGGCAAGATGCTAAATCACAACCTGCTCTCTGAAGTTTCTGCTGCACATCAGAAGCTGCACAAGCAGTAACAATCGCAGCACAGACACTGGCACAACACTTGACAATCCATGCTAGAAGTGGAGCCAAGGCTCCACCTCCCCTGGCCTAATGTCAACGCATCTCTTGCTCGTTACCCTGAAAAAAGTGAACTGTTACACAAAAAGAACCAAACCATCGTCATTTTGTATGGAGTGATTCCTGACTGAAGTAACAGATCTATTTCACATAATCTTGACAATGATCCTCATTGAGTGAATGGAGTGCAGAACATGGGCTGCACAACAGGACTGGTTCTCCTCCCCCAGGTGAGGCTTCAAAGGGAAGCCACTTTATTGGTTCCTAAAATCATATTCTAAGCAGGAACTTGATACCTAATTTCCTGTAATGTTACTTTAATCACTCCGTCTGTCCTTCCCAGGAACTGCTAACCAACTCCTGAGTACCCTTGCTCTCTGCAATACAACCAGCACAGCACATCAGCTGCTGCACATCATCTCCCAGATGTGTCTGGGCAAAACGCAGTCCCATGCAATGACCTCAGTAGTTAAAGCAAGTCTTATTTATTCCAATATCTTCACAAGATTACTCACTCAGCACTGCAACACTGCCACTTGCCACAACGCCCAAGCATGGACAAGTTGGTCTCTGCCATGAAAACATGCAAAGATGGGAGAAACCTCAATGGCAGAGTGCAGACAGGTGAGGGAGCTGCCCCTGAGCCCACTGCAGTGAGCACAGCCATCCCTTCGCTCCTCGCACTCCCTAGGAAGGCAGCAGACATGCCTGCCAATGCTGTGACTTACCGTCATGATGAGCTTCTCAACGCAGTCAGGGGACACACTGTGCAGGTGAGTGAGGTGCAGCTGCAGGTGGATCTTGTTGTTGAGCATGTCCTGGCAGAGCGGGCAGCGGAGCATGGGCTGCACTGAGTGCTGGGTCATGGCGTGCACCCGCAGCCGGTTCACGTCTGTGTTACTGTACTTGCAGTATGGACACTGGTACATCTGCAGAACAGAAAACGAATCGTGCAATTGCTACGGTTGCTGCTTTCCTCTTCCCTTACAGCTAGACTTCAGTAATTTGCTGTCTTCTCCTGCAATCAGTTACCACCTTTCACCCTTTTTCATTTATTTTACTCTTTACTTTTGTCATAGATGAAACAGTTACCCACTTGGAGGTGTGCAAAAAGCCGAGTGCTTGTCCTTACCTGCTCCGATTTGGTCTCCTCTGTAGTTTTTGACCATTTAAAGGAGAGAGGCGACTCAGAGCTGCTGGGAAACGGTGTTCGTTTAGAGGATGCTGGAGGCTCCATCAGCTCCTTCTCTGCCTGGGTGGCCGGCGCTGCAAGAAGAAGGGACTCTCATCAGGACATCCCCAAAGAGGCTGATGTTGGATGAAGATTGTGTTTCCATTTACACTGCTGTTTCTCCTTGAAACACACAGCTCCAAGTTGTGTGAGGATGAGTAACTCACACTAACTCATAGCCTACAAAGCCTACCTGGACAAAGAAAGTTTGTTCTTCATTACCTTCCGTGGAAGGGGAACTGTGTCATTTATAGCCAGAAGCAGAGAAATCACAGCTACTTATGCATGCTGCCTCCAGCCTGCTGGGCATGGGACTCCTTCTCTGTGCTTGCATCCAACACACAAGTGCTGGGTCAGATATGAAGGCCAATGCACCATTCCTGCGGGCAGCTGGGCAGCTGCAGCAGAGCAGGATGCAAACCCCCTGCTCTGAGCACCTGAAACTTTGCATGTGAACAGCCTGGAGCGTGTCTGCCTCGGGGATGGCTGGAAGCTGTGCTCGTGGATGGGTGGGTGGGTGGTGGGTGCGGTGCCACACAGCCCCAGGAGGATGGCACCGACCCGCTGGGCCCACACACCCCTGGGGACTGTGCACACCGAGGGCACTTCCCAGCAGCGATTCCACAGAGCCCCAGCAGCAGGACCCAACCTGCAGGATGCAGGATGAGCACATCTTGCTGCGTTTCAACAACACAGGAGAGGAACCCAGAAGCCAGAGCGAGGCACTGTGCAAGTTAAGGCTCTCAGAGAAGGCGCATCCCTGACCTTTCCCCCTCCCCCGAACCCTGGCAGCCTGGAGTACATAAATTTGTGGGACATCTATTATTTAAAAACTGTAAGGACAAGTATATTATACACAGCCCCCGTCTCCTCCTCCCCGAACACACATTCATAACAGTACTTTAATCTGTCTCGAATCGACTTCAAACCCATTTCGCCCTTAATGGGAGTTATTCATTTTCACTTGAAAGGTAATATATGACAGCTGGATATTTAATATGATGGATCGGCTGCCGATTAACAAGGCACGGCAGCATTCTCAGACCGGTCCCCCCATACTCTTTCCCCTTCCTCTTCTCCTGGTGAGCTCACTGGTGTCTGTGCCTTGTTCAGAGGACGCAGTCAGAGCAAAACCCAGGTAAACCACTTCCTTCTCACAGACCCTTCATTTACCAACACGAGACATGTTTCAGAGGCACCACATCACAGTAAGGAATGTGGTCTTCTGTATTTCTGTCCTTTCCTGCCAGGCCCCAGCCCTAAGCACCAGTCTACAGAGGCAAACTAACTTCATGGAATCACAGAATCATTCAGGTTGGAAAAGACTTCTAAGATCCCCAACCCCACCCCATTGTGCCCATATCCACGTCCCTCAGTGCCATATCTCCCCAATTCCTGGATAGCTCCAGAGACGGTGACCCCCCTGCTCCCTGGGCAGCCTGTGCTGCTGCCTGACCACTCTTTGGGAGGAGAAATTTTCCCTAATATCCAACCTGACCCTGCTCTGGTGCAACGTGAGGCCATCACACCTCATCCAACCAACTTCCAGGAAACAGAAATCAGGCAGAGCACACAGAGCACAACCTGCTGCAGGGAGCTCTGCTGCCACGAACGCCTCCCCCAGCTGTGATGGAGCATTTCTGCACAGAATGACAGGCTTTCCTCCAGCTCAGATCAGCAGGTTGAACCCGAACCTTTCGTTTGGAGAAGGTCACCTCTCCAAATGAAGGATGAAAACACGCGACCTCCTGCAGCTCAGCGGGCACAGTGCCCGCAGCTGTGAGCAAAGCACTGTGTGCCCCAGGAGCCCTCGTGCCACCCCGTCCCCATGTGCCACCACCAGCAGCTCGCTGCCCACAGCTTTCCCGTGCAGCCACTGAATTCCGTGACCCAACTGTGGACATTGTCCCATCCATGCTGAACACTACGTACAATCTCTGAAATCCCGACTGTGTTTCCAACTTCCTCCCTACTGGGAAGAGCCAGCACAGAACTGGGGAAAAGTGAAAAGCAGTTAAAATTTACATTTGCTTACTGATTCCAAAATGACCATTTTTCTAAGTGAATGATCCACCTCTAACTTCTGTCCTTCAAAACCAGAATTATTAATCATTGTCCACACCCCAGAGAAACTGCTTTGTTGCAGTGAATTGAAAAATACATACTGAATATTTCTTCTGAGTATCATTTTTTTTGTGCTGACAGCTCAGATGGGAATTTTAACTCAAGACCCAAGTTTATTGTTGATAAAGAGCCAAATTCACTAAGTGACACATTCAGTCCACATCACAGATCAGAGGAATTAAGAGCTCTCTTCTGCCTGGAGAATCGAGGATGTGCCATTCCCGCGGCTGCAGCTCAGCTCAGCGCCAGGCTTGGGGCGAAGCCATGGCAGGAAAGAAGGATGTGGGCTTACAGTGCGACAGATGACAAGTTGCCTATTAGTACTTGCACTATTTTGACTCTCTAAGCGGATTATTTCAGACTGCCTGGCCTCAGAGATCTGTGTTACTCCACAAAAGCACCTGGAAGCCCTGTGCACCAGGATGGTGCTCCCTGCTGGGGCCCCGAGGAGACTTCTTGCATGTCCCTGGCATCCCTGGCGTCTCAGAGGAGGAAGAGCAATCTCCCCGGGCGGAATGGGACGCTTCCTTGAGTGCAGGTCCTTCCTTTTGCCAGGTGCGTCCCAAGAACCGGACTCCTCCTGGTCCGGGTGGGCAGGAGCTGCCTCCCCCACCACGCAGCCATCAGGCTCTTTTAGCTAAAGCACCACTGACAGCCCCTTCATCTAAACTTCCATCTCCCAACCCAGCAACATAATGGAGAAGCCAATTAAATGATTATTAATTCATGCTGTTTTCCGTAAGCCAGAGGTTCTCATCTCCCTGCATTCCGTAAACCAGCTTGCCACTTGCCCTAGAAATTTACAGTGGGGTTTCTGCTATCTCCATTGATTTAGAGAACGGAGCGACCCCTCCCCCACACTCAGTCTCTTCCCACCGAGTTCAGCCGTCAGCCTGGGAAAAAGTTTTCAGATGGGCTGGGGAGCTGTGTTTTCATCACCCGATGGAAAATAAAATTCCATATTTGGTGGTGCCTCCCTCCGCACAGCTCTCCCTGATGTTTTTCCTTGGAGCTCCCCCCAGCACCATGAGTACGTGGCCGGATGGGGCCTCCTGCCCATGACAGCCCTGCACTGAATGCCCGTCAGTGCAGGAGCATCCTTCCAGTGGCTCTGCTTTCCTCTGGAAATGCTGAGGACTGTTCTACCTGTTCCCACGCTCCTGTGTGGGCAGGGCCAGGTCATGGCCGCAGAGCTGTGCAAGGGGCTGCAGCAAGCTGCTCACACACTGCTGGCCGACTGCGGATGGGATGCATGTGGAGGCAGCACAGCACGAACAGATGTGGGAGAGGAGCTCCTCCACGCAGCAGCTGTGAGAGCACGGTCTGGGCCTCCCAGAAATGGCACCTGGGTGTAAAGCACTGCTGCAGCACTGCAGGTTGTTACTTCTCGTGTTAATAATATATAGTTGGATGTTTCTTCCTGAAACACTGTCTGTTTACATTCCCTATTCCCTGAAGGTACCATTCGTTCTAATAAGATGTTGTAGCCATACTAACAGGACTGCACATTGCCTGTTGCTCTACAGTACTTTTTCAAATCTGTATTTGATAAATAACGTGACTGTATGATAGACAGAGGTGAATACATGAGGATTTGCAAGCACACCTTTGTACCCAGACCGTTATTGCTGTCTTTCAAACATATGGCTCTGAAGATGGTCATATAATTCATTTTTCTAATGCGATGTCACACCTGCAGCCTGCAGCGTGTTCCAACCACAGAATGATCACTAAACATTCACACAGCAGTGCCCGAAAGGCCCAAGTGCCACGAGGCCGCTCCGCACCAACACGAGCACCAGGACAGTGCGTCCTGCACGGCGGCACCGACCCGCAGACATCCATCCCACTGCCCCCACCACGGCACCGTGCTGGGGCTCCAGGGGGTGCTGCCTGGAGGCAGCACAATGAGCAGAGAAATGGTAAGAGCCAACCAGGCAGGGTGCAGCAACATGAGGCAGATGGGTTCTGAGCACGTCCAGAGAAGACCTGGTCAGTACAATGCCAGCCTGCCTCGGGCACAGCAACATCCCATGCCTGTAAAGAGAGGCATCAGTACCTTTCCTCCCAGCAATGATGTCTAAGATTACAGGTTTAGAACCATGGGATATCATTTGTTTGTTTTACATTACAGAGGAAACAAGAGGTAATCTTTTATATTTACCTATTCCATATGGTCCTTGAACCAGCCATCAATCTGGGGGAATATTACCATCCAATTCAACTGAATAAATATTTCAACTAACCTGCCATGAGAGTCTATATCAACTCATTTACTAAAATCAATGTGTAGAGCTTGGGAAAAGGTATCAACAGCAGTACTTGTACCAGCTCCTCCAGAAGATCACAGGAGGGATGGGCAGTGCCAAGCTGTGCTGCAGAGGGGGGAGGGCCTGGCCAGGAAGGGGATGAGCTCAGCAGAGATGCTGGCAGCAGCAGCATGGACAGCAGAAGCATCTGAGAACAGGAGGGCTGACACAGCCACCGCGCCCCAAGTGGCATCTGGGCCTTGGGGTGCTCCTGGCTCCAGCATGGCCAGATGTCAGTTGGGAACACAGAGCCCTGCTGGAGTCGGGGAGAGGACTGCCATGCAGCCATCACTTTCCTTCACTTCATGGAAACATCAGAACAGTGTGAGCTGAGGGCAGCCCAGGTCTGAACAGCAGGCAGCTTCCAGGCAGTCGCAGCACCCCGAGTCCCAGCCTGGCACTGCTCCTTGGCTGGAGATGGTGCCCAGGAACCTTTCATGCTTTGTAAATCCTCAGGAAAATCACAGTGGCACCGACTCTCCCACCCCATCCCCATCCCCATCCCCATCCCATTTCAGGTCTCCTGCACATGCACTCCAGGGTCAAGAGATGCTCCATCGCGGCCCCCTGCTCTGCTCCCTGCCAGCTCTCTCTTTTTCTTTGCTGTGGTACCACTGAGCATTCCGACCATTAAGTGTTCAACAAATGCCATATATTAAAAAAAACAGAAAAAAAAGCAGTGGGGGGCGGGGGGACAGTAATAGATTTCTGTCAGGATGTGCCTGACCTGTTTTTTTCAATTTCAGTAATTAGAAAGGCAGTGGGCCTGTAGGAATTATTCATAAACTGCAGGAGCTGTGCAGTATACATTTATGTTAAACATGTCAAATCCGATTGAAATCATGCCTGCCAGCACCATACTCCATAAACACACTTTTCTGCAACAATTTCCCAGCTCTCGGCAGCCCATTAATACCTCCTTTAATAGCAATCTACCACGGATTCGAATCAGGGACGCTCCATTGCACTAATTGCTCTGTGTTAGGTGAGCATCATGGATTAAAAAAAAAAAAAAATCATTAAAAAAAATAAAAGCCCTGCAGGCTACTCCTCCAGAAATATTTCCTTTCAATCCATATTTTAAGTAGAGTTTGTTTCTTGTTTTTTTGGGAAAAAAAAATCTGATATTCTACATCTACATGACTGACAGTGCATTAAGAAAGTCTCTTTCACAGCTGGGTCAGCGCAGACCGAAGCGCTTCTCTTGAGCTAAAAAGCACATACAAACATACTCCAAATCTTCAAGTCTTGCACAGAGCTGCACTGCTGGGGTTCGGACTCCATCTGGAAACCAATGCGTGGATGTAAGCGTTTACAGCCTGACTTAAAAATGGAGTCAAGGAACAGTCACATTTCTTCCCTCCATGCTTGAGATACGTTGTGTGTTAGTCACAGCGAGCTGACTTCTAAAGCTCAGACACTGGGCAGAGCATTCCCTGTGCAGCGCTGCGGTGGGCAGGATGGTGGGCAGTATGGTGGGCAGGATGTTGGGCAGTATGGTGGGCAGGATGTTGGGCAGTATGGTGGGCAGGATGTTGGGCAGGAAGGTGGGCAGCATGGTGGGCAGAAGGGACGGTGGCTCTGTCAGTGAGGGCCTCCTCATACAGTGCTCAGTAGCTGCTGTGTCCCAATGCTTGAGAAACAGCAAGCAGGTCTGCGCAGACATGGGCCCCACAGCCATCTCATCTGCACAGTGCTCTCAGAGTCACACAACAGCTTTGCTTTCCACGAAGCACTGCTGCCTGTGACACGTGCACAGAGGCAGTGTGTGCCACACAGAGAGCAGACTGCTCTGTGCTCAGACACACCTTGCAGGAGCTACGAGACGGGTGAGAACCAAACCGAGGCAACAGCAATTCTCACTTGGGATGGAGCTTTCCTCTCATGTACTTTAATGGAAAATATTACTTGAAAAATGTTTCTGCACAGGAATATTCTCTTCTAAAATAAGTACAAAAATGAATCGATAAATTTATTTTGCAGCTGAAAACATTTTGGCAAACTTACAATGAAAGCAGCGAGGTTTCTCCTTTCAGCAAACAGCAATCCCAGCACTACTGCCCCAGCTGTGCCGTAAAGCAGTCCAACAAACCTGACCCACAGCCCCAGCCCCGCCGACGGAGCCCGGGCAGACACACGGGGCCTTTTTTCAGAAATCTCACAGAAATGATCGCGCTGTCCAGTTACGAAATGGAGGTACAAAAGGTGAATAAACTGTTATGGAATGAGATGATCAAATTGCAGCACAACAAACAGAGAACAGGTCCAGCAGCTGCTCGCTGTCTCTGAGCACTTTCTCACCCATCTCCCACTTCCACGGAGCAGCAGTGCCTGCAGCACCTCTGAAGGGCACCCAGTGTGGGCAACCCGTGCCCACCCAGCTCCTGGCTGCAGCTTGCCTGTGTTCCAGGGATGACTTCTCAGGTGCTTTCCCAAAAATCCTACTCCAGTGTTTCACAAACTGTACTGGAGATGTTTTATGATTGTCGAACCCCAACCTTCCTCCTTTTCATTTAGAGCCATTACTTCTTGTTGTCTATATCCTGAATACCTCTGTATTATTTTCTTCCATTCAGACACATTTTATGCTCAAGAAGACTTATCTTGTCCTCCCCTCTGGTCTCTTTTTGAGTCAGGTAAACTCCTTTATTCTGCTTTCTCCTCACAGCTGACATTATACAGACCATGGTCTTTATTTTTCAGATTTTCTGAAACTGCTCTACTTCCCTGACACCCTGAGCTCTGAAGCAGACACCGACCTCCAGAGGAGGCTTTCCAGAGCTGAAGAAATGCATCTCTTTTACAGTATTTTTATCTACACCACTATTATTTGAGCTTCATTTTGAGAATGTTCTGAACAGCACTGCCAGAATCCTTCCCAAGGAGAAGGCAGAAGATGCTGACTGCACTGAGGCCTTCCTCACATGGAAGGAAATTGGGTCGTGTTGACATGATTTGTTCTTGACAAATCCGTGTCGACTGTTCCTCATCTCATTATCTTCCAGTCTCTACTTACAAACAGTTGTTTGGTCAATTCCCAGGAAAATCTGGGGCAAACGAAGCTGGCAGGTGTGTGGTTCCCCAGCCACTCCTCTCCTTACAATAAATAGCACGTCTGTCCCATCGCAGTACTCCCCTCATTCTCTGGCAATTCACAGGAGAGCAGCTGACAGGTCGGAGTTGTTTCAGTCTCCTCCTCAGAACGCCCAAGGATGAAGCAGTGGTCACAGATGTGAACACACGTGGCTCTGCACCCTCTGCACCCCATGGACGACGAGCTTTCCCACAGTGTGGCCAGCAGGGCTGCTGGTCTCTCCTGTAGTCAGCCCATTAAGTCAAGATGAAAGCAGAGAAGGCGTCCGCTCCTCAGTGTTGCTGGTATCAGGGTTGACAGCATTCCCACTCTGCTGAGCTGCAGACCAGCTCCTGCCCTGCAGTCTTCTTACAGCAAGGCAGTGTTTGAGTGCTTCCTTGGCGCTCCATATATGCTGGAATATCCCTATATTCCTTCACTGGCTACATCTCAACTTCCACTGCTGCATTTTGATAACCGTGTGCAGGTGGACAATGCCCTTCGGTGGTTGTCAGGACTAACGTAACCTAGTTTCTATTCCCTTTCATGTCTGAAGGCCACAAGGACATGACAACGTAGCCAGTGCTCTTCAAAGGAGCTTGAAAGCAGAAACAATGTAAGTCTGAGGGGTGGTACCCGTTGAGCACATCCACTGTTCAGGTAATGATTTCAGAACTTTTGCTTTCAAGTTCATGGTTAGTGTTGGTACGTGTTTGAAAGCAGGCCTCCAATTCAACAACGCGTGTGCAGAAACCTTGCTGGGGCACCATGCCTCAGGCTTGCAGTGGCTCTGAGTGCTGTTTGTCCAGATACACATACAGCAGCCTAGGCTGCATTTTCCATCATGTGAAGATTTAATGAAGCTCAAGGATTTTGCAAAGGGAAACCTTTCAGATTCCTACGTAGCAACATAAGGGTTGTTGTACGCCTGCAGTTTGTTTCCAGATGTCAAAGATCCAGCAGAAAGCATTCAGTTAACAGAGCACAAGCATAGGGTCTGCCTCTCTGCTCTTCTGTATCAAAACCCTCCTACCAGAGTTAGGACCACAATGGAAAAGTAGGTTAACAATCTCTCCAGTCTTAACTACAGGGTGGGGTTTCATGATATGCTTAATCCAGCCTAAGCACTGTCAGCTGCCGACAAGGGCAGTCCCTTTCTTCTCCTCCAATCCCAGCTGCAGATTCCCACTGCCTGTGTCAGGCCTAGCACCACGTGAGAACAGGCGAGCTCTGACCCGCGGCCCCGGGGCGGGCAGGGGGATGCATGAGTGACCACGGCTCAAACGACGCGAGTGCTGTGAATCTACACCCAAAGACTTTGCAGCACAGATGTCACACTGACAGTGCTGTGCAGCACAGGCTGCTTAAAGAAAGAATTCTGCAGACTTGTGCTCTGCAACTCCCCACTTTCCTTTCTTAGAATTGAAGATAAAGAGGGGCCATAACTCACCTGTCCATTTACTCTGGTCCTTGTCCCCTGCACTCTCTTGTTCCTTGGCAGGCTCTTCAGCATCAACAGTTGTTTCATTGGGCCCTTCTGCATCTTCAGCGGCTTCTTCTGAAAAACAAGAAGCAGAAAGAATAACATAAAAATGAAGGTCAAACCAGAAGTTCAAGTAACTGCTACTGAGGTACAGTGAGAGCACAACCACAGGGTGGCAGCCATCGATGCCACCCAGCATCCTCCGAGGACCACCACAAATTGGTCAAGAGAGATGCCACAAGAAGATACTGAGGGGAGGAAATGAGGAATCTGGCCTACCTCTGCCACTTACAGCTACTGATGTCCCCTGTGGTGTAACGAGCAGAAAAACAACTGCCTGGAACGAGAAGGGTGTGCTCAACCGTGGTACAGTTCAGAGTAGTGCTGAGGCCTGATCAGAGCCTTCAGCATCTTCAGCCTCAACAATGCCCTCATCCCCATCAAGCTCCTGGAACTGGATGGCACTGCACAGTGCTGACCCTGACCACCCCAGATTACCTCTGAGCAACTTGGCTCACTTCTGCTCACGGCAGGGGGCAGAGGACACGGCCCTGACACAGGTCATGGGAGGAGGCTGCTGAGGGGCCTGATTTTCATCCCAGTCATAGGAAAAGCTCGATCACACACACAGCAGCAATGCAAAAGCACGAAGGAAAAACATGAAATGCCACTGCTCAAACCATGAACAAAAGCAGTGGTGCGCTGTGGCCGTGGTGCATGGGGCATGTCGACACAGCTGAGTGCAGCTCCGTGCACAGCCACTCTTGTAAAGCAGGACACAGGGAGCGAAACAGCCGGAGCTGCCAGACCTCTAACACCAGGATGTAACAGCTACATTATCATCTAACATCTCGGGTATTTACGTATAGCGCAGGCAGCTCGGCAGCTACCATGTAATTGACGGGGGCTACATCAACAGTGGGAGGAAAGGGTACTTTTAAGCCATTATATCCTCTTTTAGGCAGGAGAGTTCATAATTTTAACTTGCATTATGGTCATGGTAAATTTGAGGCTATCCTGAGGCTTTTTCTGAACTACCTAACTAGTTAAATCATCTCCCTCCACACATCCTCCTCCTAACAATGACAGGGCAAGAAATTGGGATTAAAAAATATATATATTAGGAGACTGCAGACACTCAGAAGTGCCCTTTGAGAACGTGGCAACTTAAATCAAGGAGGAACTTGCAAAAGCATCCAGAGATCTGCAATGATATTAAGAGAATGCACTGTGATTTATGCTCTACCCCTCTTTCACATTTTTTTACAAGCAAAAGATGCCTGAGAACTGCAGGGATCCCAAGAGCCTTCTACTGTGTAGAACAGACCCCCAGAGCAGGAGGCACCTCTGGGGAAAGCGCGTACAGCAGAAAGCCACGTGTTGCAGACACGGAGGTGAGACAAGCAGTCTGCCTTGTGAGACGAGTGGTCAGGTTCAGTGGAGAAAGGGCAGTGGAATTAGCATCAGAAGTTAATATTCCATTTTTTTTCCCATTTGCAGAATTCCTCCCCCCCCAAACCCACTGCCTTGTTGCCTTCAAACCTCTGCGGTGCAGGGCGAGAGTGCGTCTATTTAACGGAGGCAGCTGGCGTGAAGAGCAGATTTATGCCGGCTCGATCAAACCCCTTCATTAAGAGTTGTCTATTGCTGTGTTAAATCCTCGCTAAGGACACCGGGGGGTCCCAGTTCCCCTCCCCGCTGCCCGCGGGCGCTGCGGGCACAACAAAGGTGCCCAGCACGGCGGCACTCCCGGCTGCGACCCGGAGGTGTCAGCATCGGCATGGCAGCAGGACGGCGAGCTGGCTGCCCGCTCAGACACTGTCTGGGCTCTAACCTGAGCATGTGGAAATAATATACGTCTTCAAGTGCACTGTCTGGTTTGAGGGAAATAAAATAGGACATTCATAAGCAGTTACACCATCTGTCTTTATACCATCATCATCATCAACAAGGGGAAAAAATAGCTCCTTAAAATGGATGAAAGCCCAGGCTGACAGTAACCGGAAAAATGTGAGCTATGAATACCAATAAAGGTAGAAAATGATTAAAAAACAAGGCTACAAATGGCAAATCCTTCTGCCCTGCTCAGCGTGCAGCCCCTCATTCAAGGCGCAGCCTGTCTCACTGGGCAGCCTTCAACAAAGCCACCAGACAGACACTCGAACCAAGCGCTCGCCGAGCCCTGCTCCTGGAAGCAGCTCCTCTCTGAGGATAAAATCTGCCTCCTTGGCTCAAACACCCCTGTGCTGGACAGGCAGCAGCAAAAAAGTGCACGCATGCGCCAAAACCACCTCCTCCTCTCTCAGCTCTATGCAGATCTTTTCTGAAGAACAATTTTTAAAGCACAATGAGAGGGGAAGAGAGCGCAAGATGCATGTGCCCCGGGAGGCCGGGCTGGGCTGCGGGTCAGCAGCAGAAGCTCCACGCACCGCTGCTGTTTGGCTGTGCACTCGCGCTGTCTGCGGCCGCCCCGGTGCTGCTGCCTGGGCCGTGCTGCGGCTGTGCCGGTGCTCCTGGGGGCTGTGGCAGCCGGGCCCCAGGGCTGCTGCTGCCTGCATGGGGCAGGGAAGCGTTAACTCCAGCTACCTCATAATGCTCTTCCAACAGATATTCTTGGATGGCTGGATTCAACTTTGCTCACTGTGCTCAGCCCAACTTGTCCTGCAGCCATTGCTGTGTAGACCGACTCCAGGGACGGTTGGGAGCACGTACTCCGCCACGCCAGCCCTCAGTTGGCCAACGTTGCCCAACCACCCTTGCTTTTGCATTTCTTTGGGGCATCTTTCAGGCAGAGCAATGCCAGTAGCACATCTGGCAGGGAAAGGTCCAATTTTCTACTTGATCCGTTGCACACACATCATGGAGTCGTTGAGCTCCAGACTTCTTCCATTTTAATTGTCTGCAAATCCCAGTGGTATGTTGTTCCCATGCTGCACTCAAATGGAGCTGACCTCTGCCTCTGCCTGAAGCCTGAGAGCCCCACAAGACAGGAGCAGGAAGAACACCCCATCGTCAACTCCCAAAGGCCAAACGGTCAGCAAGATGCAGGAAATTTATTTCCAAATAACAGTTCTTTGGGGCTGCAAACACTGTTTGTTGTACAGCTTGACTGTATTTTCAGTAAGGGGACTGATAGAAACTCTACCAGTTAGGTCCTCAACTCAAAGTTGTTCTTCTTAAGAAGTGTGACAGCTGGGACTGATATCCAGGGGTGCAATGCCCCTGCAGTACTTCAGTTGTATACTGGAGTCTCTGCAGGTCAAGGGCTCTGACCAGGACACAGAGAGTGTAGGAAGGGCACTGAACACAGAAGGGTGGAAGTCCTTCATAAAGGATGTTTCATAGGAAGCAATGGGGGCTCTGGACAGCCAGAGATGCTGTTCTGGCCCACACACAGAGAGGATGTAGGAGCTGGACCGACACCCTCAGCTTCCCATCTACACGTGGTTTATCGGTTTGTGAAGGGTAAGTGGACTACACCCTCTGCAAGCAGCTCAGCAGAGCAGGTCAACAGCTGCAGCTATGGGATTTGTATGAGGGGATCATGTCCCACTGAAATACAAATGTTACAGCCGGCCCATGGGTCTCTGTGCCACAGAGTCGACCACGAGGCATCTGACGTTTTATTAACAATTTTCTTAAAGGAATTTTCCAGCCCTGGGGCATCAGGTCAACACCAAGAGTGTGCAGCTGTAACTGTGGGGCATGCAAAGGGCTGGGGAGTCTGCTCCTCCATCATACAGAACCGCCCCATGCAAATTCCTAGGAAAAGTCTTTTCTTCCTTCGTGAATAAATCATTTTAGACAGTGGCATTTCCTTTTAATTTAAAATTAAAGCAGTCACTACGGGAAGGGGGGAGGGTGAAGAAGAGGGGAAGAGGAGTCTGGAAAACCACGGGCATCTTCTGACATCTGCAGATGTTGGAATCTCTGAGCTCAGTTACGCACTGAAAAGGTGCCCGAGTCCCTGTGCGCAGCACTTGGGTCCCTTTCCGAGCCGACAAAGTTTGCACGTGTGGAGAACTCAGCAGACGATGACTGGACCCAGGCCAGGCTGAGCAGCCGAGACCTCCCTCCTCCTCCTCTCCTTGCCGCTGCGTTTTCCTTAACAAACTGAGATCTTGTATCTGAGGGGGTAAGGGGCATTTCAGGGGTGTTGGAAATGTAGCGACAGGAGAGAAAGGGCACGCATTTGCCTCCCCACCCTCCGGCAGGCTCAAGAGCTGAGAAACATTAGCTGTCATGAACCACAATCAAATCAGGTTTGAAATATTTAGCAGTGGCTTGGAAAATGCGGTGGTGCAGCTCTGACAGGCGAGATGTGCAGACACCCATTTTCCATTATAATGGAAATATCAAGCCTGTTCTGAATATGTATAACCTAGAAAAATGTATTGATTTTTCATTCGGCATTAAAAAAATGAAATACCCTGCAGCTGTCAAAAGCCTTTTGTTAAAAGCTCATCTTTCCTGGAATGAGGTTTACCAGAAACAAGTTTTAATTGTACACAGGGTCTTTCCTTTGAAACAAAAAGAATCTCTGACTCTCCCCCTTTTCAGGGAAAGTCTCCAAAAAGCCCCACAGACCGGAGCACCGGGCCCCATCCGCCTTCCAAGCCGGCGCTGCAGGGAGCGGTGACAGCAGCGACCATGCACAGCGGGCTGTATGGGGAGGGGATGGGGCAGCACCCCAGCAGGGCTTCACCTGAACCTGTACAACCTTCCACCGTGGGCAGAGAGCACACACACAGTGTGGCAGGGAGGCGAGCTGGGCCACCAGGACATGGTGCCCAGAGCCTGACTGGCCGGCTGTCCCGGCGCCGTGAGAGGTGGGCAGCAGCTCCCTGCTTACAGGGAATCTGGTAACACCGCTGCAGGTGGGTGGATGTGGAAGCTGCTGGTGGCCTGAGATGGGAACGTAGAGATGGTGAACCCCTCCGCCTCTGAATGCCTACTGCCTCAGAGCGGTTCTGTGAAAGAATGATGAGATGGTGCAGGTTGGGTCACAGAGCGTCACCCCGAGAACAATCAGGCCATTTCCTTGTAACCAAGTAACCAGCCCAACAAGAGAAATGTCCTCCTCTTCCCGACTTGCAGACTGTTTGCATGTGAGGACGAGACAATCCAGCCACACGGAATTATTTTTCCGCTCTCCTGTGTCTCTTGTTGTGTTCAGCTTGTCAGCGGCTCAGCTGCAAGATGCATACATACATGTACAAACTCATTCTGTATTACCTACCTCCTAACTATTGTTCTACAGAAACTTGTTATCTCCTGAAACAGACAGCAGAACACCAAGCAGTGAAAGTGCCAGGTACAGATTAAGGGAAGAACACCATGGAGCTCCAGCCCTGATGTAAGTAGGTGACTTCCAGCACCTGACACAGGGCTGCAGGAAAACACTAATTATCCTACATGCATATCCTGGATTAACTGCACTTCTAAGTTGGCTGTGTTTGAGAGCATGGTCAGACTGCACTTACGCTGCTTTCATGATGAAAAAGAAAAGACCACTTACGAACGTGTCCCAGACCAACACGGTCATCCCCACATGCCCATATTTTTGAGGTGAGGAAAGCTGAGCTGGCTCCTGTGCTGTTACCAACACAGGTAAGTGCTCAGGTGAGCAAAACAAGAAGTTAAGCAGCAAAAAACAAATCAACAACAAAAAAGTTTGCCAACTTATAGCTTCTTTTCCTCCATTTCCTGCTCCAATTAAAGTGTTCAGAATTTCCAGCCAGTTTTCATGAACAGATCTCAAAATCCTACAACAGCACTCATATCACTGAGTGTCTCCGGAACAAGCTTCTTGCTCAGAAGAAATGAGAAGATCTTCTGCCAGATGCTGACATCTCCTTAAATACAAATGCTTTTACTAATATGGTTACTACTTTTACATTCAGGCGCTTTATCTGATTTACCAGCTCCGCCAGAGGCCTTGCTTCCGAGCACTCCGTGGGCTCGCGGTGCCCGCAGTCAGCATGCAGCAGGGAGGGCTGATAAAGCCCCACAACCCTTTGCTTTCTAATTCTGGCAACAAGATGTAGCAGCAACAAGGAAGAGAATAATCCACTCCTGCAGTGAAATTACCGTGGTCAGCTGTATGTGTGGGGGAGTGGAAGGGAACCTGGATCTGATGGGCAGGGAACGAGCTCGGGAAAGGCCCCGACTGCTCTGGAACTCTTCATCTGCCAGGGCAAAGTGGGTGAGCGTGGTCCTGCAGAAAACATGGCCTGGGAAAACAGCTCTGTACAAACAAGGTCAGCCCCCCCACGGGAGCAGAGCATGAGTGGCTCCCACCCCCCTGCTGCCCAGGGGCTGTGTTTGCCCCAGGGCTGGGGCACAGTGCTGCGCCGCCAGGTGGGCTCCCGGCTCCCCCCATGGGTCTGGAGGCACAGTGACCATCACAGAGCACCTCTGGAGGACGTGTGCTCAGCTCCATGTGCAGAGACCAAAAGCAGGAACCCGCTTCCTCAGCCAGCACCGACCTCACTCTGTGCGTGAGAATGGTAGTATCCAGTGTTTTTGTAAACTGGGCTGGGTTTTAAGTCAGTGTAGCCCAACAGGGACTTTCCCCCTTGAATTTCAGCAGAACTAGAAAGATGCTGCTATTTTCACACATGAAATGTAAAAAAAGAGGCAAATTCCTTGAGCATGTTTGTAGTGGAGCGTGATGTGATTGTGTTGTCATTTATGGGAAATAATCGCAAGCCCATCTCTCCCTTTCCCCCCATTTTCCAGTCCAAATAACCATGAAAAATTACACTTCAATGTCAGGAGGACAACAAAGGAGGGGCTTTCTCCTGCGGCTTGACGGCTTTCCAGCACCCCCCGTTCCTTTGGACAAAAACTACCTTCAATTCTATTTCATTTTAAATGTGATCTAACAAATGCATCTTGACAAGTTCCTTTCTTTTTTTCTTTTAAACAGCATTTTGCACAGTTTAACCTAGCTCCAAACCAGAATCAGCTGGAAAGGAGACTCATGCAAATACACAAACACAGATCAAACAGCAAAACAAAAGAAAACGCATCTCCAGCTCCAGGTCTGCAGGGAAGAACAGCGCGGCCTCTGAGATGGAGGCGGGCGGGAGGAGGGCCAGGGAACAAAGAGAAAGGACAGTGGGGAGGGAGAGCAGGTGGGGCTGCACGAGGTGACGAGGCAGGATGGCAGCAGAAGGGATCTGAGGATGGGGGTATGGAGCCCAGTGCACCTCCAGGAACGAAGGGATCCGTGTCCCCGGCTGGCACCACTCACTGCCGACCCCTCCAGCAGCAGCAGGGCCACCAGCGCCGGGCTGCTCCCACCGTCCTGGTGGGACTCTGCTGCTTGCCCTGCCTTGCGCTCCCTCCCTCCCCACACTGCCCCTCCTCAGCACCTGCGTGCTGGGAAGGCACCGCGCCGCACAGGCGCGACGAGACGATGCTGACACTTCACAACTGCTGCAGGCTTGCCAGGTTCTTGGATTTTTAATAATAAAAAAGCCATCCCTGCTACCACATAAAACATCCACGCTGTTCTTCCTCATGCAGCTCTCCAGACGAGGCTGTCTGCTCGCAGAAATTCATCTCACACCCACGGGCTCGCTCCGGTCGCTCTGGGGAGGGCCTGTGGAACCAGTGACGTGGAACGCTGTGGAGGCAGCCCGCAATGAAGGCGTGAAACTCCACTCGTGTGCTCTCAGTCACAGCGCTTGTGGCTGTGGTGTCATGGAAGCCGACTTCTCCTGGAGCGTATTTCCAGGGACTAGCACTATATTTGAACACAATCACAAATGCCATAGATGATGTGCATGTGGGGTCCTTCTGCATCAAAAGAGGAACAGTCTCGCAGTCTTCTTCGTGAGCTGCCTGCAGGGAAGGCTCACGGGCAGGATTTGCAGGTGGTGAGACGTTCAGCTGGGCTCTGCTTCATCTCAGCCGGGATACCGACACCGGAGCGTGACAAGATCCAGGGATGGACCCCGGCCCCAGGAAACAAGTAAAGCCCAGCTCCTCAGCTCTCCAGCTCTAAAATGGAAACAGCATTTGTCTGTCCCTCTGAGGTGCCAAAAAGATAAACGTGGCAGTGTTCGAGGACCCGACACTTCAGCAATGGAGGCCGTGGCACAGCGTATGCAAATGAAACCGCAGAACATCCGTGCTTTCGTCCGGGAGAAAATAACCCCTGCACAGAGCTCCTGGGGCAGATGGAGGTCGGGAAGGGCAGCGGGCAGGGAAGGGGCAGAGCAGCGCTCTGGGAGCGGGGCTGTGGCCAAAGCAAGGGCACTGCAGGCTGCTGGGCCAGGCCTGGCCCTCCTCAGCTGCTCTCAGCTGTGCCAGGGACTGCGGGCAGACAACAGGAACCGCGGCCAGCAGAGCGTGCTGGCAGAGGGAAGTATCTGTGTCCTGATATGTTTGCGTCCACGTGGGCTGTGCAGGCTGCCCCACACAAGAAGCCCAGAGCAGGAGCTACTCCTGTGACCCGTACGGTAATTCACTGCATTCTTCTCTCCTGCATGCACTGGCTACACTCAACACAATCCCAGTGTATTTCTGGTGACTCCTGACCTTGCTGTCATGTTGACAGCTTCCCATGAAGCAGGACCAAGCCACTGAGTTGGTGCAAAAAAGGGAGAAAACACAGCACACTGCACACCTTGTGATGCAAACAGGCAGCAGAGATGCACACAGTGTGCAGTTGCACAGCCCTGGAGCCGCCTGCAAGGACACACCTGAGGAACCCCACATCACACCGCAGCAGAGACGACCGCGTCCAAAGGCTGAGCTGCCCCGTCCCCGGGTTCGAGTTACTTGCACAAACAGAATGTCAGTGATTGCTTTTCCACTTTTACTAATAAGCTTTCAACAGAAGAAGATTTCAGCTTCCTGCAGCCAACAGGGCCTTTTTCTCCACCTCTCTTGGCTTTGAGTAATTGAAAGCGACTGCAATCTCAGCCCGGGCTCTCCAGTATTCAGCTGTACAGGGAGGTCACGGGGTGTCAAGTGAAGCCCTTCCATTCACCTCCATACCACCAGCACTGCATTAATGGCAGCAGCCCGCTCCACAGCCCAGAGGAATGTGCAAAATTACAGGGGCTGCTAACGGCCATGGAAATCCTAACGCAGCTTATCTGCAGCGGGGAGGAAGGAGTGCCAGCTGCGTCTCTGCAAAACAGGCCTGCAAGCTGTGTCCAAACTGCAGAGCCCCAGTGAACCCCTGCATTTTTTTCAATTAATGCATGAATATATTTAAGATAACATATTCGCCCTTAATATTTTTGCAGCGAGCGAAACACATTCTCTGTTTCCATATTCTCTACTGCACAACAGGGAAGGATCTCAACCCACCATCAAATCCATGACACGATGGGCTGTTATATGGCTGTTCCACCTTGTAAGTGAAGCACAGAGGACCAGGTGAAAGAGAAGAGCTTGGAAAAGACCCCACAGAGGCCCTGAAGGTGCTTGCAGCTGACGAGCAGCCCAACCTCCAGAGCAGTGCCCATCGCGCCCGGGAAGGAGCACTTCTGCCGCCCCCAAGCTCAACACCAGGTGCTCCAGGGATTCCAAATGTTCCTGGAACCTGGACCAAGGCGCACGTACAGGTGGTGGCTCCAGCAGAGGCCTGTGATAAGAATTTCTTTCTTTCAATTATGAGCTCTTGTCCCCAGTCTCAGTTCATCAGCACGGCACAGCCGAGTCAATGAAAGCTCTGTAATGCAGTAATCAAATGCACAGCGACTTCCTGGAACCGCCGGCTGCGCAATGTGGCCAGCACAGCTCCTGAAACAAGCAGCAACTTCGGAAGCAGGTTCCCAATCCTACCCACCCTTCTGCTCCAAGACACATGGCAGCTTCTGTTTCTATGGCCGAGGCAGATGCAGCTTTACCATGAGATCCGCGACAGGTCTGCTTCTTCAGGAGTGGTCAAATGAAGCAGTGCATCCTCACGCTTTCCTTCTACTGCCCACGCACATCCTTCTTTAAAGGAAGGCTTCCAGGGGCACTTGGTGTATTTCCAGATGAAGATTTTGGTTTTGATTTTTAATGGAGTTTGAAGTGAAAGATTTGATGCCATCAACTCAACAGCATTCTGAAATACCCTATTTCAGACAGAGAAGGAATCAATCCATTGCCATCAAAAAGCAAACGTCGGAGAAAAAAGCTAGAACAAGTATTACTGATGAGATCCCTTCTGTCCCTAGAAAATACGAAGTCCTGCTTTGGAGGTCATTACTAAGGGTAACGCAGCAGGTTGCACATAGCAGTAGGAGCAATGAAGCTGAGCATGGGTTGTGATGTTCCCTGGGTGCAGGTGCCAGAATGCACAGCAGCTTCACAATTACTGTGTGATCCTGCTGCCTCTGGGCTTCGCTTGGTCGGTTTGAAATCAACCAACAGAAGCACTTCCCCTTCCAAAGTGAGCCCCAGAAACAGCTCCTGCCTTCAGACGCCACCCTGACTCCATCCTGGCACGAGCTCCCCACTCCCGATGTCACCGCCGCTGCACGGACCCATTCCAACTTCCCCAGGCATTCACCTCTCCCAGAGAGCGGCGCAGGGCTGCTCGCCCACTGCAGTCTGCTCAAGAGCTCTATTGATCCAACACACACTTGGTGCCTTCAAAGTTGTTTATGATCAATATGCAAATTGCCCATGGCATTGATCTGGTATTAATTTTCAATTAGGGAATCCACAAGGGGTCTCCCAGGGTCAATATCTAACAACACAAAGTAACTCCATGGCGGAATAGTGGGACTGACATTGCCAAGTGCCAGAGCTGCTCCTGCACCGTCAAACCCAGAGCTCCCAGATGCTCCTCACACTGTGACTGCCTGGATGGGGACAGCTGCCCAGAGGGCTCCTGACCAGGGGACAGTCATGGCCGTGCTCAGGGAGGCACCGTGCAGCACACAGCCTCTGCACAGGTGTTTTGCCACCCAGCACCCAAACCACAACCTCTGGGCTGTCAGAGGCAGCACCACGGACCCAAGCGGCACACAGCAGCCCCGCTCACACCCACTGCTCCTCTGCAGGGACCCTGCCACAAACCAGGTCACTTCCACACATGCTGGTGACACGAGTAGCAATGCAGATTAACAGCTAGTGGTTACCAACTCGAGGCAACCCCACTGCAAGCGTTTTTAGACAACAGCCTTCAGCATACACGCTGTGCTTTCTGCATTAATGCAATGATGGAGCGGAGAAAGTGTACACAATCGTGCTCAGAACAGCTCCCACAAAGCTAGATGGAAGGCGTCAGGGTCTAGGCAGAGCACACAAGCAGCTTCCCAGTGAAACAGAGGAGGTAAACAAACACCGTGCTTTGCCATCTGAACCCAAGCTAAGTAATCCCACACATCTCCAGAAAACTTGCTCAAAATGGAAAAGATCCTCGTGTGTACCACACAAAGGTTCAAAAAAAGGGAAGGAAAAAAAATCACTGATATTGCTTTTTAAATCTGGACTGGTGTGGCCCTTCCCAGAAGATGGGCCCCATCCCACCAGCCATCCTCCAACTCTTCCTCTCCAGGGGAAGCCATCTGTTTGCCTAAATCCCACCGGTGGCATCGAAGAGGCGATGCCCTCCTCGCACCGGATGGTCGGTCTGCACACACCCACTGCTCTGCCACTCACTGTGCTAACCAGCACATTAGCTACCCAGGCTAATTGGTTTATGGATAACATTAATTACCATGTTGCTCATTAATGGATGAAATCTTTATTGGTTCCATTGATCAGCGGGACTTGTTAGCCGGCCTCCTAACCAATGGCGGATGTAACAAGCTCTCTTATTGGCATATCAATTAATGCAATCAATTTCTGGCCAGCGGCTGCCATTCGCTTCCCTGCTTGTTAGACTGTGGAAGACAGAGTCATGTCAAGTAAGCATTTATTTAAAGGGTTTCTAATTCTTCTTGAGCTGACTTCCCAGCAGGCTTTCTGCCACACAAGGGTTTTCTGCCTCCAGAGACCTTCCCCTTTCCTCTTGCTGCAGAATCAGATCTATAACAGTCACTGCAGACTAAATCATTTCTGTAAAAATATTTATCAGGTTATGCAAGTAGGACAGCTAAAGGTGTCAGATTAAGAAATCAGACCTGTACGACTGACCCAATTTAACACATTGGAGAGATGGGTAGGAGTATGAGCCCATTCCCAAAAGACATGCAGGGGTTCAAGAGCCATACCAGAAAGCCTCCCTGCACACAGCCTAGTTTTAATTACAGGGTCAGTTCCTCAAATTACCACAGTCTGCCAGAGAACAATAAGCTCTCAACATTTCTGCCCTACTCCACCTTCCAGAGTGAAGCTGGCGACTTGGTATCTTCACAAAGCCTTGTCACATGGATCTACAGACCCCAGCATCCCAAGTGGTGCCTGCAACCGTGCTGAGGCCGGCAGCCTCAGCTCCAGTACACAAGCCCTGTAACGCAGCACAGCACAAATGGAGTTCTGACAAAGAGCATTAACCAAGGTCAAACTCTAGGGAATCCTCTTGGCTATAGCTAATCCTCAACAACTGGCTACAAGAGACTCACTCAGTCTTCTCGTATTTTCTGCACTAAACCCGAATCTGAGCGGAATGATCCAAAACAGCTGAAATACATCAGGAATTCAGAGTAGTGAATGTTCACCCATTTACCAAAGACCTGAAAAGGCTCTGATAACAAAGACTGCCCATAAGCCGCTCTGCTTAGGCTCAAGAGTCCTTAAATCCTCTAAGACTTTAGAAGCAGCTCTACTCTACTGAAGCCCAAAAATTAGCTGCATCCAGTGCTGGTGAACAGATGGAGAACACGATGACATTGGCAGTGCTGGTGCAATGCTACCTGCAACGTGGGATCACTCAGTACCTCCCCACACAACCTCTGGGGGAAGAAACGCGCATGAAGAACACTAGACCTAAACCTGCCCCAGACAGAAACCAAAGAGATTGGTTCTGCTCTCCTGAGAAAGGTGATGAAGGGACAGTCTGATGAAAGAACATAAAATGAGTAACAGTCTGAAGAACACTAAGTGAGACTTTCAGACCCATTTCTCCCAGAGCAGGAAGGGATATTCAGTTAACTTGACATGAACCAAATGATGTTCCTTTAAGAGCCCCTGCTTTGACCTACAGAGACTTTGTGCTGTTTTCCCAGGCCTCTTGGCCAACCAGATTTCAAGAGCAGAACAAATTCAAAAAGAGTTCACATACCATCCTGCTGGAGTTTGTTTCCCTCTGCCTGTGGGTGGCCATGCTTTGCAATGATCTTAGCTACCTTCAGCATCTGGCTGCTGAATTTCTAGCTGACATGACTAGACAGCCAGGGGTCATCTAGTATGCCCCAGCACGTGATGAGATCCTGCAGCCCAGGAGGCTGATGCTGCTCTCAGACGTGGGCTCGCTGCCAGAGGAGATAACAGCAGGCTCGAAGATGTGCCACATCAACTGTCTCAATGTAGGAGGCTCTGTTTTCCTTGGGAGTAGGTGTCTGCACTACAGCAGTACGTCTGGTAAACGTTCCAGCAGCCAGACCAAGATGGAAATGTCAGCGGGCTGCCCATTGCTCCTGGTCTTCATCCCCCTCTTCACTGCTGACCTTGGATCTGCCTATGCAGCTCCACACACGCAGGGACCTCAGCAGCTAATGGATCTACAGGACCTCACAGGTGAAGCGAACACATTTTCCCCACAGAATTAAGACTTGGTAATTAAAGTGTGGAAATCAGTGCCACAAATGTTGCTGTGGACAGGATTTCAGCAACATTCACAGAAGAGATCAGATAATTAAAGTTAGTGTCTAAAGATCTAATTCCCAAATCTAACAGAAGAATTTGGAAATGTACAAGCTTTAGGGCATGTATGAACTGCCTTCTCACCACCAGAGTTTACGTGGGCACTCTCGTGGCAGCAGGTGAGCTCGCAGCTCTTTTCTCACCCTGTGGTCTTCCAGCACTGTCATTTCCCGGTCTCCTCCAGCCACACTCCGAGCACTGCTGGGTGACAGCTCACAGCTGAGGAGATGAGGCCCCAGCATGGCAGCACACGCTCTGCATCCTGCCATGCTCAGGTCCTGCAGGCAGGGGTGCAAGTGGCACCACGGGAACCATAGCAGGGGGCTGATGAGCAGCAAGACATCTTTGTCCATGCTGCACCTCCAGGACCTGGGATCTGCAGCAATGTCTGTGAGCCCAGCCCAAAAGACCACCTCTTGCCTAGGCTGCTTTTACAGCAACTTAATTCAGATGTCAAAGTCATGTGTTATATGCAACAATTGCACATGGGTATTGAAATGAAATAACAATCATCGCCACGACAAGACACATCAAAACCTAAGCAGGGAGCTGCATTATGCAGGAGATGTCCTGGAGCTGCTCAGCACAGTGCATGGTGGGTGTTACCCTGCCACCAGCCTCCCTCCATCCCACCGCCACCCTGCCATGCCTGCCTGGAGTAGGCCAGGCAGGGTGTGACAAGTGGGCCCGTGGCAGCTGCCAGGCAGAGCCAAGCTGGCCCTGCAGCCCCAGTGGGCAACGGCACTCCTCGGCCACGCTGCTCCCTCCTCACCTAGGTGGCTCTGCAGGATCTTCCACGCCAAACGCAGTAATAAATCAAACCTTATCAGAGCTGAACTATAAATCTGTGAAGACTCCGATAATTTCCAGCCCTGGGAATAACACCACAAAAGTACTTTTTAAACTAATTACTCAGATTCCGAAGTGCTGCCCTAATGAGCCTTCCTTCTGCCCAGAACTTACTAAGAGAAAAAAAACCTACCTTCAGCGCAGTAATTACTGCTTTCCCCTTCAAACTTCTAACTGGAGATCAATGCTGCATTTTAAGACTCATTGATTTACAATTAGCCTGGCTTTCCTGCTAAAGTGTTTTTAAAGCAGAGTTTACTTTTATTTTATTTTGAAATCTCAAAGATCTGGTTCTTGGATTTTACATCCTCACGAGAGGTGCACTGGAAACTAAAAGAGGAAGGCACACATCCGAGCAGAGGAAGGAAAACAGGATTTCTGATGGCTGGGATGGAAAGAAAGGAGACCCTTAGTTAAGGGATAAACACTGAAACTGAGAGGGAGAGAACCAAAGCTCAAAGAAAGGGAAAGCGGAAAAAGAAATGTGAATGCAACGAGAAGGAGAAGTGAACCAAGGGCTGGGAGAGCCACATCACTGTCAGGTGGACAGCAGCTCTGGCTGCCTCTGCTGTTTATCAGCAACCTTGGGGAAAAAAAAAAAAAGCAGCTTTGTGCATTGCTGCAAAACAAAGTGCTAGTTAAAAATAGCGCGTGCAGCAGGGACAGAGCGCTAACGCGAGGGTCCTGGCAGCCTTTGCATTTGTACAATCTGTCCCACGAGGAGGGCAGAAGTAAGTGGAGCAATTAAGAATTCCATGCTGATTGCTTCAAACATGCTTCTCTACGCCATAAAGATAATAGCAGCACCGATACATCCGCCTCCTCTCTCCCTGCCTGTTCCCATCCCAGCAGCAACTACTAAGCATCCCCCGCTGCCCTCCTGCTGCTGCGGAGACAGCTGAGGGTGCTGTGCTGGCAGGACGGGCAGTGTAGGCAGCTCCAGGGAGCTCTGAGCAGAGCTCGGCCCGCAGACCTCCTGCCAACCTCCCCACGCTCAGCGTGGGGCCGCTCCGTGCCTTCTTGGCAGGAAATGAGCTACGATGGACACACCACCTCAGCACTCCCCGTCCCTCCTTCACCTCCAGGTTCTTCCTCCAAAACAAACACTGGGAAGGTCTGCTAGGATTAGCGTAACTGGCAACCCGGCAGGAGCCAAACTGGGAAGCAGAGGAGCAAGGAGAATTGCCTCCGATAGTTTACAATTCTGGAGCTGCCACAGCCTGCCATTTCATCCGCTGCTTTCATAAATTTTGTTCTTTACTACTGTCGGGTCCCAGGAGTCAGTGGCAGACGATGATCCCAGAGTGATGAAAGTTAAAAAAAAAAAAGAAAACAGAAAAGCCAGTAACATCTCCCCTTTTATACTTTATTTTACAGAAAGCTGCTTAGCCCCATTTCAAAGAATAATATGAAAAAAGTGCAATTAAATCCTCGAAAAACTGACAGATCAGCAAAACAAAACCACCCGGAGGAGAGCACGATTGAGCCTCATTAAGAAAGAGTTCAGTCTGTTTTTAAAACCTTTCTTAACACTTAGCTGGGTACCTCTCAGCAGCAACCGCTCCCAATGCGCCCGGCATAATTAGTGTCAGAGCGGAAAGGAAAAAATCAACCTAGGAAACAGAAATTAAAACACCAGATTTAAGTGAGAGAAAAGGGTTCAGCTGCAGCAAAACCATCTGAATTCTAACAATAACCCCTCCTTTCCATCTGCAGCAAAGAGCTGCAGCTCCACTGTATGCATAGACAAATACATGCCAATTAAAAAGAAAAGTGGCCGGGGCAAATCTGTGCTGTAAAATTTCTATCACTAACCACTCCCAGTCCCCAAACAATATCTGCATGGCAGTCACATCCACCCATGAGGTCAGGTTAATGACAGATGGACAGTAAATTACACTGACCTCGACAGCAATTATAACTATCACAGTTGACAATAAGGAAATTAAGATACAGGGACGAATTCTGTGCGCTCTCAGCGCCTGGATCCTGTGCAGGCGGTGCATGCAGACACACCGCCATAACCCATCGCTACATCGCAGCCTATAACAAGAGCTATACAGCTGAGATCTATTATTTCGCAGTGGGGGTGGGGAAGAAACGCATGGGAGATAGAAAAGATGGCAGAGAGATGAAGCCATTTTATTAAATCAGGCAAATTCTAATTTATTCTGGGGAGATGGAGGAGAGAAAATGGATTCACTCTCAGCATGCTCCCTCTGTACCGTCTGATCCAATCCCCTCCGCCTCGCCAGAGGGGGAGGGGGCGGCGGAGTTCTGCAATTCTCCCACAATTGGAGAAAAAGATTACAAAACAAGGTGATTTTGTGTTCGGGGTTTGAAGCAGCCGCGGGGACAAAGCCTGTCCTGGGAGCACGGGGTTCGAGGGCTTTGCTTCACAGCTCCTGCAGGGCACCAGAGAGCAGGGCAGGCACACCCGATTCACACCCTGAGGTCCTGCTCTCTGCCATGCTCAGTGCACACCAAAGCACGCACCTCAACAAGTTTCACAACTGTCACCGTCGCTTCCCTTTGCCGGGTAAGGGACGCTGGGGTCGGAGCACCACGTGGGCAGCACTGCAGAGGTCAGTGCTGCCTCGGCCACAGCACTCTGCGTTGTCCTGTGGCATCGGCACTGCTCCTCCATGGCTCTCAGCAGCAACTGCTCGAGAATGGCAGTGGGATTCGGGCCCTGCTCCTGCTGCAGCCGGCGCCTCAGGAGCCCAGGGTACTCATGGGCACGGCTGTGCAGCTCTGGCTGGGAGCCACGGGCGCCTGCTCCACTCGCTGCCTGTGGCTGAGGTTATCGGAAGTGACACCGGGACCTGGAGGCTGTCAAGGAGCTCCCACGCTGGGAGATCGTGGTGACAGCCAGGTGCGAACACGGCTCGTTCCAGGCACAGCAGCCAGCTGAGCTCCCTGCCTTATGGACAGGGTGACACGCACAGCTGCCCATGGAGCCCAGCAACCCTTCCCCTGAAACCACCATTGTTTGCCTAAGCTCAGAACACAGCAAGTACTGCACAACGTCCCAGCAGCCGAGACTGCCACTGTCTAAGAAGACACCCATTACCTCCCCAGCATTCCCTAGGCAGGTCAGACCAATGTCAGCTCACTTAGAAATGACGTGCAGCTGCACGGCTCCCTGTTCTTCCCAGCTGCAAGAAGCAAGCTCTGCCAGCGGAGGAGCAGCCAGACCCATGCAGGGACAGCCCTTTCCTCCTCTCCTCTCCTCCGCCGCTGTCCCTGCCCAGCCCCGGTGCTGCAGCCTCCCAGCCCAGCCCAACAAAGCGTCCCCGGCCTCTCTCCCCAGCGCCAGGCAGTGTGAAAGCAGAGGCAGTGGGGCAGAACTAAGCCCTGTGCTGGGAGCCAGTCCCCTTCCCAGCGCTGCCAGAGAGGCCCTGATCACACCACGGGGCAGCCGCAGCTCCCTGCGAGGGGATGGAGCGTGGGGCTGGAGGTTGGGCTGGAGGTGGGGGCCGGCAGCCTGGCAGGAGGCCGAGGCGGTACCGTGGGTGCAGATTCCTAACTGAAGACATTCCTGTTTCGCATCCAACTCTGGTGCGGGCGGTGAAGCTGATTTTATGACTTATTTATTTATTTCATCTTTGATGAACAGAAGGTTAATATAAGAACAACTCCTTGGCAAACCTTTAAGGGTAACTCAAGCGACACTGATGTGAATCAATGTTCCCTTTGTGAACGCATTACTTGGCAGAAACTGGCTTTTTGTAACCCCCTTAAACCTAGCTGGCAAAACAAAAAGAGAAAAAAAAAACGTCCTTCAAACAAAAGGATGAGGTGAAAATAAAGAGAGTCGACTGCACTTTATTCTCTTTCATAGAAGCAAATGGATTTGGTGCTTTTTATACATTAATCAATCAATATCACTGACTGTACATCAGCAGCGCAGCCAAGTTATGAATGACCTTTCTGGCAAAGAGGACACTTTTAATGCTCATAAGACTGCTCATAGCTTAGCAACTTTCCGAATTTATGCCTGCATGATTACCCCTTGGAGGCAGGCGCCCGTTAGCACTGCACTAGATATGACAAGGTTAGTCCTTGCCAATTTGTGCAGAAGAAAGGAAACTGTTGACTGTGTGTGCGCTCCATTTATGCAGTTGGCTGCTGCCTTTGGAAGGCAAGGACGAGCACTGGGTGCCAGGCAGCACCTGGACTGCCACGTTCCTTCAGAGCAGAAGGAACCTCATGGGGTGAGCCCTGGCACTGGGCTCACAGCTGAGAGTCCCCTTGTGCAAAAATCTCAGGGAGCAGAGGCAGAGAGCCGAGCCCTGCCCCGGCCCTCCCAAAGGCAGAGCTCAGCTGTGGGATCTGCGGTGCATTCCTGCCACTGCACTGACGTGAGCACAGCGTGTGCCAGGGCCAGGCCATGCACAGCATCCCCCATCATCACTGGAGCTGGAACCGCTGTGCCATGGAGCCAGGGACAGCACGGCTGCAAGTCATCCCAGCAGCGGACTCCGGGTAACCGCTTCTAATCCCTGTATTCCTCCTTACATTATTTAACTGGAAACAAAAAAGGATTCAGGTCTCTGACTGCCAAGGGGTCATCACGTCCCTATGAGCTATGGCCCAACCCCAGCAGGAGCCCACGAGTTGGGGTACTGCCATACATGAGGTCCCTGTTCCACGGTGCTGACTTTGAGGCATGCTCAGAAGCGAGTACAGCCCCATGAGCTCTGCAGCTGTTCCGGCCCCTCTGCCCAGCATTGTGCCCACTCTGGGTTCCTCCTCCCAGCATGAGGCACCACCAAGCCCACCACGAGGAACCCGGCAGCGTGCTTCTTCCAGGACCATTCTTATTATTTTAAAAAATATGGTGCTCTTTCACTCACTTTCTAACACTTCTTTTCCTTTCATACAAGCTTGCCATTCTTCTATTTTTTTCCCTCTGCAACTTGCACCATTTGGAGTGATGCTCCACCTGACAGTACTTAACACGTGTCCTATCCATACAAGTTACCTGCAGGGGCCACAAGTGGCTGCCCTCTCCCTGGTTCTCAATGTTCCTGCCCAGTGGTACCCAGCTTTGGAGGGCTTGAAGCTCCACGTCCAACGAGGGGCACTACAAAGCCCCACAGCGCCGTTCAGAAAGCATCTCCCTGATGCGCAGATGCTTCCTGCCTTTTCAGCATTTTCCTGCTCCTACCACTTTGCAGTGACCCTGGCCTTCCTGGTGAAGTTTTTCCCCTCCCCGTTCACCACTGCAGCCCATTTGTGCAGGACGGCCCCGGCCCGGCACGCTGCTCTTCGGCAGTGGCTGCAACCTCCGACCTCACCAGGACTGGAGCAGAATAAACCCCGAATGATCCTCCATACCTCACACACAAAAGGGGAGGGAAGAAAAGAAAGGAGAAAAGTGAGTAGGTGATGTGGAAAGGAGAGGTGGCTGCACAAGTGAAGTGGAACGGACAGGCACTGTGCGCTGCCAGATTGCCCGCCTGCTGCAAAGGCCAAAATTAATGCCATTGTTTTGCCACAAAGGAGGCAGCAAAGTAGCAGCGGAGGCCAGAGAACAATCCTAAACACCAAGCCCTAATTCACCCTTTGTAACAATAAAAAGGAGGATGGAAAAGGCCAGAATGCTTCAGCTTAATTGGTAACCAAATGAGAGAGGGTAGTTCCCAGAAAAGGAGCAGGAGCTCCCAGTCCACATGAATGCCGGCAATCAGAAAAGCAAAGAAAGACGCTCTTAAGTCACGCTGAGTCCATCCCCACTTTCTGTCCAGGGCCACTCTGTCCTCTGCCCTGCAGTGCGCAGTATCCTCGCACGCAGTGTGCCAGGCTGAGTTCAGCAGTTCAGAGCTTTCAGGGCGTGGGGTCCCAGCACGGGCCCAGGAATGCGCTCAGGGTCTCTGCAGAGCACCATGTGCAGAACGGGTCGGGGCACTCTGCAGGCAGAGCAGAGGCACCAACAGCTGACATGTTGTATGTGAAAGAAACACGTTGGTACACGTGGAATGGGATGGGAAAATTAAGTATTTACTTCATGTAGTGACTTCAGATGAATGAAAAGGATGAGGAGAGCGGGTAGGAAGAGCTGTCTGCGCAGAAGAGGAGAAGATCAGAGATGCTTGGTCTGCAAAGAAAATCAGACAGCCTTGACAAGAGCGACCAAGGTTTGAAGGGGCTGGACCAATACCACTCCTCTCCTCCTCCAGTCTCTGGAGAACTGACAATGAAAGATGCAAATTTGAAGCAAATACAGATAATACTTCCTCATACAACTCCCAATTAACCTTTGAAACTCATGGCCTAAGAAATCGTGGAGATGAAAACCAAATGGCAGGGGCACCAACATGTACCAAAACAAAGATGTAAAAAACCAAACTGACTATATAGAATAAACACAAACCCTCGTCCTATCGCCACACACTGCTGAGAAGAGTCCGGCCTCGTCCCTTTGCCTCCCGCTCCTCAGATATTGATAGATGTGGATCAGATCCCTCTCTGTCTTCTTTTCTCAAGGCTGAACTGACCCAGGTTTCTCAGCCTCTCCTCATAAGGGAGGTGTTCCATGCCCTTTATCATCTTTGTAGCCCTCCTCTGCACTCCTTCCAGGAGATCTCTGTCTTTTTTGTACCGGGGAGCCAAGAACTGGACATAGTACTCCAGCTGAGGCCTCACCAGGGCAGAGTAGAGGGGGAGGATGTAGGGTGAATAACCCAAAAGAATAGTATTCAGAGAAAATAGTGAGGAAGATGTTATATTTTGCTAGGTTTATCTGGAGAGTAAACAGACAACCAGCAAATAAATAGAGGCTCACCTTTTGCAGATGGTTGAGGATGGTTGAGGACTCCTAGCAAGTACATAAGAGACTGTGCCCCTGACACACTTGTCAAAGTATGCTTAACAGCACAGAGTATGGTGGAGCAGGTTGGGCCAGCTGTTACTTCCAGCTCTGTGCTGGCTGCTGTGAAACCTTCCACAAATCACCCCACTGATAAGGGGCACAATCTCATTTTGCCTATGGCTCTTAAAGAAGAAGAAAATCAATTTCAGACACCAGGTTCTGTATCTCTTGCAATTAAATCTATACTCCTAATAAATGAGCTGCAGGATGAGNGCTGAGAAGAGTCCGGCCTCGTCCCTTTGCCTCCCGCTCCTCAGATATTGATAGATGTGGATCAGATCCCTCTCTGTCTTCTTTTCTCAAGGCTGAACTGACCCAGGTTTCTCAGCCTCTCCTCATAAGGGAGGTGTTCCATGCCCTTTATCATCTTTGTAGCCCTCCTCTGCACTCCTTCCAGGAGATCTCTGTCTTTTTTGTACCGGGGAGCCAAGAACTGGACATAGTACTCCAGCTGAGGCCTCACCAGGGCAGAGTAGAGGGGGAGGATGTAGGGTGAATAACCCAAAAGAATAGTATTCAGAGAAAATAGTGAGGAAGATGTTATATTTTGCTAGGTTTATCTGGAGAGTAAACAGACAACCAGCAAATAAATAGAGGCTCACCTTTTGCAGATGGTTGAGGATGGTTGAGGACTCCTAGCAAGTACATAAGAGACTGTGCCCCTGACACACTTGTCAAAGTATGCTTAACAGCACAGAGTATGGTGGAGCAGGTTGGGCCAGCTGTTACTTCCAGCTCTGTGCTGGCTGCTGTGAAACCTTCCACAAATCACCCCACTGATAAGGGGCACAATCTCATTTTGCCTATGGCTCTTAAAGAAGAAGAAAATCAATTTCAGACACCAGGTTCTGTATCTCTTGCAATTAAATCTATACTCCTAATAAATGAGCTGCAGGATGAGAATATCTTCCATGTTGACAATGCCTCATCTGAACAAAGACCTCAAAGCGCTTCTGCATGTCGATCAGGCACTCTCTGCCAGTCCTGTCAGCATGACGAAGACCACCAGACCTGCTGCTCCCAGAAGGGAAATGAACTGATGCTCAGCAGGAATACTCATTGTTAGTGGGTAAGAAGTGGAGGATGTTCTCTTCCAGTGCTCACACAGTAGACTTGTGTTGGCCTTTATAAATGGTTCTTCTGTATAGGAAAATGAAGCCTATGCCACAATCCAAAATCACATGTTTAACAGCAACAAGTTTAAAATCCACCTTCCAAACAGCATGGCACATCAGTGTGCTGATGCCATGGGTCTGGGTGTGCAAGGTCTGGAAAAGCTCCTTCCCACTTCTTTCTGCCTGGGAACTGCTTTGGCTGACCAGCTGTGAGAGAAGCCTGGTTAGAATTAGAAACAGTTTGACTGGGAGGACTTTCCTTGCACTTAGGACACTTCTGTGCCTCTGAAGATCTAAAGGAAAGTCCATTAGAATGGCCTCACCCTCTCCCTTCGAACAATCAAAAAGAATGTGGCAAAGCTGAAGGAATTCTGTTTCACAACCATGTCAAAGAGCAAGTAGAAACTCTTCTCGTTCCATCAGTGAAACCCTGAGAGTTCAGCTTTCTGGAGTTTTCGTTCATCTTTTTACAACTTTTGAGAACTGCTAGAACAAACCAGCAATATTTTTATAATTTCTAAGTAGAAAATGTTTAAAACATTGCAATACGAATGCAGTGCTATTGGATGCTCAGTACCCTACCTAATCCAAGGCCCAGAGGTTGCTGGTGACCTGTCCATCACTATTTGCATTGAACATCTGGACAGGAGTTCCCCCTGCAGCAAGAAGACGGTGAAACTGTGTCTTTTGGAAAACCCATAGAAAGTTTATGCTCCAACGAATGATGTAAACGCACCACAGGATGACAAATGAAGAGATCTTGTCCTGCAGTTTCCACTTTGATGGAAGGACAGAGCTGGAGACCAGAAATCCAGCACAACTATACTGCGTGATGAACAGAAACAATGCCATGAAATCACCCTGTGCACCCATCCAAACCACACAGCTTTACCTCTGCAGGAAGCATGGATTTGCTTTCTGCAACACACACCATGGCCCTGCAAATTCTGGTAGTGCCCCAGGCAGACTCAGACAGCTCTGTTTAGACTGGCTCAGACGATCTTTTCTATATAAAAGATGTCAGGTTATTTTAAAAGTGCACATTTTTCAGGAAAAAGGACTTATGAAAGATACAGAACTACAGCTACACCGAGGGAGACTGCATCCAGCCTTGTATATACAGCTCTCGAGAAACACCAACCGTCCCACATCCTCCCTCCCTGTTCTTCCTACGTCTCAATGAAAATAGAGAAGGAAAACAAGCTTGGCAATTCTGCCTAGCAGCATCCTGCCAAACCGGTCCATAGGAGCCGCCAGTTACTGAGGGAGACATCCAGAAGCAGGTCTGGCCCCCCCGAGCTGGCAAGCTCCCGCCCACCACTTCCTGACGCTCTGTGGATGCTCCCACAACACGGAAACTGCAGCACGTTGCTGGCATCGGCGGTATTTTCGGGTGTCCGCATCTCAGAAGTTTCAGCCCTGTTTCTGTCCCTGAAGAGCAAAGAACAGTGGCAGTTCTGGAGCACAGTCACAAGTCTGGACAAGATGTCTGGCTTCAAGAACAACTTTCATTTTTATGGCCCGTCGCAGCAGTCAGCCAGAAAGGCTTGCTGCTGACGGTGCGTGCAGATGGGCAGGAAACAGCTGAGCGGAAGGGGCTCCTGGAAACTCTGCCACCTTCACGGGCTGCAGCCGTGACACAAACCACAGGCATGCAGCCAAGGCAAACCTCATCCAGGGGAAACAGCCTCTGACACTCCTTCAGTGTGAGCCTGTACGACCGAGGGGAGATGAGACAGCAGAGCACCATGCTCCCATATCTGCCAGCAGTCACTCTGTGAGACTCCACACTGCTGACTGCAGAGACCAAAGCGCATGCAGAGCCGTCAGCTGTGGCAAACCCTGTGACACCACTACCAGGAGGGGGTCCTGCTCCATTTCCCACCTCCCCTGGCACAGGCCCAGCATGCTCCTGCATGGTGCTGCACAGCCAGGAGGCAGTGGGGAGCCCAGTCTGGCTGCTGTAGTGGGCACGGCTGTGCCAGCCAGGGAGCAGAGGCACGGCCTTCCCTGAACCGCCCCTCCTCACTCTTGCCCACTGTTTGCTTATGGGCGAGTTTTAACTTGTTTACATCCTTGTTCTCTTGAGCACAAAGCCTCTGTCCAGCTCAACATGACTAAGATTTTTTCTTTCTGTCACTGTTCCCACCTAATGTGCCACCAGGCAAATTAGCAGCAAGAAGGTATCGAGGAATCAGCACTTTTCTGGGCTGGATCTCTGGCCCCCGTGGCTGAGGGTAACAGCAGAACAGGAGGAAAGGCTCAGAGTTAATGTACCAACAAAAGCACCCGAGTGAGGTAACCCTGAACTCATTAACCTGTTAACACAGAAGAAGGCTTGTTCACCTCAGGTGTATTTACTTTGGAGCCCGGTGATGTAGGCAGAGAACAGCAAAGTGCAACAATGGTTACAAGCAGCCAAACCTCTTGGAAAGGCACTGGAGACGAGCTGCTCCCATGCAATGCTGTGGAAAGAATAGTTGTAAATTAGGGTTGACAGGAGAACACAGTCTGCTGGAACAGTTCCCATCTGTATCCAGACTTCTGGAAGCTTTCCTGTTCTCCTTGCAATGAGAACATCACAGCAGCAGCTCAGTCAGAAACCCTGCCCTGCTTGGTGAAGCGTGAGCTGAACAGAACCTGCACAGGTGTGTTGAGTAGACTTCAAACATGAGCTGAATCTGCAGCTAAGATGAATCTTGTACTGCTCATGCTGACATCTAACCCTTCTCCAACACATCCAGAGACACGGCTGCAGTATCATTCAGCTTTCGTGGCAGTGCTTCCACGGCTCTACTGAGGTCATTCAGTCCTGAATTCAACCCGCACCACTGCAACAACCACCTGAAGTCCTCTGGACAGAAGTTCCCTGTTCTGAAAGTGAGAGTGGGAAGAGAGGAAAAGGGGAGAGAAGCAGAAAATGCAGCTGGCACCAGCAGCAGAGGTTTGGGTGACCAAACTCAGTACTAAGAGTGAAGTACAGATAAAGCACACAGCTTTTCTGTCCCAGAGATATGAGCAGTTGGCTTGAGCACAGCAGAGCGGCTGCTGACAACCTGGCTTCAGTCTGACTCCAGACTTTGTTTTGGTGGGGATAAAAACTTAGAACAGGAGGGGGACCAAGATCTTCCCACTGCTTTACTACATCATCTGGTGCTTTTCCCTGTACTTTTCTGAGGTGGAAAGAGATGTAAGATGCCAATGAACAAGAAAAAGATTCTGGAACAAGTCAGCCGTCAGAGCTTCCCCTCTTTCCGCTTAATGAAAGCCATGAGCTCCCAATGACAAGTGTCTGCTGGAGCGAGATGGGACTTGATGAGATTCCCACCACGTTTCAGTGGCATTAGCACATGCCTCTGCTCTGCCTCCCCCAGCCCCGCTATCTCACCACTTCCCTCCCACCAGGTGCCTCCCATTAGAGTTTCATTAAGTGAATGCTCGGGGGGGTTGTGTGGATCTGTTACCCCCCATGCAATACCAGGGGCACATGAAAAAGTCACAATAAACTTTAATAAAAACAAAATTAAAATGATGAAACCTTTCATATCCTTTGGAGATTATCTATACGCTGCTGGTTGGTCAGAACAGAGCTAGGACAGAACCGCTTTATGCTTTAAACTCAAAAACAACCCAAAAAATAAATAACAAAGGAAATCTGTTTCTGCCAGATATTAAAGCGGAACAAACTTCACCCCTGAGTTCTCTGAAGCCAGACCAGACCTCAACTGTCCCGTGGTGTCCTATAAGCACAAAGACAGAAAGATGCCACTGAGACAGGCACAGTGTTCTGCCACATTTGGGCAAGGGGATGCACGCAAGGAGGAACGGCTACAAACAATGCTGCAGAATGACTTCAAGACAGAGAAGTCCCTCTGGTTTCTGAAGAGACCGACTTTCCCAAGTCATGAGGCTTTATCCTCTCATCACCATCCTTCCAGGAGAACAGCCCCAGCAACCCTGACCTCCCGCTGCAAGTAGTGTATCTCTTTAATCTTGAGCACCATGAAAACAACATGAAACTAAAACAGAACGAGAAGTTTCCACCTGACTCTGCACCCATCCTTATAGGAGAGAGCTTGCTACCTACCCAGTCTCTGAGCACATCCTCCAGAGGAGGGACCCAGAGCAGAAACACTGCAACTCCCATTAGGAACTCACTGGAAAGGTAAAAGGTCCTTAAGCTGTTCAATCCACACAAAAAATGAAAAAATTCCAGGGTTCAGCAGAACGAGGAAAGCAACAAGCTGTACTCCTGTTTTAAATGAGCACGCGTGACACGGGATCTTGGAAAACAAGATGATAATCCTGCATGTGGGGGTATTTGGTGGGGTTGGCACAGAGATCAGAAATGCTTCAGTAAAGGGGAACTGCAAATTTAATCAGCTTAACATACATATTGCCACGAGCTGTTTTCCCTCTTTGTTGCTATTTCACGTATGTTATTGCACCGTGGGTGAATGTTTTCTCAAAACAGGACAATAGCTCGTCCTACTCCCCGTGTCTGAGGACGAGATGACAGAAACGGATTTCCTCTTCAGACAACAAAGCTGCTGCACACCCTGTGCCACAGGACAGGACCCCGGCAGAGAGTTGGGTGCGCGTGCCCGGGCGCCCGCGGCCGTTCTGGCCCTCTCCCAAGGACCTGCTGAGCCCGCGCTGCTGCTCTGCGCGCCTCTCTCACTACTTATACACCGATGATTTGGTTGCATTTACATGCAACACTTCAGAAACAACTGAGCAGGCTGCTGCCTTCGGGGGTTTACAGATAACATATTGGGAAAACACAATATTGGGTTGCAGGATGAGAGAGAGAGACAAAAAGCCCAGGAGAAGCTAATGAAGCTGGGCAGCATTTGATGTTTGCACACAGGAGCTCAGATTGTCATTTTGGTTGGTAGATTATTAAATGTGTCAATCAAGGACAAGCCTGGAAATGGCAAGGGGAAGCCTGTGAAACGAGGTTAGCTGTTAAGCATCAGAGGAAGGAATCCAGTTTGGAGGAGGAGGGGATGACCAGCAGCAGCACGAGACAGAGGACCTCTCTGGTTATTTGAAACAAGGGCAGTGGGAGGAGGCGGCATGCAAAACTTCATTTTGGAGCTCTTTTTATAGGGAGATGGGAAATCTTATATCGAATTCTTCAAAATACACCTTATATGTACTCCTTGGGAAGGGCTACACCACGCAGATGTTCCAACCTGACAAATCTGTGCATCACCTGCAGGGCTGGAGCTGCTGTGCTCCTGTCCGTGCGGACACTGCACTACAAATTCTGCACACTGTTCTCTGGCAGGCACCGTACAAGTAATCTGCTTTGGGAAGTTTTTAATTGCTGTGTGCAATTACATCCCATGAAAAAGTAGAGAGAGGCTTATAAAAATCTTATGGCTTTCTGAAACCCTCCATTACCTCTATCAGATGGAGCACCAACATGCATTTCTCCAGCATTAGCGATGACCGAGTAGAGGACATCGCATATTAATAAACTTGAGTTATTCCAAGTAGGGAGAAGTATCATTTGGCATTACCAACCTTCATTTTAAAAGTTTTTAAGTTCCGCTGGAAGTACGGAGACTGCAATCATGTAAGATACACTCCAAAGGAGCATCTTGTATCCCTGTTGAAACAACGCATTAATAATTCCTCGGTGCTTGATGACTGTGAATGAGCAATGCCTTCATGGCTGCCACTCTGCAAGGCTGGAAAGTATCATGACAGTTCCCCTCCCAGAAGGTTTCTGTGGAAGATCTTCCTCTTTCTGAACCATTTGCCTCCCTTCATTTTACAGATGGCCTGATCACCATTCCTAAGCGCAGAGCACAGCCACCAAGGGAAGGGAAGAACTAGTGAGCTTGGATTGGTGAGAGGGAAATTCAGGGTGCAGCACCTCTGGCCTCAAGGAAAAGGGTAACACGTTCTGCAAGACCTGCAAGTCACAGATTGCTACTGACAAATGTGTCCAACATCAAGATTCCCTTCCGCTAAATATAGTTGTTTTTTTTTGCCTAAGAGAAATCTCTTCACACTGCAAACTGCACCCTGAGCATTTCACAAACAGATCTGCTCCCAATCCCAGGGGAACTTGCTTGCATTCCCATTTACCATCACTCTTTCCCAGCAGCAATGCCTCCACAGCCCTGCTGCAGCTACAGAAACTGCTTTTAGGAAACAGGAACAATAGCAAAGTGTTTCATATGACTCAGAGTGAAAACAGAGGTGCAAGCAACTTGAGCACGCAGCTGTCTGTAGCCACCACAGACGAAACCAAGCTGAGCTTGGTAACCACTATTTTAAACCACAAGGGATTTTCTCATCTGGCAACAGTTTTAGCTGTATTTGTTTACATACTTGGTTTCATTAGAAATTCACATCCTGATTTCAGGCTACAGCTTGCAGTCCTTCGCAAGGCTGAATACATGAGCAACATGTGGACACTGCACTCACCTCTGCTCACAGGGCAGAAGGAGAAAAGCTGTTGCAATGGGGTACTCCATTCTTCCAGGAGCTCTGGGAACAGGGCAGATTTCTACCAGAACAGAGTTTTACAGTAAAGGTATTCATCTAGGGAACTTATTCAATCTGATCGGAGTGGGCAGTCCTCGCTGTACACTGCAGAGTGCTGGATGCTGCAGCAAGAGCGGGATGGGCAAGGGAGGACACAAAGGCAGCGATCCTCCTGACACTGCTCCTGCTCCTTCCCTGCCCAAACAAAGCTCCTTTGACTGCACTTGGCTGAGTTTAGCAACTGCCTCCAGAAAGCCTGCCCTCAGCCTTCACATGCAAGGACCCCTAACAATGACTTTGTGTGTTGGAAGAGGATGGCTGCTCAGGATTTGGCAGAGGTTAGGACTGCTGAAGCAGTACGCCCAGCACAGAGGGTCAGTTCCCAGTACAGCATCCCTCTGCTCTGCAAAACATAGAACTTTTTTTTTTTTCAAA